>OX421842.1:33539564-34128450 GCA_949127995.1 Suillia variegata
ACCCCTCGAAAAGGACCTCGATCGTCCTCCCAAAATAAATGCTGTAATTTTAATGTTGTGCATCAGCAACCTATCTCGCATTTGTATAGCTATAAAGCCAAATTTTTAAAGTTAAAACCTTCTAGTTTGCCCCAAAAGATGTCAGTTCATTCGAGTCGATTTAGGCCGTTTAATATAGTTGTTTGTTGAAAGTCGTCAAATGCTATCTCGTTCGTATTGATGACTAGCTCAACGCATTTTTTTGTTGTTTTAACTTTCATCTTCAATTTGTAAACATATTCTTTTAAAATTTGGATAGTGTATTTTTTGCATTTTTTCTTTTGAAGCGAATTTAGATAAATGAGTGGAAATAAATGGCAAGAAATATTTACGTATCTTTTATTCTGGCTGTAGTTCGAGCCTTAAAATTTTCGTCGCATATTTTTGTATCTTTTGATTGTCGTATAGTCACTAGTCGGTCTCGAAATGCGCCTAGTAAAGAACCTAGTTCGTTCCAACGTGGGATCTCTCGTGAATCTAGAACTCTTTAAAATGTGAAGGGACCTCGTCCGTCTCCATGCACAATTAAAAGAGATTCTAGTCGTTGACAAATTGCGAAGGGACCTCGTCCGTCTCCATGCGCAAATACTACCTGCTTTAATTACATAAAAAAAGCGAAGAGACCCTGTCCGTCTCCATGCGCTAGTACTAAGGGCACTAGTCTGGATCAAAAAGCGTCTAACAAGGGACCTCGCCCGTCTCATAGCACGCTCATCGCAGAATCGCAGCCCGAACAGTCAGTCGTCATTGTTCGTTTACACTAGCCATTTATGGGACCTCGTCCGTCTCGGCAATTTATCATTCGTTACTCTCAACAGTCACTAATATTGGACTTCGTCCTGGCGGCAATCAATAAACCCTCGCATTCTGGTCGAGACGATTTTGGACAATAGAGCTTTTCACCGAGCTAGTTCGACATTGACATATAATTTTTTTGTTTGGTTTTTCAAATACTTTTTTGAATTGAAAAACATTTACATAGTTTGAATTACGGGATTTTTAATTTTTTTAATTTTTGACACCGCATGTCACAACTAACTAAAATGTAACCCCATTTTTGAAATTCTAGGACTTATCTTAAGTTATTTTTTCGATTTTCATCTTGATTGCAGCGACGCTGCAAGGCGGGCGGCAATGTTGACGCCAAACGTCGTAAATATAATTTTTTTTATTTCCACAAATTTAAAATTTTATTTATTTTTTATGTATATTTACAGTTGGCACTTTGGCCACTGTAAATATCAATATTTCTTAAATTTGTTGTTATTATTTTATTACGGCTTTTGTTTTGCCGCTTGATTTAGAGATCAGACTCTTATCGGAACCGCAAAGGTAACAACACCTGAAAATAAAGCTGCTTATTATAACGTTTAAAACATTGGTTCTTTTGTGTTTTTCTTATTTTTTCTTAATTGGAACTTCCTGCGCCGGTGTCCCCCTCGAGCTGTGGCTTCTTGTTTTGTTTTGGATGTTTTAGAAATCCACCCAAGCCACCGCATTTTTACACTCATTGACATGTTTTTACCGGCAAAACTTTGGAAACTGGAAAATTTGTTTTATGTACTAGTGGCGGCTACTTGTGTGAAACGTTCATTAGTAATTCAAGGTCTTGATATTATTTTTAAATAGTATTATAATATATTAATTAACGTATTTAAGAATAATCTAAACTTTTTAAGTTCATTTGGCCCTTTTTTCGCTATTCCAAAATTACTACATTTTAAATAATAAAAATCGAAAAACGTTATCAATATATTTAAGAATCATATGAAACTATGTAAATTATGTTTTTTTTTAACTGAAATTGAAATATTATTACATAATTAATGCATTAAGTGCAAGTGCACTTACCGAGTTTGTTCTTCCATTTGTAATGCCCAGGAGGGGCGTGGTAGTTATGACAAAGTATATGTGAATATTCTTAGCATGGATTGTGTCGGCAGATAAGCAATCAAAAGAATTGTTGGCTAGATAACAAGACAGATAACAAGTTGACTCGTTCTCCGTTTTTGATTGACATATTTTATTAATTTTATTTTAATTAAATTATATTTAATACAATTAATTCTAATTAAAATTAGCTGATAATGCATTTTCGGCGCATTTTGGTTCTCACAGTGCAGCGCCAATGCATTGGTAATGTCAACATACTTCTCCGCGTTTACTGAAAGTCAACTTTTGGATACGTTGTTTTAAAATAGACGTATCGTCTGATGACTGGCGTCTGGTGCGTGGTTGTAGTACTAATGGTTGCCGTTGTCGCCTTACTGTTGGTAATTTGTGCTTTAGCGCCAATGCGATGATCAGGATTATAACCAGAAGCAATGCAGAGTACCAATTGCAAAACTGTGGTAGCTATGTGATATGCTACCAAAGCTGGTGTACGATCCGATTGACATCGATGACAGCACTTGGTTTTCCGTGATTGTTAATAGTTCATGTTTAAATACACAATCAGGTGGTAACTGGATGCTGCCGAAACAATTGAGTGTTATTTGTAATACTTGTGTACCACACACTGTTGTAACCTGTTTGGCTGCCTAATGCAAAGATCCAGTGTTTTTTTTTTGTGAATCTACATTTGACCATTTTGCGCCAAATGTGTTCGCATGTGTTGGCAGATCTTTCCGTGATTACATTGAATTTTCTCACTATGTGTTGGCAGATCTTTCCGTGATTACATTGAATTTTCTCACTATAAATAATAATCAAATTTAATAGTGATGACCGCGCATTTTCGTCCGGCGTTCCGCGACTCGTAGTGTCTGCAAAAGTGATTTCGACATAAATATTAAAAAAAAAAAATATAAAAAAAACAAATTTAAAAAGAATTTCTTATGTGAAAAATTAGTGTACAACGCTCCTCCCTCCAGAGAGAAGAACTTCTCCCTCAAAAGTGAATGAAATTCGCCCTTCTCTTTCTAACCCTTGCGCCACACTTGCAAAATGTGAAAAATATTAAATAAATAATCCCACGCAAATTTCTAGCGCCAACAACAACCACTTGTTCGGTACTCCCGTTCAAAAAATACCAATACTTTCCCTCACAAACGCATTCCCTGCCTTGCCGTCGGCGGATGCGCTTTCTCAATCTTCACGCACACAAGCATCGACACAACTGTCGAATGGCTCTCCACTCTCATGGAGAGCACAATGCAAAGCACCATCAACACCCAAGCAGAAAAAAGCGACACTGCTGTCGGAACAGATAATGCTCTTATCATCGATGCCTTCAATAAAGGCATTTACTCCAATTTTAAACACAGGTAAATCTGTATTACCTCTTATCCCACTAGGAAATTCATCAAGTGTTAGCTAAACTGATCAGGCTCTTGTTACTAAGGTAGACAACCAAAAAAAAAGCTTTTCGTTTTTAAGTGCTTCAATCAAAAGCAACGCTATCGATCGCGCCTATCCTTTAAAGTTATAAATTCAGTGGCTGTGCCAAAAGGTATTGACCACTACTTTCCGAAGCGAAAACTTACGCCTCCCAGACAAGGAAATATGAATTCATCCAAAATACAAAAGACAAATCCAAGTCACCTGATCTAGGGGAAAATCGTTTTGCCATACTTGCGAATAATACGAATTGGATCCCAAGCCGAATACACAAAAACCTCCCCCAATTTACCTAAGAGAGCAAAACTCAAACTCTCTAGTAAAGCAAATGGCCGCAATTATTGGCGAAAAAACTTTCCATGTTGTCTCAATCCGAAAGGGGAACATTATTGAAACAAAGATACAAATCTACAATGAAGCTAATTTCAGGAAAATCATCGATACCCTCGATAAAAATAAAAAGAGCCATTACACTTATCAGCTCAAAAGCTGTAAAAGTCTGACCATAGTACTGAAAGATATAGATTCCTTCGTAGAATGTAATGAAATAAAGGAGGTATTACATGAAATGGGTCTCTGTTAAAACCGTTTTTAATATTCAAAATCGAAATAAAACTTTCCAGCCACTATTCCGAGTAGAATTAGATTTCGATTCAAAGGCTCTAAAAATGGAGAATCACATCCAATTTACTCCCTGCGATATCTCCTTCATCGCAAAATCACGGTAGAAGAGCCACACAAACGCCGTGGGCAAATACAATGCCAAAACTGCCAAGAGTACGGTCACACCAAATCATACTGTGCTCTCCCCAGTATTTGTGTAATATGTGGAGATCTACATACATCCCAAAATGCACAAAAACCAAAGAAGACGCTAATTTAAAAAAAATGTAGCAACTGCTGTGAAAATCACACAACAAACTATAGAGGCTGCCCAGTCTACCAGAACTATAAAAACAAGGCTGCACCCCACAAACTTAAGAAAGGAATTTAGGAGAAACCCCAATATCTCCCAACAATATAACGCTCCTACTATGACAAATTCATTACATAAACAAGGGGTTTCTTACGCCAATGCTCTAAAAGGTTAAAATTCAATCCCAGTGCACACCCAACCTGCTTCTCCAAGCAGCTCACTTCAGCAAACCCTACAGATGTTCATACAAAATATATTCATACAAAATTCTTATGTCAAATATGCAAAATTTGATGCCGGATATAATCAGAAATTAAAACCTGTTGTTACAAAACCTTTTGACTAAACCATGAATGGCTTAAATATATCCTTCTGGAATGCAAACGGTCTGTGTCAGCATAAACTGGAACTTCTCGAGTTCTTAAAAACGTTTAGCATAGACGTTATATTAATCTCTGAAACACACTTCACTGAAAAACACTTTTTCAACTTACCGGGTTACAGACTTTATGACTCAAAGCATCCCGGCAGATAAAATATTATGCTTTTCAGAACTATTGCACATAATATTGTGAGCGTCAAAAGAAAGTGTACACATTAAACTTATATATTCTCAGCTATATTTTACTAATTTGCGTTATCATTTTATTTAATATTGTATGTTTTTTGAAAAATATAGTTTTTTTCTTCAGATTGAAAAAAAAAACAATAACAAAAATCTTGATGTGCTTTTAATGCTTTGATGGCCGCTTGACTTTCGGTCAGGATCGCAATGTTCTGGTTCCATTAATTTCGTTTAAGATTGAAGTATGCACATCTTTCAATGTTATGTATGTTATCTCGTGGTATTGAGATTTCAGGATAGTGCTTTGTCAGAATATCAAACTTCTTCCGACTAAGGCAACCTCCTGACCCGACGTTTTTCTCAAACTCCCTAAAAATTTTTCTCTTCGCCTGTGTCTGAATTTAGATGTGAAGAGGTGTTAATTCTAAAAGGACTTCAAATGTTGTTGGACTTCCCCTCATAGCCCCAGTTATTCTCACACAAGCTAGTCTTTGAATTTTGTTCAATTCATTGATGACTGTCTTTTGTGTTGTTCTGTCTGCCCATATTAACGCTCCATATGTGAGCATCGGCCTTACAATTACAGTATATATCCACCGTATTATCTTTGGTGTACATCCCCGACTCTTACCAGCGATAGACCTGCAAATCATAAGTGCTCTCTTGGCATTCTTTGTTGTTTTGTCAACATACGTTTTCCATAGCAATTTCTGGTATAGAGTAATCCCCAGAAATTTGAATTCAGATAGTAGTTTTATTTCTAATCCATCTAATCGGATGGGCTTTAAGTTTTTATTTCCTTGTAAATGGCACAATTGTGGCATTTGCTGGATTAACGAAGTGGCGTTTTTCGTACACCATTTTTTAGTTACTTTCAGACCCAGTTGTATTCTTTCGCATATAGTACTTTCAAACTTTCCCCTACATATTATAACTATATCATCGGCATAATTCGCAAATTCTTCAAGCAATTCATCTACAACAATTTTCCACAAAAAAGGAGATAGTACTACTCCTTATGTACACCCCCTCGTTGTGTTTGCTGTAAGTGTTTAGGTATATCTATTGCCCTAGTTCTTAGCATGTTTCCCATCCATAGTGCTTAAGTATTGTCAACGTCTCTACGGAATAGGGCTTCTCTTATTGTCTTATGCGAAATATTATCAAAAGCACCTTCGATGGCAAGAAATGCGCATAGCGCTGTCTTTTTGTTTATAAACTTGTAGTACATTTGTCAGTTGGTACAGGGCAGTTTCCGCTGATCTACCTGCCCTGTATGCATGTTGACATGGATGTAGTAGGAAGTTTAGTAGGACAGTAGTCCTGACAACTGTCTATTATTTTCTCCAGAGTTTTATGTATGAAGGACGTTAAGCAAATTAGTCTAAAGTACTTCGGGTGGGAGGGATCTTTCTTTTTGCCTTCGGAATAAAGACCACTTTTGCTCGCCTCCATGGTCTTGGTATATACCCCAGGGCGATAATTCTTCTGGTAATTTTCATTAACGGGCTTAGGAGGATCTATATTCCCATTTTACCAGTTTATCGATCAAATTTGGAGGTGCATAAGAGTCTTCTCCTGGAAAGTAAGCCATTGCCATCACTACATCACGACAGAAATTCTGAAAGACATAAATACTTCAAACCAGAGGTTAATAACATGCAAGTTCTTTGTCTTTCACATCTGATATCCCAAATTACCTGTGTGTCCTTTCCTTTCGTTTAATTTGCCCCCTGAAGACCCAGGGTTAATGAACCAGCACTATTCCAATAGTGCGAAAAGGCAGCTCTCGCATGGTGCAGTTTTGTTTGTGCAACCTTAGTGCTAGTCATAACCAATTTATTGTTGGTTGTCTTCCTCATTTGTCTGAATCTCATCTTCATCAACTTTTGACAAAATACCTTCTGGAGAATCGGTCCCCATGTTCAGTAGAGTCAGATCGAGGTTATCAAGACCCTTCGCTTCATGAGGTAGTATGTCGACTTCCTTAATTTGCTCACTTTTCGCTACTTCTATTTCTTTGACGATTTCTTTCGGTATCTCTGCTGAGTTTTCACCAGATGGAGCTTCAGCGGAAGTATGTTTTTCATTCCGCGGCTTATGAGAATATGCATTGGGAAGCTGCCGAACACCAATTGTCATCAGATCGCCCTTGCATCCATCCTTATTTCTGAAGATTCTTCATAGCTGAGTTTGCAAACCCTCATTTTGGGCAATGATGAGGTTTAGGAGTTTCGTCGTATCCATTCCTGCCGCCTTAGGTAGATAAACCGTCAACAGGTGTACAGTGGGTATGTTGTCCCAGTGCACGTTGACAGTTCGACACCTTTCCAGTTTGACAGTATCGGAACCGTCATTTTCAGCCATTCAGCTGTATCTTCGCCAGCGCAATCCACCAGTATAAGACTTGTTTAAAATGAATGCCCTTAAATTGGAGTTTGGTTCTCCAACCCTTGCACATTTCTTCTACGATGGCGTTCTTGCTCCTCACGAGTAAGTATACGTTTAGGCAGTATTGCCAGTCGAATTGCTTTGGCCACGTTAGCGTAACTAACAACCGACTTCCTGGCGCCTGTCTTTATTTTTGGTTCTGCTTCTGCACTTCTGTCTACTTTTCTTTCCTGCGTTCTAACGCTTCCCCGGGCCAGTTGGAGGGTTTTTGGAGCGGTCCTGTGCCTTGTTTTTCGTCTGCTCTGGCGTTAAGTCATCCTTAAGATAGCGTAGATACCATTTGGCACCTGCACCACTTAAGCCCGTTGACTTCCGTAACACTCCTAGTTTAATGGTCTGCCCGGATCCCAGTTTCGTACTCGTTGATGGTTGTTCCTCATTGGAGCCAACCGCTGGCTTCCACAATACCCCACTTCTAATGGTCTGCCTGGATGTCAGTCCTGGAGCTTACTAAAAAATGACTTTCTTTATGTTTGGTTGTTGTTGCTCTTGGATTCGATCCAATTTGCGACTTGGCACCTCTACCTTTTCCCCTGTTGGTCAGATTTCCTGCTTCTCGGTGTGTATACCTGGTTATCAGTATCTCAGAGTTTGTGCTCCGCCTGATCAGCCAGTTGTGATGCGGTATAGTTTCCCGCTTGTTTGGTTATTTTCTTTATTTCATCCATATAAAGTTCCCACGAGTATGGGGGAGTTAAGTCCGCCGTGTCATAGCCCCCATTAACACGGTAAGGTCACAGTTACTCACTAATGCTACCAAGTATCAGTGAGGCTCACGTTAAAGAATGAGCTATTTTTGTAGAAAGCAAGGCCCACAGCCAGGCTGATTCTCGGCACGAGTCGCATGACACCTTGATCTAGCCCTATACCTCCGACCATGATAAGAGTGCAGAATCAAATGCTGTACTATTGAAGAGTAGCAAACACCTGACTTTCCATCCTTCTCTTAAAGAGTAGGACTTATTTCTTTGTTTGTTGTTTTATAGTCATACGGCATTGGTTATATATGACTACATACCAAATATCAACAATGTAGTGCAACACAAAGAAAATATATAAAATTAAAACCGGACGATCCGTTCTTGAGTGATGGGTGTTCATAGGTATGCAACTTTGTTTTATATATATACTAGCTTAAATTACCCGGCGTTGCTCGGGTATAAAAATAAATATGAAATTTTGTAAAAAACTTTAGTATACGCTATTACATTAATTTTACATAAAATGGATCTAATAACTTACATAGTTTTTGCAACATGTTTAATGTTAAGTAATATTTTTGATCACATGTTGCTCACAAAGCGCTTTTGCGTTAATTATTGTTATTAAATTTAAGAAAATATATTATAGACGGAATACAATGAAAATCTGACACATTTTCAATAATGATTATTCATAAGATGATGAATATGACAAACAGGCAATTTGTACATATAAGATACAGTCCATCAAACTTTGTGAATTTTAAACGATTAATCTTATCAATCTATTCAGAATTATATTAAGAAATCAGGTGATGATTACGAAGAAATTGTTTCCTTTGTTAAAAAAAATTGTGCAGAAAAGTATCCTTTCTCGATCGAAGATACTTCATGAGTTATTCGTATAGATAATCAAAACGATGATATTTGAAAATACAGGCGTAAAAAATTTTGAAAAGTAAACTTTCTCGAGCGAAGATACTTCATAAATTTATCTTTTTGAAATGTTGATTGATGATAATTGAAGTTCTGCATTCAAAAAACTTTGATCATAAAATTATAAATTTAAATGAAATTTTTAATTTTACCTGTACAAAGTGTAAGTGAAGTCAATACATGTTGTTGTGAAACGGTATGTTAATGAGCAAAGGTGATAAAACTCAAAATAACATGTATTGTAGTAAAAAATGTAGTATTTTCTATCCATAGTGATGAAAGTAGTAAATATTGAAATTGTCTAAATAAAAACGCAGAGATTAAATATGTTCGTGTTGTAGTAAAATGTGTAGGAGGTTTTATCCGCAGACAAAGCCATGGTATTTGAAAACACAGATAATGTGAAAATGAAAGCGCACCGAGTTAATTCATTTGTGAAATACGAATAAAAAAGTATCCTTCTCGGTTGGCAGATAGTCAAAAATATTTCTCAAATTATATCTTGTAAAAAAGTTGCTGATAATAAATGAAATTCTGCAAGTAAAAAATTTTAATTACAATAATATTAAATTAAATTTTACCTGTTCAAATTTTAATTGAAGTCAATATATGTCATTGATAAACAGTATGGTTATGATCGTAGGTGAAAAGACGTTGATGTTCCATTACATAGAGTCATAAAATAGAGTGGTATTCAGATGGTGTACGCCGAAGCGCATGCAGCAGTGTAAATCGAAGATCAAATTATTTCTATCGAAACATGGGCGAATTTATTCGTCGGTGATTCTAGTCCAAACGCAGCTTATGAAATTCGAATTGTGCATCAGGTTGGATTTGGCAATATTATTTTTTATCAAAGATCTACGATGCAATTACTTTGTTGTTAGCACACTCCTGTAAACTTCATTTTTTGTTTTACCGTTTGGAGCAAAAATGTGCAGATTACGACCATTGGGAACTCTTGAACATGCGACATATAGTTGTCCGTGGGAAAAGCAAGACGTTTCCAAATGAACACAGGCGATATTTAGCGTTTGGCCCTGTGACTTGTTTATTGTGATTGCAAATGCCAATTTCAAAGGAAATTGAAGACGTTTAAATTGAAATGGAAAGTCAGTGGATATGAGGGGTATACGCGGTATAAAAACATCTACACCTTTGGCTGATCCTGTCAAAATTGTTGCTCCAATAAGGTTATGGCTTAAATGCGTCATACGTAGCCTCGTTCCATTGCAAAGTTTTGGAGCGTTGAGGTTTCGCATGACTATAAGCTTTAATTTGTGTGGCGGAACGCCAGATAACTCAATGGAGTTAAGAAATTCAATAGGGTACGTTGTACACTCCTGTTCATCCATAACGTTATCTACCGATGTATAAATGTTTGAATTACCGTAAACTTTGCGAAAAATTCTTCGTTAATGTGTGCAACAATATCATTTTTCGGCGCAAGCAGAGCTCTTTCACACAACCAACCTTCATTTTTCATGTTGCTGTTAATATCCGGATACACTTTTTCTATAAGTGCTTCTTCAGATGGAACCAAATTGCAAAACCCGCTTTTAAAGCTTATGTCACCATATTCATCTGTGAGAATTTGACCATCACCAATTTGGAGAAGCTCAGTTGCATGTGTACCAGCTTCTACGTCATTATGGACATGCACTCTCATATTGGTTGTCAAACTCATTTTTGTCACCTGGTTCCAAAGTGGCAACGCTTTTATGCAAGCTTTTATTTCGTCCGCCGGCGTTCCCCTTGGTATCACTGGTAGGGTTTGCCGAAAATCTCCTGCAAGTAGAACGACCATTCCTCCCATTAGTGTGATGGAGCTTTTAATGTCTTTCAAACTGCAATTCAATGCTTCAACATGTTTGTGAGACATTGTGCATTCATCCCATACTAATAATTTGCATTTCTGCAGCAGAATCCCCCGACTGCTTTCTTTGCTTATGTTGCACACTGGGGTTTCGGTCTGTGCCAAATTTAATGGAAGTTATAGCACCGAATGTGCAGTCTAACAACCGCTAAGCAGAGAGAGCAGCTATTCCAGAGGAAGCTACTGCTATAGCGACATTTTGATCTTTACGGATTTGAGCTAACAAAAGATTAAGAAGAAATGTTTTTCCAGTTCCTCCTGGTGCATCCAAAAAAAAAACAATGGTCCTTCTTCTGTATTAATCTGCGATCAAAAAGCAATTTTTGTTCAGGGAGCAATTTTGGCATTATTTCCGTAATTTGCGCGTTCAATGCTGGAATGTCGTAGCTCATTTCTCTAGTAAACTCGCCGAACGCAGACTGCACTCGATCTGGTCCTGGAATTCCGTATTGACTCAAGTCTTTACCCACCATTTCCATGACTTTGTCTTCAATTATCAGAAGCGCATCATTATAAATTGAGTCATTGAATTCAGTCAACTCGTATCTGCGTAGAATATCTTCAGACAGATCGTCCTTGTAGCGCTCCCATAGTTCCAAAGGATTCGACAACCCACACACGCTCAGCAAAATGGCAAAAAGGTCTCGCAATTTTGTTGGAAAAGCGCATATTACTGCCTCTTGCATGGCTAAGTCCCACTGCTCATCATTATCCATTAAGCCCAACGACTCACATGCTTCTCGAAATGTTGCACATTCTCTACCATTAACATATTTAAGATCGGAAAAACTTGTCGGTCTCTTTAAATGGTGAAGGAAAATTCGTAAGCAGTAGCACTCAAAGTTGCTTAAATGCACGGTATATACACGACCGAGTGTATCTGTAGAACTAACACCAGGCCAGTCAGGTACAATCGCTCCGACCTTTCGACGCTTCCACTTTTTCCGAGTAGTATCCCATGTGTAGTATCGGGGAACTTCTGCATACAAAATTGTTTTCGCAAAGTTATCGATCGTACACAACTCGAAAAGGCTGTTAGAGTGGTTTTTGGTGCAGTGGTAACTCTTTGCTGGAAGTTCCGCTCATTGAAATATACGCGCTGACCATCTCCTAAGTGGACTGCTAAATGCGTAACACTCGGATATCTTTCATGCAATGAGAAACCAAATATTCGCCACACTGCTTCATTGCTGCTGACGTAGCGTCCAGCTTGAAAAATTGACACTTCGTTTTTGGCATCCACATTGCCATTTTCACGTTGGACGTCAAAAATCGCTTGATCGCTTCCCTTATTTATATACTTTGCATATGTATATAATCGCCTTAACTGAGCTGCAAACTTCAATATTAATGTGGGTGTGAAACGTTTTTGTCAGCAACGGACAATATGGCACTATCCATTTGTTGTCGATAACCATATCTTGTGGACCACCTCGTATGTTTATTTTTGCTGTGTGCCCGCCATCGTTTGGTGCTCTTCGTCTATACAATGGATAACCTTTGTCATTGTGTTACGTCTCCTGAAGTAATGCTCTCGGAAATTTTTGTGTGCATTTTCCATTTTTCATGCATGGCGATGTTGGGTTGTGACGGCCGCATGGTCCGTGCACCATATTTTTGACAACAATAGCGGGGGCTGTTAACAAAAGATGATGGGAGTATGACTAACTGTCCCACATCGTTAGGGTTGACGTTTGCATCATTGTTAACAGCATCTTGCAAGTGAATATAGTGTACCGTAAGCGTTTGTCGCGGTATAAAACAGCTCTTAGATTTTAAATAAGTTAATGGGATTAGAACACTAAAATATTGTATTAGTAAATAAAAGTTGCCAGAATAATATTCCTAATATGATTGCTAAATTGTAACATAACAAATTTTTCGGACTCTGTTGGGATTTCTTCTTTTTCTAAAGCGCGTATTTTAATATTCAGCGTTTTACGAGCGATACTGACAGTCGTGACCAAATACGAACGGGATAAGGACAAGTTTTGTCAATTATACTTTTAAAAGTTTGGTTATTTTCTCGTTTTTATGCCCCTTGTGGAGCCAAGAATGACGTCGACCATGCACAGAAGCCTTCAAAGTTCATTTTTGATTTGGTGGGAGCGAGGTCTGTACTGACTCTGGTTTGCTGTAAACCGTACTCTCTGCTTTTAAATGGCTGATAGCCCATTTCTCACTTTTTTTGGGGAAATGAAACAAAATCTGCAAGAATCGCAGTTTTGGTAAGTTCGTTTTGAACAGCGAGCTTGAGCTAAGCGATTTCTTTTAAAAGTGATTTTCGAGGTTAAACTGGTGCTAGAAGAGAGAGAATTCCTGTATATTGGAATAGTGCGAGGAGATTCATGAGGAATCCACGGGAGTATTATTGTGTTTTGTTAAGTTATATTTTGCGCGGCAGTTTAGCCGTAATTTTAAAACGCGGACAATTTTAAATAATTTTTTTTATTAGGTGTACAAATAAGTTTCCGCCGTTTTTTGTTAATAAAATAATATTTAAACGATTTTAAACGATGTGAGACTGCTTTCTGAGTGACTTCTAAACTAAGTGCAAGTTCCTTTTGTGTTTGAGACGAATCTTCACCCAATAATTTCTCCAAATCTGCATTCTCGTAAATTTTCGGCCTTCCACTGGATCTTTTATGTCAAAATCACCTTTTTAAAATTTTTGAAACCACTCACGACATGTTCTCTCACTCAAAGCATCCTCATTATATGCTTCAACGAGCAATCGATGCGACTCAGCAGCAGATTTTTTTAAATTAAAAAATATATTAAAAGTTCCCGCAAATGACACTTAGTTGGCTCAAATTGAGACATTTTTAGATGAAGAAAAATATATGATGCTAATGCGAACTTAATAACATGATAAGGTTATGTTGTTCTGGAATAAACAAACTAATTTTCAAGTAGGTTACCATCTGCAAATTCCAACGTAAACCTCGTGCCACGCCATCTTTCTCGGCGGAAACTTATTTGTACACCTTAGTAAAAATATGTAATTTGTTTATTAAATTTTTAAGTTAAACGCAACCAAATTAAAATTTTATACAATGAAGACATTTTACCTGAGTTAAAACACATTCCGGCTGTTTCGGACTTCCACTTTAATGCTCCACAATATCGGCAACTTTTATTCATTTTTCCTACTTGGATTTGATTATGATTGCTATAGCTTAGAGCAGCATCGCATTCAAAAGCTGCGTTATAAAACATAATCCAACTTTTTCTTGAAAAGTCACTTCGTCGAGTTGCCTGACGCTCACGAAGTTGACATATTCGCAAATCAGCTTTATCAGGAGTTTCCGCTGCTATCGCCGCATAACGTCGTAGTAAATCTGCAGATCTGCGAGCGTTTGTCTGTTCTGGGTTTTCCGCTGCTATTGCCGCAAGATTACGCCACAAATTTGCAGATCGGCGGGCGTGTGCCTGCCCTGGCGTTTCCGTTGCTATTGCCGCAAGATTACGCCGCAAATTGGAAGATCGGCGGGCGTCTGCCTGCCCTGTCGTTTCAGCTGATATTACCGCAAGATTACGCCGCAATTCTGCCTGCTCCGGTGTTTCGGAAGCAATAGCAGCAATTCGGCGCTGCAATTCGAAAACTGCACTCCTCTGGGTTTGCGTTAAACGCCGTACATCTGCCAGTTGCATTGTTTCTTCATCTCTAGCGCACCGCAGAACTTGAGATTTTTTTGAAATATTATTTAATTTTGATTTAGCCTTTCTCGGCATTTCAAAGAAAATCGCGCTTTACACTTAGATAGTAACGTATTACTTGCTATTACCGTTGATATTTTGACGTTTATACAAATTCCATTACTCTGTTAGCGAGTAGCAGAAATAATTGATAAAATTTAAGCAAACACCCTGTACTTACGTATATTCTCATTACACATTCAGATGCATAAATACAGTTTAACAACAAAAAATAATATATACTATATTAATACTTAAGCAATTGGTTGTTATAATTAAAAATGTTAAATAAAGATATTATAATACCCATTCTTATGTTTTTGTTGCATATAATTTTGTTGTTAAATATTTATAAGAAAACCATATTTCTTTCGTTTTAATTTAGCGCTATCTATTTTTCAATAAGGAAATCAACAAATTTCTAAAACAGCGTACTGACTATGGTGTACTAGAGAATATTCTAAAAATAGAATTGCATTAATTCGAGTAACGAAAACGATTATGCGTTTGCTATTTAGCATCGATTACAAATAAAGTATATAATCAATAAACAGTTTTATTATTCTATCAATGGCTCAGTTGTAGGACATTCGCTTCCGACGCAATAAGCCCGGGTTCAATTCTTGCCAATTTTTTTTTTTGTTTGACATAGAAGTTTTTTGGTCAAGACCTAAATATATCCAACCACGCACACTTTTGTGTGCGGAAGTAGATGTTGTCACCACACACCTCCATACCAAATTTTATCTTCGTAGAGCATCACGTTCCTGACATTTGGCGGTGTGCGTTAATTCGATCAAACCACGCCTACTTTTTAGTAAAGTTGTCGACAGTGACCATATCAAGTTTGATACCAAATTTTAGATTTTTAGAAATAATATTTACGAAGAATTGAATTTTTTCCACATAATAAATGAATTTTTTCCACATAATAAATGCATTTTTTCCACATAATTTCAATAATCGTGGGCGTAATAGGTGGGCGTGGCAGATTTCATATAACCTATCATTCCTTCCAAACCCATCTCGATATATGTTCCAAGTTTGAAGTAAATCGGTTCAGCCGTTTAGGCGGGAAAACGGTACAAAAGAAAATAAATAAATAAAGAAATACACCTTCGTTTATAATATTAGTATGGATAGATATCACATGTTAAAATTTATATAAAAAATTATTAGTCATTCAACTGTTGAAAATAAAAGATATAAATTATAAATAAATTATTGAAACAAAAATTTAATGTAATATATTACTTAATGTACACGAAAAGATCAGTGTATGCTGTTCCATTGGTTCTCATTTCCGCGTCATTTTCATTGCCAGCGCCACCTCTTGCCAAAGTGCCTCTCGCAAGTTACGGTCTTTATATTTCTTTACCATGCAATTCCATGTTCCCTCTCGGACTTGAACCTCTTCAATGAGCCTCAGCTTCCGTACACACTTTTTGGCACAAAGTTTTGGATTGGAAAGCGATTCGGTATCATCCATGCTGAAACAAAATATTACATTAAATACATATATAAATAATAAAATAACACAAACAAAAAGTAATGAAAGAAAAGCAGTTGATTTATTTTTTTGTTCTTCTTCTTTCTCTTTCTCTTGCCATAAAATGTCTGCTAGTCATTTTATACTATAACGGTTTGACAGAGGCGTTTCCACTAGGTCATAATTTGTTTTACCATTGCGTAGTCATAAATTGACTCCAAATGTAAATGACTGCCGTTCTTATTACAAATGGCAATATAACATATAAAAATGGCATAGTGGAAACCAGGCATTAATGAATGGTCGTGCTGGCTGGACTCTTGTTTCAGATAGACCTCCCATTATTTGGTGAAACAACTTGGATCTTGCTTTGGTGCATCTAACGCAATGGTGTACTATTGATCGTGACATAGATTTTCCTTTGAAGGGCCAAAATCGTTGCTGAATGTAAGTTAAAAGAGTCTGTGGTCCACAGTGATAATGCTCTTCATGGCACCATTTTAAGAGTAGTTTGGATAGCGGGTTGTTATATGGAATTAACATTTAATGCTTAGCGTTGTATGTGCTAGTGGCTAATTCGATACGTCCACCAACTTCCTGCCTTTTTCGGGAATGCTCCTTGAACATGATCATGTAAGCCACAATGTATAATGAAAATTTTAATTAATTTTTATATTCGATTTCATAAATGATATTTTAGTTGCTTCTGGCCACCATATTCGTCACTACCACCTTCTGTCTTCTTTCGATGACATTTTGGAAGTTTGGAAGTTCCACAGCATACTCTTGAGGCCATTCATTAATTTTTCCTAGAAGAAATGCCGGTCGATACCACCATAAGCTGCACAACGTAAGTACTGTGAGGCACAACCCTCTGGACAACACATCTGCTAGATTTTCTTTCGAACTAACGTATCGCCAATGGTTGGCTTCGGACAACTCCTAAATATGTGCTGTTCTATTAGCAACAAATGTTACAAACGACGTGGAGCTGTAGTTTATCCATCCAAGAATAATTTGCGATTAGTTGATCGGTCGGTCCGTTTCATTTGTGTCATGAGTGCCTAGAAGTGCAGCACAAAGTTCTAGTCGAGGTATCGATTGTGCTTTGAGGGGCGCTACACGAGACTTTGCGCATAAAAGTCGCACAATTACTGTAACATTTTTGTAAATGGATCTGATGAAAACTGCTGTTTCGTATGCTTTTTCCGAGGCTTCACAAAATGAATGAAGTAGAATAGACTTTCTTTTGCCTTGTTGAAAGACGTGTCTTGGAATTTTTGTGTTGTTTAGCTCTGGTAAATCGCTACAAAGCTGCTTCCATTTTTTTTTGGTGGCCCTGTGATAGTTCTTGGTCCCATGTAAATTTCATTTCCCACAGCTCTTGTATGAGTAAGAGTCCCAGAATTCTTAACGTTTCAAAAATTTTTGTAACGTCAGCTACTTTCATTAGCTTCATAGAATGGATTTGGCGAGGTTTACCTTTATACAGAATTGATTGTTTTTTGGCAACCATGTTAGTCCTAGTGTCTTGATTGCGTTGTTGATGTTACTGTTAAAGTCAAGACAGACCTCTTGATGTTCCGTTGGAATTGATTTAAGCAATTTTGACTTTGCTGATTTGATTTTGCCGATGCGTCAAAAATCACCATCAGTTTTGTTGAGCTGCTTTCAGGCCTTATGACGCAGTGATGTGGAATGAAATAGCGTGGTGATGTTACTTTGCTTATATCAATCTTTGTTATGAGGCTTAATGATTCATACTCATTTATGAATTCTGCATACTGAGCAAGACGTCTCTCCAATGAATAAAATCAGTTGATTGCAATTTTACGTAGTTCGTCTAGTGATGATGTGTGCTCGGCAAATGGTAGTTTCACTACAAATATTCCATTGTTGTTTTGAGTTGTGTTAATTTTTAAATGTAATTCGCAATGTTTTTCCGCAGTTGATAATGCCTTGTGACATGAAGGTATCTCCTCTAGCTGCCAAATTCATTAAATATTTTCAAATCATATTCTGTTGTACACACCCCGCACGTAGCTGCATTGGAATAAATTTTACGGATTCTTCCAGTTAAGATCCATCCAAATACTGTATTCTGCAAGGTAAGAAATCCTTCCTCTAAGGAAATTTTGACCATTGTAAGCAATCAGTTTAACCACAGCGGTGCTAAGGAGAACGTGTCCTTGCTGATGCGACTGCCAGAGTGATAGACTGCTAGGCCGAAGTACTGGCGGATGTGGTTTCGTTAGTTTGTGTTTGTCCGCGGTTGTTGACGAAATGAACAAGTGTGTTATCTTTGTGTTCACACTTCGAACAAATTCGTGCTGCACCGTCCTTCGCAAAATGTCCTGATTTAAAATAATTTATGCAAAGTTTGTTAATTTTTAAATGCAATATCCTTTTGTTGACCGGTAGCTGCAGAAACTTCTGACATTGATGTAGCTTTGCATAGTTTGCATTTTTTTAATTAATTGTCTATAGTTAATACAGAAGTCAACGTTTCTGCTGATGGTCTTTGCCTTTAACCAACTGCTTCTAGTGACTGGAATCTTATCTTCAGGAACATTAGAAAGTAATCGAGGGAAGGTAACTCACTTGTTCTTTCCAGTGATTGTTAATAGAGCATCAGCGTGCTCCTATCCAATTTTTTGAGAAACAGGTGCATAAGGATTGGATCCCAGGAGCTGGTTTCCACGCCAAGGTTTTCTAATGCCAACAACGTCTCTTGCGTTGTGTCGTGAAGACCCTTTAACGCTGCTACTGATGGAGTGTCCCAACAGCTTTTCCATTACCGACGTTGTTATTAACCTTTTATTGTTATAGTAGTCCTGTAACATCGTCCAAGCTGTGGTGTAGTTATCTTCCATTAAAGATAGATGTTGTATGAATTTCTCAGTTTCTCCACATACATTGATTTTGAGGTACTACATCTTTTGTATGGTGGGGATTGGTTTTTTATGGATCATTTCATTAAAGATATCAAAAAACTGGCTCCACTTCAGGTGGTCACCATCAAACCGTGGAAGCCTTATCTTTGGTAAGTGTTGCTTGTAGGATTGACCTTGTGTTGTTGTCGAATCCTCCATACAATTCTCTTGAATTTTTTTGATTTTCTGTGTGATATCCTCTTCGATTCGTAAATACGCTTCCAAATCGTATTCTCCCGAATCGAAGTTTTCCAATAATTGCATGATTTGATCATGCCAGCCTTCAACTATACTCCAGTGATGCTCCATGATTTTAGATTTACTGGAGTAGTAATGAATTGACTGTGTTGATTTGATGTTCAAGACATCATTCAGCATCCGCTGTATAACACAAATTATTGTATTTTGTTAACAACAATGGTGCATACAATTTTTGCGATTGGCGATGCCGTCGACTCTAGAGCAGTTCCTGATTCCATTGACTCTGGAGCAGCTCCTGAAGCCGACTGAGTTTTGAGCAGCCTCAAGTTCCTTGCCATGTTGTCACGAATCTTTTTGCTGGGGTATACTCAGCCTAGCCAGGGTTCGTAACAAGAATTTATTTTATGCAGGGTGTTTGGTTTTTTTCAATGTATTTCTATTTGTTTTCTTTTGTTTACACTTTATTTTAACTCTCATAATTCTCGGCGAGCGGGGGTGCCTCGTTTAAATCTTCGTTGCTTCTCGCGTTATTCACGTCACGCTCGGTTCTGCTTCCGCGGTGGTTCGTCCGGTTAAATTACTTTCGCGTGATCGTGGACGTAGGGCCGTCGTAGCGTGGTATTCTCTTAGACTTGTGTTGTTATCTTCGTATGATATGCCGTTCGTGTGTAGGGTTCGGGTCCGGTCTGTTTTGGTTCCACTAGGACTCCGCCGTTACTGACACAGGTCCGTCGGGAGTAAGTTGTCGTCGAGTAACTCTTTTGGGACTCAGCCGTTGCCGACACAGGTCCTTCGGGAGTAAGTTGTCGTCGAGGAACTCTCTTGGGACTCAGCCGTTGCCGACACAGGTCCAACGGGAGTAAATTGTCGTCTAGTAACTCTCTTGGGACTCAGCCGTTGCCGACACAGGTCCGTCGGGAGTAGGTTGTCGTCGAGTAACTCTCTTGGGACTCAGCCGTTGCTGACACAGGTCCGTCGAGAGTAAAGATGTCGTCGTGTAATTCTACTGAGACTCCGCCGTTTCCGACATAGGTCTGTTCGAAGTCAACCGTTGTTCGTGTAGTTCTCGTTGGTAAACTTTCTTGGGACTCAGCCGTTGCCGAAACAGGTCCGTCGAGAGTAAAGATGTCGTCGTGTAACTCTACTGAGACTACGCCGTTGCCGACATAGGTCTGTTCGAAGTCAGTCGCTGTTCGAGTAGTTCTACTTGGACTCCGTCGTTGCCGATATAGGTCCGTTCGGAGTCAGTTGTTGTTCGGGTAGTTTCCGATTGGATTCAGCCGTTGCCGACCCAGATCCGTTCGGAGTCAGTAAATAATTAATTTGACTAGCACTTAGCGAGACACCGCCGTTTCCGACCACGGTCTGTTTAGTACTAGCAAACTAATTCCTAACTACAATTCACTTACCAGCTACTTGCGGCTTGCCATGATCGTCTCCGGACGCTAACTGATTATATTTTCTTTGTGTTGCTCCTTTTATGCGTTTCCACTTGTGCTTTTTCGTCTTTCTGCTTTTGGCACCAAAGCTTTTGATCAGCTGTTGGTTGACGCTTACTTCGACCTCAGCTGTTTTACGTCGCGTTGCCAACTTTTATATTTTCCGTGTAGCGTTGCCATCGTGATTTTGGTGTTTATACTAAATACTTAATCTAATATTCACTTAGAAGGAGATACATTTTGTGTTTAACGTTTAATTCATTTTCTTCTTATTAATTTAATTCATAAACAGCATGTGTATAAATAAAATTGTATAAATTCAAACTTAAATCTAAAGGTATGTGGGCGAAAACGAAGGGTTGACTTTCGTCCTCACATTGCCCTCCCACTCGGGCGGTGATAATTCAGCCGGATTTGCTGGACTCGTCCGCCGCGCGAAATTTTTATTCGTATCTTCTGACCACGGATAGTACGTGTAAATCCGAGTCGTTGTCCCGGTGCGACGGTCGGAAGACGTACTAGTAGTATTCGTCGCAAGTCGTCGGCGGTTCGTTCGTCGAACGTGGTCAATTGCCCTTCCCACTCTGCTTCATTCTGTCGTCTGTTGACGGTGGTATTGGGACTGTTTTTGGTCTCCTGGTCGGTGAAGAAGGGCTTCGGGAGGTTGGTCATCATTAGATAAACCGGGCGCACCGTAGTTGCGTGGGGATGCTCTGGGCTGACCGAAGGATTTCAGACAAAATATTCCTCGATCTTATCGTCCACCGCGTCTGGGCGTCCCTCCCAAGGCGTGTGAATTGGTTCGTCGGTCGTGGTGTTCGAATGGTACGCCTTCATTTCGGAGAGGCGTGCTGTCCGAGTACCCTTTTCTCCGTCCCGTTTTATTCGAACGATGACCGGCGAAATGAAAGCTTTGACGGTATATGGGCCGGCGTATTTGAGAGCCCGTTTCGCTGCGAAGCTATAAATCGCTTTGGAGAGTGGGTGCTGTCGGACCAAGACTTTTTGACCTATTATTGGTTTCCATGGTCGTCTTCTGAAATTAGAATGGCGCGCCTGGTCTTTTGCTGCCTTGGTCAAGTTATGCCGCTCCATCTTGAGACTATCCTGTAGTTGAATCGCCTTTTCGGATGGTTCCACAGTTGCGATAACTGTTCGTTCTGTGGCCAACCTGCAACTACCCGTCGTTTCCGTAGATTCTAATGAAAGCGTCGTTCCTGCGCACGTCAGTGTTGCGCGCATGTGCATGAGATAGTCTAACCCTAAGATGACTTTTTCACTGGTTGCGGGCATCACAATAAACTTGGTTTTACATTTTTGATCGCCCAATTCTACTTCCGTATCTATCGTTTGATTAAAAGCCAGGATTGAGCCGTCAGCCAGTCTGACGTCCCCTTGATATTGTCCCCCGGCACCCACTTGTTGGGCGAATGCGCTGCTGACAAAGCTCCTTGAGGCGCCGGTATCGACAATCGCTCGTACGTTTTGTCCACCCACCGCTACTTGGGCGAATACGTGATTATCGTCGTTCAGAAGAATATCGGCGTCGAGTGGCGGAAGAGTTATTTTGCCGGGTGTTCGGTAGACAACGAGGCCGCCTCCCATTGCCGGCTGGTCCTCGTTGCTGTTTTCCGTCTGACGACAGCATTCTACCGTCTTGACACCCTGATTGCCACACTGCCAGCAAAACATGAGCGCCGGGTTTCGGCACGTACGGATAAAATGTCCATCTTGACCGCAACGTCGACATGCTGTTCGAGCGTTGATATGGCCGGATGGTATCAGTGTTCTTGTCGTCCGGGGTTGTTGCGTGATCATTCTGTGTTGTTCTACTCTGCCTAGTAGGGGCTTTCGGTCTCGCGTTCTCTGATGTCTTCTAGGTCTTCGGCCATGTCGATGAGTTCTTCTAGGTCGGTGAAATCCTTGCGGCGGATGTACCATTGGTACTCCGGGCGAGCGTTACGAAATATCCTTTCGAGTCGCTGATCTGTGTTGTAGTTGGCATATCTCATGAGATTTTGCAGCGCCGACACATAATATTTGAATGGCTCTTTTGCACGCTGGAGTCGTCGGCGGATTTCGTAGTCGAGCCGTTCGAAGTATCGAGAAGATAAGAAAAATTTCATGAAGTCGTTTCTAAAACTCTCCCATGACTCCCAGTCACGTTTATTATTTCGGTACCATAGCTGTGCCCGGTCTCTAAAAAATTCTGGCATGGCACGCGGTAGGTGGGTTTTATCGATTCCGTAGCTGTCCGCCAATTCTTCTACCCGTTCAAGGAAGGCTAACGGATTTTTACCCCCATCATATTTACAACCCCACTTACGTACCTGATCCATTACCGCCGCTCGGGTTGGGTGTGACGCGATGGAACTTACTGGATGTACGTCAGTAGATGCCTGCGTTTGCGTTTCTGTCTTTGTCTTCGCGGCTGATCGCGATTGTGGCGAAGTGGCTCGTGAAATCATCGTTTTCGAGTGTGTAGCCGGAATGGTGAGAGTTGCTGCCGCTGTTTCTTGTTGTTCGTACGGACACGGATCTTCCGATTCCGACGTCGACCGCACGGGTGAAGGCGTTGGTGCGCGTTTATACTTCTCTTGTAATTCTATCAAGTGTTGCAGCTGCTCTGGAGTATGATCCGATTGCGAGACAAATTTCGCAAATCTTTTGCACAGTTCTGCTACGGTGCCGGACGGATCAAGCCCAAACTCCTCTGCGAATGCGACGAGGTTGTCTTGATGGAGGTAATAAATCCACCTCACTGTTAAAACCGTCGCCCTTGGGATCAACTGTTCTTAGTTCTTGATTTTAAAATTTAATTTTTTTTTCACTGTTTGCACCGTTTTATAATTTTCACGGTTCTTCTTTTTCAATTTCACCTTTTTGACCTTTTTTTTTTTTCACTGAGTGTTTTCTCTGCACTGTTTGCTTGTATTTTAGTTCACTAGGGTCTTTTCTCTGAACTGTTTTATTTTAGTTTCACTAGAGTATTTTCTCTGTACTGTTGTAATTTATTTTCAGTGAGGTCTTTTTTTTCTGTACTGTTGTAATTTATTTTCACTCAAGTCCCTGCTCGGGCGCCATTGTCACGAATCTTTTTGCTGGGGTATACTCAGCCTAGCCAGGGTTCGTAACAAGAATTTATTTTATGCAGGGTGTTTGGTTTTTTTCAATGTATTTCTATTTGTTTTCTTTTGTTTACACTTTATTTTAACTCTCTTAATTTTACGCCGTAATTCTCGGCGCGCAGGGGTGCCTCGTTTAAATCTTCGTTGCTTCTCGCGTTATTCACGTCACGCTCGGTTCTGCTTCCGCGGTGGTTCGTGGCCGGTTAAATTACTTTCGCGTGATCGTGGACGTAGGGCCGTCGTAGCGTAATATTCTCTTAGACTTGTGTTGATGGCTTCGTATGATATGCCGTTCGTGTGTAGGGTTCGGGTCCGGTCTGTTTTGGTTCCACTAGGACTCCGCCGTTACCGACACAGGTCCGTCGGGAGTAAGTTGTCGTCGAGGAACTCTCTTGGGACTCAGCCGTTGCTGACACAGGTCCGTCGGGAGTAAGTTGTCGTCGAGTAACTCTCTTGGGACTCAGCCGTTGCTGACACAGGTCCGTCGGGAGTAAGTTGTCGTCAAGGAACTTTCTTGGGACTCAGCCGTTGCCGAAACAGGTCCGTCGAGAGTAAAGATGTCGTCGTGTAATTCTACTGAGACTCCGCCGTTGCCGACATAGGTCTGTTCGAAGTCAACCGTTGTTCGTGTAGTTCTACTTGGACTCCGCCGTTGCCGACATAGGACCGTTCGGAGTCAGTCGTTGTTCGGGTAGTTTCCGATTGGATTCAGTCGTTGCCGACACAGATCCGTTCGGAGTCAGTCGCTGTTCGAGTAGTTCTACTTGGACTCCGCCGTTGCCGACATAGGTCCGTTCGGGGTCAGTCGTTGTTCGGGTAGTATCCGATTGGATTCAGCCGTTGTCGACCCAGATCCGTTCGGAGTCAGTAAATAATTAATTTGACTAGCACTTAGCGAGACACCGCCGTTTCCGACCACGGTCTGTTTAGTACTAGCAAACTAATTCCTAACTACAATTCACTCACCAGCTACTTGCGGCTTGCCACGATCGTCTCCGGACGCTAACTGATTATATTTTCTTGGTGTTGCTCCTTTTATGCGTTTCCACTTGTGCTTTTTCGTCTTTCTGCTTTTGGCACCAAAGCTTTTGATCAGCTGTTGGTTGACGCTTACTTCGACCTCAGCTGTTTTACGTCGCGTTGCCAACTTTTATATTTTCCGTGTAGCGTTGCCATCGTGATTTTGGTGTTTATACTAAATACTTAATCTAATATTCACTTAGAAGGAGATACATTTTGTGTTTAACGTTTAATTCATTTTCTTCTTATTAATTTAATTCATAAACAGCATGTGTATAAATAAAATTGTATAAATTCAAACTTAAATCTAAAGGTATGTGGGCGAAAACGAAGGGTTGACTTTCGTCCTCACAATGTCCTGAACCACGTTGTATTTTTCACAAATTGTTGCGTGAAAAATTTTTATGAAATTGGGGTGGTCTTCTCTTGCAGTCAGATCTCGACGTCGAGCCGTTCGAAAATGGACGATAATTCGTAAATTTCCTGCCATCGATTTTCCACGTACTCCAAGGTTTTGCGTTCCCTTCGAGTTTTTGCAGATTAAGTCTATTGTGAACCTCAAGTTCTACTAAACTATCCATGATGTCCTGTACAATGGTTGTATATCGCAATTTGGTTGCGTTGGCCTATAAACCAACCACAACAATGTAACGCGAAGTCCTCTTTTGTCTTTCTCACTTTGGTTGTGCTGGCACATAAACCAACCACAACACCGTCGTGCTGCGCTCACTGACTAAGTCTATTGAGAGGACGATATCCTTATTATAGTGCCGCGCCAACTGACCAAGTCTAGTGAGATGATGATTTCCTTATTGTAGTGCAGCAGCCACTGACCAAGTCTAGTGAGAGAATGAAATCTCGCCGGGACCTCCAATAAATATTGGATATTTTATTTATTTTAGTTCTTGTGTTTATACAAATAAAATTAGATTTAATACAATAAATTCTACCTAAAATTAGCTGACAATACATTTTCGGTGCATTTTGCTTCTCACAAAAATGCTGCATCAGAATTTCTCAGTCGCTTCAAACGGAAGTGCCAATTTTCCGTCTGGATCGACTAGCAATTCTGCATGCGGTACACTTTTGCATGTGAACCATTAGTCGTTCATATTAATGTGTTGAACAGTCATACGCTCACACAAAAATGCAGCGCCAATTCATTGTTAATGTCAACAATATATATAAATGATCAGCGTTGGATTCTGAGTTAATTTAACTATGTTCATCCGTCCGTCTGCCTGTCCCAGTGATTACAGCCATCGTTTAAGATCTATAGAGCTGAAGGGTAAGTTCTAAGTTGGGCCCAATCGGACCAAAACTACTATCTCCTTCCATACACCCAAAGAATACTAGATTTAATATAATTTTCAGCTACCGGGCAAATTGTCAATAACACATGCACAGTCATATCAAAAACATTATCAATAAGAAATTATTTAGGGTTCTCCTGAGATTATTTAGAAGTGTTTTGATATGCATTTTATGCGTATAACGCACATATAATGCACATTTTTTATGTGATCCTTATATTAAAAATGTTATACTGATATGATTTTAAAATCGTTCTTACATTTCTAAATTTAATTTTCATGTAAAGATAGCATTATTTTAATTTACTTCTGATATGACAAGCAATATTGTCATTAACATATCATTATTAAAATGTGTTTTGATATTAATACTTACTGTTACCTTAACATGAATTCCAAGTATCTTTAATATTACATATTGTTAATATAATATTTTTATTATTTTATTGTGAAATAGATAAAATATTATTGTAAAATAGATAAAATAGTAAATATCAACAATATTTTGAAATCAATTCAATGAAACAAAACGGATTGCTGAAATTATAGTTTTATTAATATATAAATGTGTTTTTCATCTTTTGTTATAGTGAATGGTCGAAATCTAATATATTGTATTACTGGCATAATTTTTATAAGTATACTAGCGAATGTCGGCATGCGTTGCAATACCACTTAAAAAACATGTTATCAGAACTTCCCGCTACTCCCATTAGTAACGGAACTTCCCGGTACTCACCGTTGTAGCGATTCTGAGTTACTGCGAAGATATTATCGGCATACAAACTCAGAAACAAAATCTCAAATTTTTAGGAGCGATATTAGCAATTCTATCGTATATTTTCACTTAATTAAAAAATTGTGGACGTAATAATTCGGCAAAATTTGTATATCTTGTTATTCTTCCCGTTGCATCCCGTTAAATGTTTTCTATATAGCGCATCAAGTTCCAGATCAATGGTGATAGGCGTAAAATTTATCCACCTTTTTTTTGAAAGTAGGCGTTAAATAGATCCAACCACGCCCATTTTTGGTGAAGCTGTAGACAGTGCCTATACAAACTTAGATATTAAATTACAGATTTTTAGGAGCAATTTTACCCATATAATCGTATATTTTCCTTTTTTTTCAAAGTAGGCGTTAAATTGATCCAACTTCGTATATTTTTGGGGAAGTTGTCGACAAATACCAAATTTCAGATTTTTAGGAGCAATATTAGCGAAATAATATAGATGAAATTATTAATTTAAAGAAAAGAGTTTTTCGAAAATAAATTTGTGAATTTTAATAGAAAAATAGTTTTCGAGGGAGAACATTTTTATTTTTAATAGAAACTTATGGTTTAAATATACTTTTATTTAAAATACACGAGGAAATACCATATTGGTTAACGAAACGCTGCTTATTAAAATTAATGATGTTGCGTTGTTGTTCAAAATGCTTTGAAACTAAGTCGCAGATGATATTGCTTTTAACAAGCTGTCGGGCAACTAAAAATAAATAAAAGTTTTTTTATATGTAATACAATATTTGTGAAGTTCATCCTAACGTTTTATTTATTCCAAATAAAAATCTTGCTAGCTTTTAAACCTATGTGCCTCTTCTTGGTTAAGGCTGCCTCGATGTCATCTTTATTAAGGTACTGTTTTCGATTGTCAATCTGCAATCTTTATTAAAGTTTTAATAAACATACATTTTTTATTGTGTAGAATTTTTATCTCAGCTTTATCCAAATATTATTATATAATATATTTTGGTAAGAAACATTTGTGGCTGTTACTTAACCTTTCTCCTTCCCACCTAAAGTTTTATGTTTCGGTTTTAAAAGGATGAACAGTTGACGTATTTTAACAAATGAGATATTAAATGAAAGGTGATGACATCAGCTGCAATGTGTACTACAAGTTTTTTCGATATCTTAAAAAATGTTCGTATTATTGCAAAAAATCTTAAAATGTAAATATTAAATGGGTTAATTTATTAAAAACAGTCTTATTAACATAAATTTATTTATTCAATTACCTGTAATTTGATATAACATATTGTATACCAATCTCGTAAATTTATTATACCAGAAAAAAGATATTAATCTGTAAAAAAAACATATTTTCTCTTAATATTTTAGAAAATTGAAATGATAGTTATACAATATGGGATATCAATAAAAATAAAATTGATTCGGCTTCAATAAAGTATTTTTTCTTTTACTTTATAGTGGGTGCCGAAGGCATTTTTTCATAAATTAATACTTTAAGTACATACATTTTTATATTTTTCATATAACTCAAAATTTGTTGAAGATATAACACAAGGTATCAAAATTTTTAGTTGACTTTATTACCTTGAATTTGACACCTCATTTGACCTAATCCGGTACATAAAAGTTTTGCGGGAGGCAAAAGGGGGTAGATCGCCAGTTTTTTTTTTATAGCAATTTTTATTCAATATACTTTCTTTGGAGTTTAATTTTATAATTGAAATTTATTTCAAAAATTGTATACATGTAAGTTCATGCCATAACGTCCTGTTATAAATATTTTTTTTTTTATTCTAAATTCTTTTATTATTTTTTACTTACCCGAAAGTTCATTGAAACAATTAACGAGGTTCCAAACTTTCAATAACTCATTCGAATTGTATTTCGATCCACATTCCTGCGCTGCTCCGTCTGGGCCGACCACTTTGTCTATCAGGGCCGTACCTAGGAATTCTGGCGCCCGGGGCAAGAGTGGATATTGTCGCCCTTCCAAAATATTTTTAGATACAAATTTTTTTATGAAATTGTACTTGTTGAAAGTTGAATAAAAAAATTTATAAAATTGTACAGTATATTTTCTTCATAAAAGCAGATGTTAAAGCAAAAAAAAAAGGTACTTACTTAAAATAAATGTCGCCCTAAAGCTTCTTCTACATGCCGCCCTTTCAAAGTGGCTCCCGGGGCAATTAAATATTTATAAATGTGTCCATGCATTATATTCCAATTCAAAGTTTATATTGTCCTTGATATATTCCCTTAATTGTTTAAATATACTAAATGTTAATGTAAAGACGGCAAGGCAAAAATCAAATTTATTTTTCAGCTGTAGGCGAAAGATTAAAAAAAACACAACATGTTTTCATTTTAAAATATATTTTAATGAGAACAGTTTAATGGTTTCTCGGTTTTTAATTTATTCCCGGCAAGTTTGTTTTTTAGCTTAGGTTTTCGGTTGGCTTTTGGCTAGTTAGTTTTTTAATTGTTTTTTTCTTGTGCGTTTGCTTTCACTGCTGTTCGGCTACTGACTAATAGTTTAAGGCGTGGTGAACAAGAACGTCTAATATGAAGAAAGGCAGATTAGTGAAGTAGGATGTAGTTGCAAAGTTTGTGTAACAGGGTGCATGCAGCTCTAACATTCCTCCCTCCGTGAATTCGTCCGGGATTCACCATCGATGGCCAGGATGCCCAACTTGGTAGTTGGGCGGCGTAAGAGTCCGGTCGAAGTTTTGACTTCTGCGAAACGTGTCTGTCCATCCTTAGCGCTGAATACTTTTGTTACTCGGTCCTTTTGTCACCGGCTTCGTGGTTGATTGTGATCGATGATTAGGACTAGATCGCCGACTTGTAGCGGCTTAGCTTTTTCATGCCACATGTTACAGTTGTGGTAAATATTCTGTCACCCACCGTTTCCATAGACGATCTTTCTAATTTTAATGGTTGGGAGTCAGCGGCTCATCTTAATAATTCTTATTAAGCGATGTTGCGTTGTGCAGCTTCATTGATTAAGGCGTTGACATCTAAAATTTTTTCGGTATTATCCTTGAGCTCCTTTTGTGCACCGACATTATCGCTCCGCATTCTGACAGGCGTTCCACGCCTATTTATGAAATTGCGCAGACAGATTATAAAGGCGTTAGTGGACAGATTCTCTGCTAATTCCATATTCGCTGCTCTTGTGGTCAGGAATGTAAAAATAACCTACCATCATTTTTCACGGCGGCGACCGACGCGTACGTTAAATGGGCCGAACAAATCCACTCCAGAGTATGTAAATGGCCTCACATACGGAGTAACTCGATCTGTTGGCACGACGTCGTTTATTTCGCGGCGCGTTTGAGCCGAAGGTATTAGTTGAAAAATGTATAAATTTAATAATACATTAACTCGCCTGTGGTTGTAAGAACAGGCACGGCTTGATCTCGTCCTCAAGCGGTTCAGGCGGCGGATCAATTAATGTTATATCTTCCTTGTTTTTCTACAACTGGGCCTAGTTACCTATGGACTGTTGACTCGAAATTTCGGCGGACAAACTGGGCGTGTTGCTACGTCTGCAGAGTTTTCGCTCATTGGTACCCATCGCCACTGTGACTGTTGCGTCGTGTTGAGTATCTGTGCAATACGATGACCAACGAAAGGTTTGCACCTTTGTTTAGAAGAGTAAATCTATTATAAGACGGTTTGTAAATCACTCCAAAATGTGATTTGTGAAATCTTTATGTCATGGCTTTGTATTATCATTTTGCTATGACGTGCTCCTAGCACTAGGCGCGTTGCAAGTTTTTCCGACAACAAAGGCGACGTCTACTTTTTTGTCGTGGACAATACGGAAATAAACAGCCGCGGCGAATGCGACCTTGGTCGCGTCGACACACACGTGTATTTGGATATCGTTTGCGTCTAGCATGTGCAGCGAATAGCATCGAGGTATATTGAATTCTCGCACATTGCTGAATTATCTCCACCAAACCATGGAGATAATTCCATGTTTTTTGAATTAAAATTTTAGAAAAGATGATAAAATATGGATCGAATACGGCCATTACATTGTCAAGTATTTCCTTTTTTGTTGGCATGCGTAATCCATCTCTAACTTCATGAGGTACGCAATGAAATTGAGTTTTAAACATGAAAAAGTCATCTGAAGAGCTACAAAACATGCCAAGAACCTTTTCTGCAGCAGCTTGACGTTACATGGTCATTATTCAAGGCAGACTGAACGGCGGCTGAACTTGAAATGAAGTTTTTCAATTCAAAACCTCATTCAGCGTTAATGTAAACAACTTGTTTACACAATGTTTCGGCTTCACTTTCGTTACGAAAACTGCATACAAAATCGTCGGCATAGTGCTTGTCAACGATTGCAGCTATCACCCTCGACCGTCGTAGACGAAACACCCAAATGGGTGCAATCAAGGCTAAGCAACAGTGACGGCCTAGCGTCGGCGTAATTCTTCAATGGTACATAATTAAAATGTTCAAAAGTGCGAACGTTTTTAATAGTGTATTTATTTCGCTTTTTGTCCCCTTGAATCTCCAAATTGACCTTCGACGAAACTTTGGTTACTTCGTTTTGGCCATACCATTGTAGGGTCAAAGGCTGAGACTGACCTTTTAGTCGGAGACGACCAACGACGTCCTCTTCCAAAAGATAAAGCTGAGCCGTCGTCGAACATGGCGTAAATATTTTCGCTACCGTTTGGTCCGAAAATAGTGACGGGAAGGACTCGAAACAGCTAGCTGGAACTTCTTGTAGTGCTGCAATTCAACACTTGTTGAACTTCATTCGGCGTCGGTGTCAGCGTCGCTGCTGACGTCTGTGTCGGCTCGTAGTACAGACTTGAATGATGGTGGCGGTTACATCCGTTTGTTGGAAATTGATGAATTTTGTTGAGCTGGAAGCGTACCAATAGGTATGGCTGACCAAATCGAAATTTTACCTCAATGACCAAAAAAATATCCCTCAGATTGACGCCATTGCTACCTTCGCTGCTCCGGTTAGGCACTTATGCAAACGCATCAAATTTTGCCTATCGTTGTAACCAAAGGCTTGTGTGGTATCAATATAAATAGTTGGCGAAGAAAAGTGGCCACTCCTGGGCGTCGCCTGAGAACGATGGCAAAATCATACAACTTTGTTGCGCTCCTTTTGTAGGCAACATGACTTGACGTGTTGTATTCGACGTCGTAACTTGCGTAGACATTGTAATATCATTTCTTTGAAAATTTGTTTCTTGAAGTGCACCTAACGCGCAGATGCGTTGGGCGCACTTAAGAAGGTGGCATCGTTGACGGCAGACACATTTTCTGAATTATCAGATGCAGATATGGTGTTAGGCACGGGCGCATCTCTAAATGCTACAATATTTTTTAATTTCTGAATGCAAGCGTTTAATCTCCCGTTAATTTTCAGCACTGTTTTGACGTAGTTGGTCTACTGAGGCCTTTAGCGCCTTCAGCAAGCAGCTCGAAGTTGGCCTTTTGCTGTTGTGGCGTCCCCTCAGTCACTATATTTGTTGAATCCATCTCCCCTTCGGCGCTTTCCTCAGACTGGTGTTCGCGCGGCAGTGGCGCACCTCCCTCCGTATATCTTGAAAGCGCAGTGTCTCGCAAATTATAACGCGACGTTTGCGGTAGTGGTGACGGTGGCGATGACATCAGCTATTCAATTTGACCTTTAAAGTCTTCTTTTCTAGAAACCCGAGAGCGTTTAAATTCAGCAATTAAAACAAGTAAGAATTTATAGTCGGTCATACCGATTACTACAAATGATATAAAAAAAAACAAATCTTGAACCACCCTAATTTTATAAATCTTGAACCACCCTAATTAGATTACTCATACTTGAGCACTAAAATGTTCTATTAAACTTTTAAGAGCTTTGTTTAAATATGTATTAAAAAAAATAACAAACATGGACCACCCTTATCGTTTCCAAAATTAAATTAGTTGTTTCCAAGTACAATAGAAGTTTTTGTGCAAAGTTTCAACCCCAAATCTCATATGGTTCTCAAGATATAGTGTTAACTAGAAAACACTATTTTTTGCAATAGTGGGCGTGGTCATGGGCGGATTGGCTCCACAATCAGTAATCAGTTCCTCGAGGGCATAAAAGTAACTAGTGTATAAAATTTCAGTTCAATAGTTCTCTCGCTACCATGTTAGCAAGAAATGATGACAGACATACAGACGGACAGACAGACAGACGGACATCGCTAAATCGACTCAGTTTGTGATTCTGAGCAAGAATATATAAAAATGTCTATATCTATCTTGAGTATTTCTCTACGTTACAAACATTGGACCAAAACCAATATACACCACTGAGTGGTGCATAAAAACAAATGTAATGACGGCAGGCAAAAATCAAATTTCTTTTTCAGCTGTAGACGAAAGCTTTAAAGAAACACAACACGTTTTAATTTTAAAATATATTTTAATGAGAATAAAAGTGTTTACAAAAGTTTAATGGTTTCTCGGTTTTAAATTTATTCCCGGCAAGTTTTTTTTTTGCTTAGGTTTTTGGTTGGCTTTTTTTTTTAATTGTTTTTTCTTGTGCGTTTGCTTTCACTGCTGTTCGGCTACTGACTAATAGTTTAAGGCGTGGTGCACAAGAATGTCAAATATAAAGAAAGGCAGATAAATGAAGTATGATGTAGTAAGTAGCAATGTTTGTGTAACAGGGTGCATGCAGCTCTAACAGTTAATGTCATACTTGATCTTGGAGTTAATTTTTATTCTAAATTCTTAAGCTAACTCCATGTTTGCGTTAATTCCTAGAAATAGTTGATAGTGAGAGAGCCACATAAACTTCTTTAAGCTAATCTCCAAAATATCTGTATATAAGCGAATGCCCGCCACGCATTGCAATGCCACTTCATTATCATTAGATTCTTGAACTTCTCGTGGAGCATAAGGCCTCAACAAAACATCTCCACCTCATACGGTTTTTCGCCAAAATTTTTATTTCACTCCATGATTTGCCAGATTCTTCTATTGCCTTCTCTAGGCTTCGCTTCCACGTTGTTTTTGGACGTCCTCTTCTCCTATTGCCCTGTGGGTTCCATTCTAAAGCCTGCCAACAAAATTCATCAGACGGTTTTCGGAGCGTATGCCCAATCCATTTACATTTACGGAGCTTGATGTCATTAGCGATGGGAGCAGTTGTGCATCGCCTATACAATTCGTCATGAGAAAGGACATTTGGCCACCAGATTCTAAAAATTCGCCGAAGGCACCTATTTAAAAAAATGTGTAGAGTTCTGGTTACGTTGTAGGTGACCAGCCAGGTCTCGCAGCCGTATAGGAGGACCGACATTACGTTGAATTTGAAGATACGGAGTTTAGTGTCAACTGAAAGTGACGAAGATCTCCAAATACTGCGCAGTTGGGCATAAGCTACTTTCGCCTTCTGTATCCTGGACATGATGTCGTTTTTTGCGCTATCCTCTGCTGAATTACGCTGCCCAGATAGGAAAAAAAGTCAGCCAGCTCTACTTCTTCGGTGCCAATATTGAAATTGCTATTGATACTAGCTTTGATTTTAATTGCCTTGTTTGTGTTGATTTTAATGCAAGCTTTCGCAGACTCCATTCTTAAATCATTCAGCTTCGCTTGCATATCAGAGTGTTTTAAAGAGAGAAAACAGAGGTGTCGGCGAAGTTCCAATAGCTACCTCTTCTCTTATCTGTGGTGGTGTTGCACAGAATTTGGTCTATCACGATTAAGAATACAATTGGAGACAAAAGGCATCCTTGCCTGACGCCGGAGGTAGTGCCAAAAGACAAGCTGTAATAATTTTTCTTCCGTCCAGATAGCCTCGAAAACAGGATGTAATAGTTTAGCGGCTTCCTCTGGACAAGCCTTCAAAAGTTCAGCAGGAACGCCATGGAAGCCAGGTGATTTGTTTTTCAATTCCTTGATTGCAGTTACGATTTCGGGAATCGATGGTGGGTTGGTGTTAATTTACATTTAGCATTACTGATATTTGCCGATTGGATTTGGAATTCCTCCTCATCCAGAGGGGTACTAGATTAAGCGTATCATAGAAGTGTCCACGCCACCTCGTCAGTTGCTTCTCTGTGGAAGTAATTAATGCATTTATTGATTTTATTGGACGATTTTGGTTCCTCCTACTATTTGTAAACTTGCGAGTGATTTCATATAATTTACGGATGTTTTTAGATTCCGCTGCGGATTCAGCATCAGTGGCGTGATTTTCAGCCCACTAACGCCTATCTCTTCTGCACGACTGTTTCACATTTTTGTTCTCATTCGCTTTGCTGACCTCCTTCGATGATGGTTCAGGTATGTTCGTTCATCCACTCTTTTTTTCCTTTGGACGAAAACCAAGCATTTTTTCGCTGGAGTCCAGTAGTGTTGCTTTGGTGAAATTCCACTTAGTTTCGACATCAAATGTTACTGTACAGGTTGCTTCGAAACCGTTGGATATTGCAGATTTGAAGATTGCCTGAGCTTCAGAGTTTTTCAGCTTGGCGACGTCGAATTTTTTTGATGATTGATTTTTATTTTATTTTTTTTTTATTATTTATATAATTCATTACATTTCATTTACATTTAAACCAATAAAATATTGATATTAACGACATTAATACAGTTTATTGTGTGTCGTTTAAAAATATTAGAAAGAAAAATAATAATGTATAATATTGTACATACATGTTATCTAAATTCAGTAATAATTAATTCTCTAAATCTTAATGTGTTAGATAAAAATTCATAAAGCGCCATAATTTTGCTACAGTTTATAATTTCAATTACCTCTTGAATAGAGAGTAACTTCTTTCCAAAACACTCTTTACGTGCGTTACCAAAAATTGGACAAATGCCAATTATGTGGTATGTATTCTCAAGTACATTCAAATTGCAAATAGAGGACCTGGTGGAACATTTAAAAAAAAAAATCCGTTTAGATCAAGCAATCCGCATCTTGCTTTTAAAATAAGACTTACTACGTAGGCTGATTTTTGTTTATTAAAATACGTTATTGTTCCATACTCTAATTGCGAATACAAATCATGATGCTGCGAAACTCTAGCATTCTCAATACGCTGTTGGTGTTGATCATGTTCAAAACATTTAACAACATTGAAAAAATGGTCATCAAGAGCAGAGGGAGTAAAATTCTGAGGCATATTTATTCCTAGTTTTAGTGAATTTTTTTCCAATCCTCTTTTGCTAGGAAATTTGGCAACCTGTCTTGGGACAGGTTAAGGACTTTTTTAAGATAATTAAAATGCAAACGTAAGGTGAAAATGAATTGTGTCTGCAGCCCAGTTTCTATATGTAGCACATAATTAGGTGTGTTATTAGGAAGGAACAATAAGCGAAATAATTTTTCCACCTGCTCATACTGTTTATAACCCCATATTTGAGCACCATAAAACATTATGGATCTAAATGCAGAATAAAATATTTTCAATTTCTTGGCAATAGTTATTTTTCGCAATAGTTATTGTCGCATTGACAGCAGTTTTTGCTGTAGCTAATCTTGCATCTAAATGTTTTTGATAAGAAAGATTGTAAGTTAACAGTAGACCCAAATACTTGTATTCATTCACAATTTCAATTACATTTTCCCCATAGAACCAGGCGAGTTTTTTGCTAATTCTAGGACTTTCCCTAAATACAAGAACTTTCGACTTACTTAAGTTGACACATAGTCCCCTTAACAGACAATATTTATACAAAGCATTTATCATAGTTTGAAGCTCCTCCGGTTATGTTGAAATCAAAACTATGTCATCAGCATACATTAAAAGCTTATTGTCATGTTACCCCGGGCAGGAAAACATGTAAGTCATTTAAATACAATGAAAAGAGAACTGGTCTCAACAAACATCCCTATTTTACACCTTGATCCGACTTCAAAGACTCTGACAGTGAAACTCCATCCCATACCTGACTAGTTGTATTATCGTATTAGTATATTATCGTATATTAGTACTTTAATAATGCAACTAGATAAGTCAAGCACAGAGAGTTTGTAAAACAGTGAATTTCTCGGAATCATATCAAAAAAAGAAAAATCTACGAAAAACACATATGTCATCTTCTTTTGCTTATAGTTTAAATGAATAATGATAGATAGATTAAAAATTATGTCAATTGTCGAGTAACCTCTCCGAAAACCCGTATAGCAAGTATCTAACAGTGAGAGCCCTCTATAGTTAGTTACAATTTAAACAATGGGACTATAATTGATTTGCGAAATGATGTAGGGATTTCATTGCATAAACAAATATGGCTAAAAACAAGTACAACTTCTTCCAAAAAGCAACGTGGGGCGTTTTTATAAAACTCGTAACTAATCATATCCAAACCAGGAGCTTTATTTAGTTTGCAACGTCTTAAGACTAGCTGAATATCATGAACTTCGAACGGAGAATCTAAAAAGGGTGAACAAAGGCTGGTAATGACCAGGATATTGTTTGGTCATTGATTTTTGCCGACAGTAGGGATCGAAAATGAAGGTAAAAATCATCGTCAGAAATAGAATTGCCAACAAAACGTGAAGTTTTCTTCATGGAATTCGCGAGCTTCCACCAATCGCTACTATTCTTTACATTATTTAAACGATCAATATTTTTGTTTTTGTCCAATAGTTTTTTATGACTGCAAAACTTCGTGTAATTCTTTCTGCTGACTACATACTGTTTTCTTTAGACTTCCATGTTGCATTTTCTGGACAGATTAAGCTGTGCTAACATTTTTTTACGGGCATTGGCACACTGACTATCAAACCATTCACTTCTTGCCTCAAAAAACTTTTTTGGTAACGAGTTACCAGCGGCGAGTTGAATTTTATCGACTAAGCTTAAGATTTGATCATCAACAGAAAAGTTGTTACTAGTGTTTGTGTCACACGAAATACAAGGTGGCGCAAAAGAAGTCATCCGATGTTGTTTGGCTCTTATTTTTTTTCTAAATAAAAAACTTCGATTCTGTTTTTTGATTATGTTTATTTAGACCTTTAGAATTAATTGTGTTAAGTCGAGAAGATGATATCAGATAAATTTGCATCGTCACAATTAATTGCCATACGGGCTCGTTTTATGGCATTTTCCATCACTTCGGCGAGAGTTTCGGGCGATAAATTCTCGCATTCGTGTCGGATATTTTCCTTGAGCGCTTCCAAGGTCTCAGGCTTGTTGATGTAAACACGAGACTTCAAAAAACCCCATAAAAAGAAGTCCGGGACCGTTAAATCGGTCGATCTGGCGGGCCAGTGCAAATCGCCAAAACGCGAAATTAAGCGACCCGGAAACGCGGCCTTCAGAATGTCGGTTGTGGCTCGTGCAGTGTGTGCTGTTGCTCCGTCCTGTTGGAAACACATGTCCACCAGTCCTAATTCGTCCAGTTCGGGCAGAAAAAACTCGGTCAACATTGCCCTATAGCGCGCACCGTCCACTGTTGTCGTTTGACCCACGGCGTTCGGCCCGATGACTCCTCCAGCGTGAACAGCGCACCACGCAGTCACTTTGAGCGGGTGTAATGGTTTCTCGTGCATCACTCGCGGATTTTCGGTTCCCCAGAAGCGATAATTTTGCTTGTTCACGTACCCGCTGAGGTGAAAATGAGCCTCATCGCTTATTATGATTTTTGCCAACACCACAGACGAATTGTTACGCAAAAAAATAGACACAATTATTCCACGTTCTTGGGGAGTGTATCGCTCCATGGCTTATTCACTTGTATTCTGTATCTGTCTAGTCCACAAATGTCAAAACAGATTTGACATTGGCGGCCATTTGCAAAAATGAGAGCATCTTCCAATAGGGTGATTAATTTTGCGCCACCCTGTAGTATTAAGTATTGGTATTGTTCTAACTTGTTTGGTTTCCAGTGTAGTTTTGGCGGGAAACTACTTTGTTTAAAATAAATAGGAGCTGAAACATTTATCACTAGTGGCAAATGATCCGAATATTCTTTGGTAGGTATTGAGAAAACTGTTATAAATTCTAAAAAACAAAACGAACTTATACAATAGTCTATAACAGAATTTCCAACACCACCGCAGAATGTAATATCACCGTTTATATCGCCACGATGACGCCCATTAATAATAACACCTCCAATGTTTTCTAAAAGTGTTAGAATCTTCCTTCCTTTGCTGTCAATGATATTGTCTCTTGATGCTCTTTCAGAGGTAATTAATGGATAATACACTAGTAAATTTTTATCAAGCGGTTAAAAATTAGCAACGCAAGTTTGTAGAATTTAGTTTTAACAAAAAATGTTAGAATTCTTCAAAATCTTTTGTCCAATTGGTGCAATTAAGTTAGTTGGAATAAGTTGAAAACACATATCACCTAACTTAATAGAAAGAGCTACATTTCCACACAAGCAAGTAAAATTAAAGGAATATGGTTTTAATTTACTTTTTTTTTATATAATAACTTTTTTGATGCTGATTTCGTTGTGTTACTTTTCACCGCCGCAATTTTCAATTGGATTTCAGCAATAACTAAATTTTGGTCGGATCCGATGTCAGCGCTCCTTTTGACTCTATCGTCCAAAAGACTGTTTCACCAGCTTCTGTTGATGCAAATATAATCGATATGGTTTTCCGTTTTGCCAATAGGAGAAATCCAGGTAGCTTTGTGGCATTTATTGTGTATGAAGAGTGTTCCGCCTACGGTCAGACCAAAAGAACTGCATGTTTCTACAAAGAGTTCGCCGTTTTAATTTATTGTTCCAAGTCCGAGTTTACCCATAACAAGCTCTAGGTCAGTGTTATAGGAGCCAACTTTAGCGTTAAAGTCACCGATGCGGATTATGACATCTCTTTCGGGGTTTTGGAAAGCGTAGCTGTTAGTTTGCTATAGAACTCCATATTTTTTTGTCATATTCTGCCATGTTTTTCGCCAGTGAGTAAAATTTTGCAAAAATAATGCGCTCGTCTACAGGCTCCCAAAGCAGCAATGTATTCGACGCATTCTTGCTCAAAAGAAGTCCTACCCCATCCCTATGCACGTCTTTGCCGGAGTACAGTAAGCACTCTCCTGTGGGAAGTGCTCTCCATGTCCATTCCATCTACATTCGCTCATTCCAAAAATTTCTATATTAAATTTTTAAGTTTCCTGGCCGCTTGGTATATTTTTCCAGGGTCCGACAGGGTTCTGAAATTTCGGCACCCTATACGCGTACGTTTCTTTAAGGTAAAAGTTTTGCGATGTGTTGTGTGTTTCGTTGAGGTTTCGACTATGGATAAATTAGGACAAGTGTAACATGGGTTGGGTTCTGCACCTCCAAATCCGATGTGCAGGCTGCTGAAGCAGGGGGATTTACCGGGGTGCCGCTTCCCCTTGGAGAAAAAGTTTTCTTTACATTTTTACTCAAGTTATTTCTTAACCTCATTTGGTTTGGAATTTTCCGCACGATGGTCATAAGCTCAAGTTGGGAGCTTAGTAGGAACTAAGCACATTTTGCTTCAGCCGCTTCTAACCTGGAGTACAGACGCTGTTTGCAGCCGCCCACCCTGGATCAGACACTGCGTATTTCCTGTTTTGGTCCGCGGGTGTTATTTTATTTCCCACCTACCCTGCATATCTGCCGAGCATTTCCCTATCCGCTAACTGGGGACGCGTTCGATGGAAGACTGGAAACTCCACACGGAATGTCAATTAAAAAAAGAAAATGTTTGGTTTTGAAATTTATTTATAAAGATAATTGAAATATTAGCAATGTAATCACATATTTTTTTCTTCTTTTTTTTAAGTGGGCGTTAAATTGAACCATTTTTGGGGATGTTGTTGACAAACTCAAATACCGAATTTCAGATTTTTAAGAGCAATATTAGCGAAATAATCTAATATTTTACTTAGTTTTAGACGAGCATATGGTACAAAGAAACATAAAAATAAATTAATTTGTATATATATTAGGTGTACAAATAAGTTTCCGCCGTTTTGAGAAAGATGGCGTGGCACGAGGTTTACGTTGGAATTCGCAGGTGGTAACCTACTTGAAAATTAGTTTGTTTATTCCAGAACAACATAACCTTATCATGTTATTAAGTTCGCATTAGCATCATATATTTTTTTTCATCTAAAAATGTCTCAATTTGAGCCAACTAAGTGTCATTTGCGGGAACTTTTAATTTATTTTTTTAATTTAAAAAAATCTGCTGCTGAGTCGCATCGATTGCTCGTAGAAGCATATAATGAGGATGCTTTGAGTGAGAGAACATGTCGTGAGTGGTTTCAAAAATTTAAAAAAGGAAGGCCGAAAATTTACGAGGATGCAGATTTGGAGATATTATTGGGTGAAGATTCGTCTCAAACACAAAAGGAACTTGCACTTAGTTTAGAAGTCACTCACATCGTTTAAAATCTTTTAAATATTATTTTATTAACAAAAAACGGAAACTCATTTGTACACCTAATAGATAAAAATATATTCTGGTAAATAAACATTGGCAATATAAACATCTAAAAATAAAAAAATTAAAATTTTATTTTTTTAAGTATAAACTAGGAAAATGCGTATAAATATATTTTTGTATAATTTAGTTTTATTTATTTCGCTTTTTTAAGTTTTTTTTTATTAATTTTTAATAGTCTAAATTTATTTTAAGTTTAAGTTATTAAATTTTTATGTATTTTTGAAGCATTTAATTTTCTAGTTTATTTTAAGTATTTTGAAATATATTGATTTTTTTAATATTGTTGTTTAAATTTATAAAAATTTATTAAAAAAGATAGCTTTTGAAATAAAACAAAAAACAAATAAATTTATTAAAATTATTTTAAAATTCAAACAGAAGCAATGGTGGCTAAATAAGGAAATGATTGGGATGGCCGAATATGGGAACAATTTTTTTAATTTGATTTTATTTTTGCTATTTTTATTACCATTTTATTATTTAAAGTAATAGCTTATAGTTGCCCTGGTTTATTTTGGAATTTTTTTTTTGGTGAAGTTGTAGATAAAGCTAATACAAACTTAGGAGCGATATTAACGAAATTATCGAATAATTTTACTTAATTTCACATATTTTGGTCGTAATTAGTGGGCGTGGCATGTCTTGTATAACCTTTAATTTTTCCCAGTGCATCTAAACCAGATACCAAATATCAGATTTTTGGAAGTATTTAAATTTTATTATTTTGTAGCATCAAATCATTTGGAGACGATGCATTAATTTCAATAAGTAAACGAAATTATGATGAAATTAGAGAAAAAATACAATCAGAGTTAAATGCTTTCTACAAATGGTTGTGAGCTAATAGGCTAAAATTATTTTATACTAGCTTAAATTACCCGGCGGTGTCCGGGTTCTTTTTTAATAGAATCAAGTTTTAGTTTATTTGTTAATTAGGATTAATAAACTTTCCAGCCTCGCCCACCATTTTTGAAATCATATTTGTATGAATATCTGGTGAATTTGGTAATTTTATACCAAATTTGTATGCAGAACTTCCCGTTACTCCCCGTTATGTGTTTGTAAATATTGTCACCATTAACTTTTAAACTGAGTTTCGCAACTGTTGCAGTTAACCTCCCCGGTATTCGCATTTATATGTAACTAAAATTGTAGTAGCACTTTCCGGTCCGATTTAGTTACTATGAACCAAATTTCTTCATAGTAATGCATCACGTTCCTGAGCTATAACGGTAGGTGTTAAATAGACCCCAGTTTTGCTGAAATGGTTTCCAAACACCTTCCAACTAAAGTTAATCAACGTACAATATCACGTTTTTGAGCTACAACGGTGAGCGTTCAATTGACCCGATCACGCCCACTTTTTGTAAGATGGTAAATTTAGTCACCATACATCTTTATACAAACGTTTATCTTCGTAGAGCATCGCGTTCCTGAGATACAGCGGTGGGCGTTAAATTTTTCCAATCACGCCCACTTTTTGTGAGGTGGTAGATTTCGTCACCATACACCTACATACCAAGTTTTATCATTGTAGACCATCGCGTTCCGGGGTTACGGCAGTGGGCGTTAAATTGATCCAACCACGCCCACTTTTGGTGGAGTTGTCGACAGTGACCATACCAACTCAAATTTTTTTGAATAGTATTAGCGAAACAATCGATTTTGTTGACTTAATTTTACTAATTGTTGTCTTAATATGTGGGCGTGGCAAATTTCATATAGCCTACCATTCCTTCCAGACCCATCTCGTTATGTTCTAAGTTTGAAGTAAATCGGTTCAGCCGTTTAAGCGTGAAAACGGTACAAACGAAAATAACTAAATAAATTAAGAAATACACCTTTCTTTATAATATCCTTACTAATATTATACAGCAAAATAACAAAAAAATAAATGCTTTTTAAAAGAACGTGTAACATTTAAAGTAAATGTTATAAAACACATGTATACAGATCCATAGTCGAGCCACACTTTATCTATTGCCCGACAATTTTCGTTATTATGAAAAATACGCAAATTTACAGCTACAAAAAATTAAAAATAAAGCTTTGAGATTTATATTAAACCATCCTTATGATACTCCTATAAAAGAAATGTTATTAAGCTTGAATTGGTTAAGCGTAAAACAACAAATTTATTTTTTCACAATGGATATTTGCCAGATTACTTCAGATCATGTATTAAATAAAACTATAAGAAAGGAAAATTTTTGAACATGGTGTATTTTGCCAATATTGCTCCTAAAAATCTAAAATTTTGATCACTCAAACTCGGTGTTCTCATTCGAACTGACCAAGAATGCGATCGTTGCAGGTTTTGTTCCATTTCCCCAAAAAAGTGAGAAATTGGCAATCAGCCATTTAAATGCAGAGAATAAGGTTTACAGCAAACCAGAGTCAGTGTGAGGTGACCTGCCAAGAACCATGTACGAAAATTCCCAAAATGGGGATTTTTATGAAATTCTTGCAAAGCACAGACCTCGCTCCCACCAAATCACTTTGGAGGCATCTGTGCATGGTCGGCGTCACTCTTGGCTCCACAAGGGGCATAAAAACGAGGGAACAAACAAAACTTTTAAAAGTATAATTGACAAAACTTGTCCTTGTCCCGTTCGTATTTGGTCACGACTGTCAGTATCGTTCGCGAGCAGTTGGAAGAAAAAAAGTGGGTTTTTCGAAATCCCGCCAAGAGCTCCACAATCCAGTCACAATCTTGTGACTTAAACTATAAGTATTTTTCTCTTATAAAAATGTTTGACAAAACTTATATGTATTTTTACTGTTAATTTTGAACCGCGACAATTCCACCTCTACCTGCGCGAAAGTTGATTGGTCTCGTTTAAAAAAACAACCAACTTTCGAACAACAACTGAAGGTAAAAATGTTCAAAATTCATCAGTGTGTGGTCTAAGGTCCTTGACATTCCATATTCCTTTTTCTTCACCATCCTCATCCTGAAGAAGGTAAGTCCAGAGAAACACCTTCCTTTTTATTAAAAACGGTAAAACAAATTTAAGAGCCAACTTAGCTGCATAAAAAGCTGCAGCATCGGACAGAACAAAATTACGTCGCCAGACAAGTTCGTTTGGTAAGTAATGGACATCTCGACGTCTTCAATTATAAGTCTTTGCCATTTTGGCACCCGCTGTCTCCAGTTTAGTTCGTAAGTCTTTTCTGAGTTCAGCTAAAAGATTAGCTCTCTCATCGATGTTGAGTGGAACCAAATCGTCATGTCTTTTATAATCTTTGTCTCCATGGACAGCCATATTTCGCCCGAAATTGGCAAAATAAGGTGAAACTCCTAACACGTCATGTCGTGCTGTTCTAATGCAGCAAGTCACATTTGAGAGGTGCGTATCCCACGTTCTGTGATTTTCAGATACAGAAGCACGTGAAGTGGTCTTAATGATCTGATTAATTCGTTCGTCTGGATTAGCTTGTGGGTGATAGTTCGGGAAATTGTGGTCCATTGTCGTATACAATAGACCTCGGCACTCCAAAGAGTAAGAAGACGTTATTTTCTAACTCCTTATTAATTAATTTTGCGGTGGCCGACCACAACGGAAATAAAAGCGGACATTTGGTGAAGTAGTGAAAATACGGTGAGTATATAACAATAACCATGTGTCGATCTCACCAGGGGACCTACAAGATCTATACAGATCATCTCCCAGGGTTCTAAATCCTTGAACCTGGTTATCATCCAACCAGCTGGTTTACTGTGGTCTGGTTTCACACTTTGACAAACCTGACATCCTTTAACGTATCTAGTTACGTTTGCCTTCATTTTTGGCCAATAATATTTTTCAGAAATCCTGCCAAATGTTTTTATAACTCCCATGTGAGCAGCTAAAGAGTCATCATGGCACTCATGTAACGCCTGGCGTCGCTCACTCCTGCCTAAAACTCGTTTCCAGCCATCCTCACTACTCAAAAATTGTGTCCCGACTTGGACTGTCCTGACCTGGACATGTTTTTAAAGAATCCCGTTTTCGATTCGCCACGCTGCGAGTTCGAGGGGATTTTCCTTAACGCGTTTAAGCATACTGTCCAACCACGGACCTGATGCACGCGCTTGCAATTCTCCTAAGACTAGAACGGTCCTAGACAACATGTCTGGTACAACATGGTCCCTGCCTTTGCGGTGAATAATTTCGAAATCATATTGTTGAAGTTTTAGGGCCCATCTGGCCAACTTACCGAAGGGATCTTTTAAACCACACTAATGAATAGTGGTCTGTTACCACTGTAAAATGAGCGCCTTCTAAACATGACCTCAGCTAAACACTCCTTTTCAGTGGTAGAATAATTTCTCTCGCACTTACTTAAAGACCTACTCAAATAGGAGATAACTTTCTCTCCTTTCTCAAATTCTTGGGTCAACACTGCACCGATTCCGAAATCAGATGCATCAGTTTGATCTGAAAACTTACGATCAAAATCTGGGCAAGTCAAAACCGGAGCAGTCACGAGACGCTCTTTTGCCATTTGAAAACTAACTTCGCACTCATCTGACCATAAAAACCTTTTGTTCTTTTTCACCAGATCCGTCAACGGTTTGACCTAATCCGCGAAATTAGGAACAAATCTACGTTACCAAGAAATAGTACCGACAAAAGAGCAAACTTCTTTAACATTCCTATGTTCAGGGATTTTCAACATCGCCTCTACTTTTTCAGGGTCTACGTGCAACCCCATACGGTTAACAACATAGCCCAAATATTTAAGAGAAGATAGACAAAAATTAAATTTTTCTCTATTTAATCCTAATCCTACTAAGCAAACTCTATTTAAAACCTCTTTAAACAATTCTATGTGTTTTTCAAAGCTATTTGTGACAATAATTAAGTCATCCAGATAAACAAAATCCAAGCGTGCTCACCAAACAGTGCTCACAGACATTAAATAACAATTAAAATTCATTTGCTCTTCAAACTATTTTCATTGGGATTTCTGTAGAACGTATGTGTGTTCTCCACAACTTTTAAAAGCAAATCGGTTCTATTGGCACTAACGAACAACAAAATCCATGTGCTCTTCAAAAAAAAGTTTTCACTGGGATTTCTCCAGAACCGAGGCGCGTCCTCTAAAACTTTTTAAGCTAATCGATTCTTTTAGCATTTATGCTTGGGTCACTTAATGCACAAAAATGCACTCGATAAAGTTGCATATGTAAACCGATAACTTTTGTTTATTGGTTGACACATGTAACTAAGTAAAAAAAGTAAATAGAGCCTACGCTACGCTAGGTATACTACACCACAATGGCAGAGCCCATATGCCACAGTTACTATCCGAGGTGGCCAGGTATCGAAAGGGGGGGTGGAAAGGGATAGGAAAAACGAAGTATTTATAGGGTCAGGGAGAAGAGAGAGGGAGGCCGTCGCTTCCGTTGGACCGACCCGAAACGGACTCGGTTACCAGGAGGCACCACGTGGAGCTGGAAGCCGACTTTTCTACACGATAGAGATACGGAGTTCCGTCTTGTACGCCCGGTAATCCGTATATCGAGTAGACCATGTCCCCCCTTTAAAATTAAAATAATATTTCTAATTTTAATAATATAAATTAAAAACTAAAAAAATTAAGAAACATTAAAAACATTTATTCAGTTTTTTTCAAAGTAATTAAAAACTATTAGGTGTACAAATAAGTTTCCGCCGTTTTTTGTTAATAAAATAATATTTAAACGATTTTAAACGATGTGAGACTGCTTGCTGAGTGACTTCTAAACTAAGTGCAAGTTCCTTTTGTTTTTGAGACGAATCTTCACCCAATAATTTCTCCAAATTTGCATCCTCGTAAATTTTCGGCCTTCCACTGGATCTTTGTCTTTTATGTCAAAATCACCTTTTTTAAATTTTTGAAACCACTCACGACATGTTCTCTCACTCAAAGCATCCTCATTATATGCTTCTACGAGCAATCGATGCGACTCAGCAGCAGATTTTTTTAAATTAAAAAAATAAATTAAAAGTTCCCGCAAATGACACTTAGTTGGCTCAAATTGAGACATTTTTAGATGAAGAAAAATATATGATGCTAATGCGAACTTAATAACATGATAAGGTTATGTTGTTCTGGAATAAACAAACTTATTTTCAAGTAGGTTACCATCTGCGAATTCCAACGTAAACCTCGTGCCACGCCATCTTTCTCAAAACGGCGGAAACTTATTTGTACACCTAATAGTTTTTTAAAAAGCTTTGCGTTGCTAATGGTTTGTAATGTAGTTGGTAATGAGTTCCAAAGACGAATACAATAAACAAAAAATTGACTATCAGGTACTAAAAAGAAGTGACGTAGTTGAATTATTGGTTTTCCACGATTTGAGCGAGAAAATCTAAGTTTTTTGTATAGGTTCTTTCAAATATATTATTTTATGCAATTGCATTAAAGATCTTATATTCAGAATATTGTTAAAAGAAATGCCAACGATTTTTCTTGCATGAACAGAAATATGATCCAAGCGCTTTAAACCAAATACATATCTTGCAATATTGTTAAACAAAACAGTTAGTTTTCTTTTGCATATTGAATCAAAATTTGCGTAGATTTCACACCCGTATAATAATGTTGGTAGCAGATATGTTTTGTTAACAACATTCGAATTTTCATGGGAGTAAAATAGTGTGTAATCCATAGCGCTCTCAACATACCATAAACTTTTCCAATAGCAGCATAAATATGATCGACCCCCGTAATTTGTTATTAAAAATAACACCAAGATTTTTAGATTAATTTACTAATTTGACTTCGGATCCGTTAAGCATTAGTTTTGGTATACTAGAAATTTGAAGTGATTTCTTATTGATTAAAAGGCATTTAGATTTAGTTGGATTTAAACATAAACCATTTATTTGTGCCCAGTTATTAACACGATCGAAATCTTCCAGTTTTTTGGAAAAGTGGAAATTGTTTAAAATGTGTGATATGTATGGTAACAGAACTGGAAGTAACACTTTAATAAAAGTTGGATTTATTAAGTCATAACCCATTGCATTTGATTTTACAGACAAAAAAGCTTCTAAAACGTCACAATTGTCTACGCAATCAAAACTAAATTGTTTGTCTAAGTTTGACTCTGATAAATATCACTAGCAATTCTAGTGCTGCCTATTACAGGTGGTAAGTTTTTAAATTTTTTGTTTATATCATTACCATCGTCGTAAGTAGAATCTACAGCATGCAGTAAATTTTTCCCAATTCCTATGTTTCGAATTTGTTTCCAGGTCTCTTTCGAACCTACAGCTGAACTGAACTTATCATTATAATAATTAGTTTTAGCATTCTTTATGTTTTTAATTACTTTTGATCTCAATATTTTAATAGTTTATTCGTTTTGTATCGTTTCCATTTTTTAAAAGCTACATTGCGTTCAGTAATTAGTTTTTTAATACTATTATTGTACAATGGTCGTTGACTATAGTTTCTCTTGTTTTCTTTTAATGGTACAAATTCATTAAATAATATGTTTATGTTATTTTGTAAATACAACTTTCTCATCAATTGATGTTAAATAAAACATTTCATTCCAGTTGATTTCTTGAACTTTTTTGTGGAGCATCCCTATATAGAAAGTTTTGAGTATCAACTGAAATATGAAAATCATACGAAAGAAAAATTAAATCATGTTTGGAGAAAACAGGTAGAGACAATTGGTCATAAAGTAAAATTTGTTTTTTGTCGTTTACAAAGAACAAATCTAAGAGTGTGCTGCTTGACTTGGTGTAATGAGTTGGGATAAGTGTGTTTGCTGAAAAAAGCCCGATAGCTGCCATACTGTTAAGTAAATATTCTTCCTTGAGGATATTGCTATTGAAATCGCCAGTAACAATTATATTACAAAATTTTAAAGATAATTCTTCTACGGCATGAATTGATCTAAATTAACAGTATTATTAGGACGGTATATGCAACCAACTAAAGCTTTACTTGTTTTATTACAAATTTCAACAAAGACATATTCAATGCTACTATTAGACAAAGATTGACAATACATTTCACACTTAATACCATTTTTTACATATATTGCAACTCCACCCGCATGACCTTCTCTGTCTACTCGAAAAATTTTGTAGCCATTACATTTAAACATATCATTAGCGAAAGACTGCACAAACCAAGTTTCAGATACGCATATAATATCCACGCCTGAATCTTCGAACAAAAAACGAAATTCATCAATTTTATGTTTTAGACTCTTCGCATTGATATGTCACACATTAAGTCCATTGCGCTGCCTACTTAATATGCGAATAAGGTTACCTGATCGGTCTTTGGAACTATTCTTAATACTATTTAGGTTGTTTAAAGAACTTATTATAAGTTTTTTTTTTTAGCAACGCAAATAACTATTTAATAAAATAACAATTTTAGTTTTAATACACAACATGGTTGGTACATACAAAATTAAAAACAAAATACATATTTTAGGGCATACTCTCCACGCACTTTGTAACAGCAGGTTGTTGAAAAGATGAGTTGTTATCACGAAAAACAATTTGTTGATCCCTTTGTTCTCTATTCGCGTCGTTGTTGTTGTGAACGCCGGCAAGCTGATCTAACACTTGTATTGATTCGACACAGGTAGGCACGTCGTTGGCATATCACTTGGCATGCACAAGTCCGCGGCGAGTGAAAGCAAAGTGCAGTTTGTTATGTTTTTTAACGTTATTGCTTTTTTAATATGTTGTGGTTTGTTTTTGTCAGACTTTCGTTTATGTAGATCGGCACATTTGATTAAAAACCAACAAGGAGTAAGCGCAGTTGATCATTTGTGGAGCGCTTAATAACATCGATTGATTTATAAAGCAAATTTTTGTCTTGCGGTGACATTAATTTTATAATTATCACTGGATCTGTGTATTTTGCTTTATTTAGTGAGTTATCATTGTGTAAACGAGAGCTCATTTTAGTTGTCGGTGGTGTAAATTTGATGGAATGGCATAAACATTCGAAGATTGCGCGAAGGTTTTCGCTTTGGTCGAACGGGATTCCATGCAGACGAAGGTCGCAGGCCACTGCAGCATTTTCTTGCTTTGATAATTGTGATTTCAAGAAAACAACATCGACATCAGACGAAACAGACTTTAATCGATTTACTCTTTCGGCGACAATTCCTAAATCACGTCGTAAATCCGTAATTTTCTCATCAATCGCACACAAAATTTTAGCTTCTGAGTCGCGAATTTGATCAGAAAGTAATTCGGTCTGCTTTTTCAGGAGCTGATCTAAGAGTTGCAGCAACTTTGGAGATAATAAGCCATAATCGGACAACCTAGGTGTCTTGGACAGAGGAGAGTTCACCACTGGTTCGAAGCGCCGTTTTAGAGCAGACATATTGTTGCTTTTTTTTTGGTTTTGTATATGTATACTAAAGTCTAAGAGGTTTTAATTTCACTTTGTTCCGCCAAGAAATTTGCAGAAAAGATGATTTCGAAAATCATAGCCAAAAAAACTTCTGTCACACCGTTTAGGAGATATCGCCCACTTCATGCTTTTGTTGAATTTCGAAAAGGTGGTGTCACGTAACTGCGCCTATAACTCGTTAGAGTTAGTCGATTTTAAAAAGTGATAGTTCAAATTAAAGGTAATAAAATTGTCTATCATCATTGGTAATAACATTTTTTTGTCAGACCAATATCTTAGACGTAATTAACTAAATTAAACAAAATTTAAAATTTTTTTTAAATTTTGAAAAAAAAAATGGAATTATATTAATTAATTTACAAAAATGCAAAACTCTTCCAGGTTTTATATTTTTAAGTCAGAGAACGTTTAATTGCGAACAAAACGACGTATCATATACAAGAATCCGTGAATAGACTTAGATGCAAAAATTGCAAGAGTGATTTTACAATTTTTTTTTCATTTTTATGAATTTTTATTTTGACAAGTATATAATTTCCGCGGAATTGAACGTTAAATTTTTCCAAAATTTTACAGTAGTCCTAAAATCATGGATGTTCTTTGTTACCCTAGCATATCGTAAGAGAAATAAAATGCAGAAGGCTCCTTCAATATATATAATAATATTGAAAATACCTATATGAACGCGCAGACAGAGTAAAAAACAAAACCAGTCTAAGTTGAAGCTACAAAGTACTGCCCGGTTACCATAATCTGTCTGCTCGTGAATATAGGTCTTTCCAATATTATTATGTATATTGAAGGGGTCTTCTGCATTTTATTTCTCTCAGGAAATAATTGGGTAACAAAAAAAAGTAAATATAATTCTTCCACCATTGCTTCCACCAACGGTGTGACGGCTATGATTTTCGAAATCAGCGCCCCATTTTACATAGGAGTTTTATAATAAATTATTCAGATCAGAACTTTTTTTTAAATTTTTCGGCTAAGTGTTATTAAAGAACTTCTTAAAAATTTAATTACTGTCTTCAACAGTGTTGTCAATCTTTTTTTTGATAAAACTTTTAAAGAATGTTATATGTACTGTGAACGTCCCGATATTCTTGAAATTGAATGTGAAATGAAGTTGAATTATAGTAATGAAAAGTTATTCTATTTTCTTGAAAAAGAAAAGGTAGAGAAGTATTATTATTATTTATTTTTATAAACTATAACTAATATTATAAATTAAACTTATGCACTAGCTGTCAGGGTTTTCAGCTTAGGTGGAAGTAATTTTACATGAGATAAAATATTGGCGAAAAAATTATTAATATAGATAACTGGGAGTATGCAGTATGTGAAATAAGGTTGTATGTAAACTCCTTTACCTCAAATTAATGACAATAGAATATTTTTATTGTTGGATTTAAAGAGTGCTTTCTATCATTTACAAATGAGTAGAGATTCCATAAAGTATGTGTTTTTAAAATTACCTTTTAGAATAAGAAATGCGTCTTCAATTTTCCAACGTTTCGTTAATGTTGACATAATGATAGCAACAAAAGCTGAAGAAGAATATTTAATAATATTAAAAGCAGTTTTCAAAAGATTTGTTAATAAAAAATTGAAATTGAGGCTTGATAAATGTGTCATTTTTGAAATCACATATAAGATATTTAGGACATAACATTTCAAAAAAGGATATTCGACCAAATAACGGTAATATAGAATCAGTAATAAATACTAATATTATGAAGGAAGGTGTATTTATTTATTTTCGTTTGTACCGTTTTCACGCTTAAACGGCTAAACCGATTTACTTCAAACTTGGAACATATATCGAGATGGGTCTGGAAGGAATGATAGGCTATATCAAATTTGCCACGCCCACATATTACGCCCACAAGTAGTCAAATTAAGTCAACAAAAACGATTATTTCACTAATAAAATTCCAAAAAATCTCATATTTGGAATTTGAGTTGGTATGGTCACTGTCGACAACTCCACGAAAAGTGGGCGTGGTTAGATGAATTTAACGCCCACTGCCATAACTTCGGAACGCGATGGTCTACAAAGATAAAACTTGGTATGTAGGTGTATGGTGACGAAATCTACCACCTCACAAAAAGTGGGCGTGGTTTTATCAATATAACGCCCACTGCCGTAACTCCGGAACGCGATGGTCTACAATGATAAAACTTGGTATGTAGGTGTATGGTGACGAAATCTGGCGTGGTGGGATCAATTTAACGCCCACCGCGATATCTCATGAACGTTGTGATCTTTGATGATAAAATTTGATATAGAAGTGTGTGATGATGAAATCTACCATCTCAAAAAAAGTGGGCGTGGTGGGATCAATTTAACGCCCACCACTTTATCTCAGGAACGCGATGCTCTACGAAGATAAACGTTTGTATAAAGGTGTATGGTGACTTAATCTACCATCTTACAAAAAGTGGGCGTGGTTGGGTCAATTGAACGCTCACCGTTGCAGCTCAGAAACGTGATACTGTACGATGATTATCTTTACTGTACGATGATTATCTTTAATGTGAAGGTGTTTGGGAACTATATCTACCATCTCAGCAAAACTGGGGTCAATTTAACACCCACCGCCATAGCTCAGGAACGTGATGTACTACTATGAAGAAATTTGGTTCTTAGTAACGAAATCTGACCGGAAAGTGCTATTACAATTTTAGTTACATACAAATGCGAATACCAGGGAGGTTAACAGTTGCGAAACACAGTTTATAGGTACATGGTGACAATAGTTACAAAAACACAATGTGGAGTAACGGGAAGTTTTGCATACAAATTTGGTATAAAATTATCAAATTAATCAAATATTCATACAAATATAATTCCAAAAATGGTGGGCTAGGCTGGAAAGTTTATTAATCTCAATTAACAAATAAGACTTGATTCTATTAAAAAAGAACCCGGGCACTAGTCAGTAATAAATTTTCCAGTGCCACAGAATGTAAAAGCAGTTCATTGTTTTTTGGGGATTATGTTCGTGTTTTAGAAAATGTATCAAAGGATTTTCAATTTAAGGTCTACCGTTATAAAATTTGGTTAGAAAGAATCTTAGTTTAAAATTTGAAGAATTTAACAGTTATTGTTTTAAAAAATAAAAACTAAAGTCAACTGAAGCGCCTTTATTAGCAATATATATTCTGATCCATGAGACCGAACTCTATTGCTATTTGGGATTAATTAAGATGTTACAGAAGAAAGATGATGGGAATTTTCATCCAGTGTTTTATTTTTCTAATTATAAACTAGTTTTTTTATGCTTAAAAATATTTACAAGGACTAAAGATTAAAATTGTGACGGATTTTAATTCTTTTACACGTACTATAAACCAAAAGGAATTAAACCCTAGGATAGCAAAGACTTTGAAGCTATAGAATTTCAATTATAGTTTAGAACATCGATGAAGAGAAAAAATGCAGCATGTGGTAGAGTATCCACATGCCGAGTATTAAATATTTTAAGAAGAAAATACTTTTATACAATCGTTGTCGATATGCCAGTACATGGATAAAGCAATAAATTAAATCAAAGAATAGAAAAAGGAGTGCAATAGTGGAAAAATTTGAATCCACCGGCACAGTACAAAAGGTTTCCGTGCCAGTGAGGCAAAGAAGTGCCCGTAGTGTCGAGAATATTGCTGCCGCTGAGGCTTCAGTTCAAGAAAGCCCAAATGTGTCTCTCACACGTCGTTCTCAAGCGTTGGGCATCTCTGTGACGTCGTTGTGGAGAATTTTGCGAAAAGATCTTGACCTACATCCTTACAATATCAAATTGACGCAAGAACTAAAGCCGCTTGACCACCAGAAGCGTCGTATGTTTGTGAATTGGGCTGAGTTACAACTTGAAAATGATTCGGATTTTCATCGAAAAATTATCTTCAGCGATGAGGCTCATTTCTGGCTGAATGGCTTCGTCAATAAGCAAAATATGCGTTATTGGTCAGGCAGCAATCCACACGTACTCCATGAGTCATCATTGCATGCCGAAAAAATTACGGTTTGTTGCGGTTTATGGCCTGGCGGCGTCATTGGGCCGTACTTCTTCCGTGATGATCAAGACCGGCACGTTACTGTGAATGGGAATCGCTACCTTTCAATGATAACCGAATATTTTTGGCTCCAATTGGATGACATGGACTTGGAGGACATGTGGTTTCAACAGGACGGCGCCACAAGCCACACAGCGAATGTCACAACCAATTTATTGGAAACCTTGTTTGGTAGACGTGTTATCTCACGAAATGGCCCAGTCGATTGGCCGCCTCGGTAGTGCGATTTGACCCCGTTAGACTATTTCCTGTGGGGCTACGTCAAGTCTATGTTCTATGAACTTCGTACGAATATCGAACGTGAAAGCAGTATCGGCCGATTTATGCTTTAAAACCGTCGAAAATTGGGATCAGCGTCTAGACTTCTGCAAGCGTTACCGTGGTGGCCAGTTAAAAAATGCAGGGACTAAATTGAGTTTGGATAAAATTCTACCACAGATTCAATTGCATTCAATAATACAATGCATAGAAGTACCGGCTTACCGCCAAGTGAATTGTTTGGAGTTAGTCAAAAAGTAGTAGTTAAAGATTTCTTAAAAGAAAGTTTAGATGAAGGAAATTACAAAGAAGATACGAGTAGTGGGAATCAGGACATGGGCGGCTGAAAAATAGTTCATTATCAAAATTACAATAAAGAGAAATGATCGTTGCAGTGTTATTAAAGCTTATATTGATGGTGACTATGTTATGGTTAAGAAATTCATTAGTACGCCTGGAGCTTGTAGAAAGATTGTTTCGAAGTTTAAAGGGCCTTATGGAGGCGCTTTAGTGTAACCAAATGATAGATATTTACTAAAAGATGCTAAAGCTATCAGTTAACGTAAATACCGTATGAACGGATATGGGAAGTAACAAATTTGAAAGATGAATTAGTGAAAATAAAAAAAATCAAGGCGAAATGGAGGCGATTACAACTCTTGATAGCCGAACTGTGGCAACTCTGAATAGAAAAGAAACAAAAATGTAAAGAAAATCGAAAACATTTTATAGGTATTGCAGCCAGGTGTCACTCAATCAAACTTGTTATATACATAAGCGACATCAAACTGAATTGTGAAATAAAATTAAGAAACTTTAATCTTATTAAAACATAAAAATATAATGTTTGCTGCTTAATGTTTTGAATTTGACCTCTTAAAATCAGATATCGTAAATAATTAGTTTTCCCTTATATTGAATTTTTAAAATTTTAACAGCTTAAGAATTATTTGTTTTTAAATAAATACGAAGAAACATGTTAAGATTGGACATGGTTATGATTTTGTAAACAAAGTATACCAAGTATTGATTTTAAGATTTAAGATATGACTATATGTTTATATAAAATCAAGATTATTTTTTTTATTTTAACATGTATTTCCATTTCTTTCAGGAGTATTCAAAGGATGCTGTTGCCAGCGTTCAAAAGTTTTTACTAAAGAATGAAGTTCCTATGAACTTGTTTGAGGTAATTTTGTTTTATTTGCAATTTAGTATATATAAAAATCCTATTATATTTTACAGCCTTATATTGAAGAAATATTCAGCCACCTCAAAAGCAAACCTTTTAAAAAATTTTTGGAAAGGTAAGTGTTCGGGCGGAGGGCTTGTTTTTCTCCGTTCTAAGGGTGGGGCTGGTTGTGCTGAAACTTATTTTGCATAGAAAAGAAAAAGCGGCTATTATTGTTTCGTTCTTTATTCCTCAATGTTCGGTTAAGGAATAATAAAATTCAAAATGGTTAGCAAGCATGCTACCATATCATAAAAATATTAAATCTACTAATTAAATTTTAACTTAACGACGTTTGGCGTGAACATTGCCGCCCGCCTTGCAGCATCACTGCAATTTAAAATTCATTAAACAATATAAAACATTTCGTTATAAATTCAAGAATTATTCAATCTTAATCTTAAATAATAATATCGTTGCAAAGATTTTCTAATTCAGTGGTTTAGTTTATATCTTCTTCAACAACTTCAATAATTCAAAAATTCGACTGAACGCCACGGAGTCACGCGCTTATAATCGTGACGGACTTGCACATTTACATTTAGTCTACCAAAAACACCAATCAACTTCACGGTTGTGTATCGGTCTAAACCTTCGTTTTCAACTTAAAACGGTCTACCAAGACACTGGAAATGCACGAGTTCTGGCTACATTGATCCAGTATAATTCTTACTTTTTGCTTCCGTCCACCATTCGCTAATATCGTAACAACAGACGTAGGCGACAACTTCGTGATACATTGCAACGGGGCCATTTCTATGGTTTGATCAACGCGCATCTTGGGGTCTTGTCGATCGAGAATTATTTCTTCGGCCAGTGCGACCTTGCACACCTTGGGGCCTCTGTTCGCCATTATTACGTCGATTTGGACCAATGCGACCTTGCGCATCTTGCGCATCTTGGGAACGTTTTGTGTTTCGTTGATTTCGGTTAAAGCAGCCTTGCGCATCGTGGGAGCCGTCGGAGCGCTGATTATTGACAATGCGACCATGCGCATCATAGGGCTTCGAGCGTCTTTTATGTTATGGAGGGCCAATGCGACCTTGCATAGCTTGGGGCCCGTCAGTTACCTGGCGGCGATCTTGTTGGGGCGCGATTTCGCGCACTTGCTTTACTCCCATGGGGAGACGAAAAGCGCGCGAATCGACAACGACCCGCTGTTGCGACCACGATTGGGGCGGAATATTCTCGACGTTATTGGCATCATCGTTTTTGGCTTCTTCATTTTTAGCTTCTTCATCGGCTGTACAAAAAGACGGACTCGAGGATCTTGAGGGCAGTGAACAAAACGTGTCATCTGACATCTCGCTCGAATCATCGGTCAGTTGATCTAAATTCATGACCCGATTTCTCCATCCACCAAGATTTCGTTTGTCACTGCGTTTCGTCGAAAGCTTGCGGTATGCATACTTATCATTCAGCATGATGATTTTCGCTACAGAACTCACATCGTACTTGACTCCGGCATCGACTAACTACATGGTCGGCGGACAAACAATTCGAACAGTAACGATGTAGTAAAACTGTTCGCAGCCGTGTCTCGTAGCTCACCTCCTTAAATAATCTGCAAAAACGAAGTGGGTGAGATCCTTCGCACACGTGACACGGGAAACCAGATTTGGTTCTTTCCGGCGTAATGTTGTTGTAACGACCAATGGTTATTATTGAACTGAAACACGTGATGGATATATTTTTAAAGAGCTTCATTCGTCGGAAGTATGCAACTCGGACTCTTTGATATTTGCCTACGTACACTTTTGCCACTCTAAATAATCTTCACTCGTTCGGGGGTAAATTTTCTTCTATAATCACAACCACATCATTTACTTAGCAATCTTTATTCGGATGTGTTTGGTTACAGACTAAAATTCGAGAAGAATTTAAAAAAATTCGCGATTAATTTCTTTAGACGCTCCTACGAAATTAGTTTCATTGTCCGAAATAACGCAAGCAGGACAACCTCTTCTTGAACTAAACCTTGAAAATGCTGCCATAAAAGCTAACGTAGATAAGTCATTTGTTGCTTCAAGATAAATTGCTTTCGTCGCAAAGCACACAAAAACACACACATAACCCTTAGTAATTAAGCAAGCGCGGCCAGTATAATTTTTAATTTCAAATGGGTCCGCAAAGTAAAAAAAAGGGTTTAGCAAATGTTGTTCGTGGTGTTGGTAAACCGGCCATAACTTGAGAAAGAGTTTTCTTTCTATTTATTTCACATATTTTGCAATTATGATTCACGGTTTTGATTAACGTTTTAACTTTCAATATAAAAAATTCCATTCGTACAAGTCTCCAGACTAATTGATTTCCACCATGCAAGGAAATCGTATGAATAAACTGCACCAACAACATCGAAAATTTGCCTTTATATGGTAATATAATTGGAAATTTCTCATTGTAAAATATTTCGGAAGCTAACGATAATCGCCCATAACTTCTCAAAATTCCCTTTTCAATAAGAAAAGACTTTAGAGTTAGTATTGTACTTTTGGTACAAATTTGGGTTTTTGCGATACACTTATATTCATCAGCTAAGTTAACATTTAAGCACAATATACAGGCAGGTTCCAGAAACCGTTGAGGGAATGAAAAGTAATTGATTTGAATACGTTATTATTTTTGGTGTTCTAGAAAACGTACGTTTTTAAATTTTGCAATTTTAAAATTTTTCCTATTCAACTCGTTAAAACCTTTCTACTCGTCATTTTTCTGAACAGCTGAATGCTGTTGCAGGAATAAAAACAAAAAAATAATAATTTGTAATATTTTTAAAATGAGTGCATTAATTGCATTTGAAGTGGGCAATAATGCCAATAAAAGTATGCTATGTTCCCATAAATTAAGGGTAGGTTCGGGTAAATGGGTCGAACACAAGTATACGAATATAGGATCCCAATTGTGATTATCTATTTTATGCATTTCTAAAGCAGAAATGCAATTATTAATACCCCTTTGTAGTTCTTTTTATCGAGCTCCCAGATTCGGATGTAATCAATGCGACGCACCTCTATTTCTCTGCTGATCCAAGCGTTGAGTATAAAGTTGACCGATAGCACTGCAGAGGGGCTCTTCTTTTTGATGCAATTCAGTTTCTTCCAGGTAATCCGGTTCGAAGGATTACAAAATGTTCAGGCAGAAAGCTTGTTCTTTTCCGTTCTAGGGGTGGGGCTGGATATGCTGAAACTTCTTTTGCGTAGAAAGCAAAAAGCGGATATTGTTTTTCGTTTAAATTAAATACAATGTCTTTATTCCTCAATGTTCTGTTGAAGACAAATAAAATTCAAAATGATTAGCAAGCATGCTACCATATCATAAAAATATAAAATCTACTAATTAAATTTTAATTTATATATTGTCTTAACTAAATACCTTTTTTAGATGTATAGAATTACCGTCTGTATGGGTAATTCTAATCTGTCAAACCAGCTGTAAACTGGTCTCGTGTCTTTAACATATAAATACACCCCTATTTTCGCATTTTGGTAATACAAAAATTAAAACCTAATTATTATTACCTTTTGTAACCACTACTTGTAACTGGTACTCCAGACACATAGTTAAGGTGGTGAATAAAAACTGACAACTAATTTTGAAGGTTTCCCAATGCCAAAGACGTCTCTTTTGTTGTGTCGTGAAGACCCTTTAACGCTGCTACTGATGGAGTGTCATGGGGATGCTTAGCCTGTCCCAAATAGATTTTCCATTTGTTATAGCGGTCCTGTAACATCGTCCATGCTGTAATGTAGGTATCTTCCTTTAAAGATAGATTTTGATGAATTTCTCAGCTTCTCCATAGCATAGAATATTAGCTTTTCTGTTGATGTTAAGGGAAATAAATGGAGATCTGGACACAACTTTCATTTGAATTCCATTTCTATTTTCTTTTTCAAAACAGAATAATTTAATTAATTTTTAATTTTTTTTGTCAATTTCTATTCACCACCTTAAGGTGAATTTTTTTTTATAACTATGTGTCTGTAATACTAGTTACAGGTAGTGGTTTCAAAAAGGTAATAACAATTACGTTATAATATTTTTATTACCAAAATTAGAGAAGAGGGGCGTTAATGTTCAAGACATTCAGCATCCGTTGTATAACAGCAATTATTGTATTTTATTAACAATGTTGGTGCATACTGTGCTCGTGATGCCAATTTTCGATTGGCGATGCCGTCAACTCTGCAACAGGTCCTGATTCCGTTGACTCTGGAGCAAGCCCTGAAAACGACTGAATTTTGAGTAGCCTCAAGGTCCTTGCCATGTCCTCCTGCACCTCGTATTTTCACCAAATTTTTTTGCGTGAAGATATTTTATGAAGTTGGGGTGATCCTCTGTTGCAGTCAGATCTCTACGAATTATGTTGTCGAGCCGTTCGAAAATGGACCATAATTCGTAAATTTCCTTCCTTCGTTTTTCCACGTACTCCAAAGTTTTGCGTTTCCTTGGATTTATTGCAGATTAAGTCTATTTTGGTCCTGTTGGACCACAAGTTTTTCTAAACTACCCATGATGTCCTGTACAATGGTTGTCCAACCACAACACTACAACGCGAAGTCCTTGTTTGTATATCACAATTTGGTTCCTTTGGCACATAAACCAACCTTAACAATATAATGCGAAGTCCTTGTTTGTCTTTCGCAATTTGGTTGTGCTGGCACCTAAACCAACCACAGCACCGTTGTGCTGCGCTCACTGACCAAGTCTAGGGAGAGGATGAAATCTCGCTGGGACCTCTAATGTTTAATTCTTAGCACGTAAACCGCTCACAATCAAAAGAATATTTGGCGAGATAACAAGATAGATAACAAGTTGACTTATTCACCATTTTAATCGATATGATATTTTATTTATTTAAGTTCTTTTATTTATACAAATTTAATTATATTTAATACAATAAATTCTACCTAAAATTAGCTGACTATTGGTACAATATTTAATAACCTTTAAAACATCAGAACAGTGATATTTTCATATAAAATCATTTTTACAAAAAAAAAAAATTTTTAAATCTAATCGGGGTACCAAAATGTTTATACTTAACTTTGGAACGCCAGTTTTAAGTCTATGCGATACATTAACTAAAAACAAAATAATAAGTCCATACAATTCAAAAAAGAACTACATAAATATTTTTCTAAACAGGAAATATTTATGTTTTTACTAGCGAATGCCCGGCATGCGTTGCAATGCCACTTAAAAAAATGGTAGCAGAACTTCCCGGTACTTCCCGGTACTTCCCGGTACTTTCCGGTACTTCCCGGTACTCCCGTTAGTTAGCGGAACTTCTCGGTATTCACCGTTGTAACGATTCTGAGTTATGGCTGTGAAATTATCGGCATACAAACTCAGAAACAAAATCCCAAATTTTTATTAGCAATATTAGCAATGTCATCGTATATTTTCACTTAATTAAATAAATTGAGGGCGTAATAGGTGGGCGTGGCAAATTTTGTATTTCCTGTTATTCTTCCCGGTGGATTTCGTTACATGTTTTCTATTTAGCACATCAAGTTTCTGAGCAAATGGTGGTAGGCGTAAAAATGATCCACCCTTTTTTTGAAAGTGTGCGTTAAATTGAGCCAACCTCGCCCATTTGTGGGGAAGTTATCGACAGTGCCAATACAAATTCAGATACCAAATTTCAGATTTTTAGGAGCAATATTAGCCACGTTATCGCATATTTTCTATTTTTTTCAAAGTGGGCGTTAAATTGATCCAACCTCGCCCATTTTTGGGGAAGTTATCGACAGTGTCTATACAAACTCAGATACCAAATTTCAGATTTTTTGGAGCAATATTAGCGAAATAATCTTAGTTTTACAAATTGTGAGCGTAATAGGTGGGCGTGGCAAAATCTTTGCCCTAAACCTAAGTTGGCGCGAGCACTGCAACTCCCCAAAATTTCATCACAATCGGATGAATGGTTTAGACGCGCATAGGGGACAAAGATAGAAAATTTCATTTATATATATATAGTTAGATAGATGTATAAGTTTTAAGGATCTTAGTGATGTTCTCTTGCTTTAATTTTATGCCTGGTCTGCTAACTTTAGCAAATAAATATAAGACACGTTCTCTCCAGTCGAACATCGATATATGAATTTTGATGTCTTGAAATATGAAGTGCTGAGTTTTATGTATTATTGTAATTATTACGGGGTGTGTTGCAATCTAGATACATTCCTGGTTGCTATGATCATGTGATTTGATTAGGAAGGTGTGTGGTTTGAGAGGCATTGATGCGGTTGTCACTTAACTTTTTTTGTTGCTACACATTTGACTTTTTGTTAAACGGGAGTTGTTATTTAGATATTTAAACTCCTATTCGCGTTTCAGATGGTAATTGGACAAGAAGCGATGCGGAAAAGGGGCTGGCATTTGCTAATCATTTAAAGCATGTTTTTACTCCGAATCATTGCAATATTAACTCTGAGCCTTTAACAGCTAGCATTAGCACTGTCCCAAACAACAAAAAATGCTATTATAAAGAAAAATTTACTTTTATCAGCAATTAAAGATCTCGATGCAAAAAAAGCACCAGGGCGAGACCAAATCTCTGGTCAAATGATCAAAGAACTTCCAAATACAGGCATAATGCATCTCCTGCATATATGTAATGCAATAATCCGCATCGGCTATTTTCCCCAAACATGGAAGGTTTCTCAAATAACCATGATACCAAAACCAGGCAAAGATCCCACAAATGTATCCTCATACAGGCCCATAAGCCTATTGTCAATATTTTCTAAACTCTTTGAAAAACTAATGATTAAATGATAAAAATTACTATTGAAGATAAGAGCATTATACCAAAGCACCAATTTGGGTCCCGAAAAAAGCATGGTACCATCAAACAAGTGCATCGTATTGTGCAGACAATTAGATTGGCATATGAAAAAAAAACAATTTTGTTCTGCTGTATTTCTCGATATTACGCAGGCAGTTTACGCAGTTTGGCATGAAGGAATTCTTAATAAACTCAAAAGTATGTTGCCTTTCAACATATAGATACTTCTTGAAAGGTTCCTCCTCGATAGAAAATTTGTTGTTAGACAAAAAAGTTTTATCTCAGCTGAATACCCTATTCAGATTGGTGTTCCCCAAGGTAGCGTATTAGGCCCCATCTAATATTCACTATATACCTCAGACATGCCTGCAAATGTCAATACTATGACTTCCACTTTTGCGGACGATACTGCAATTCTTTGTTCACACTCTGATCTAAAAATTGCTTCAAAACTTCTTCAAGAACACCTGAAGACCCTGCAGGTTTGGCTTGACAAATGGATAATTAAAGTCAAAGAGTCCAAATGTGTTCACATTACATTTACTCTGTGTAAGAGCGATTTTCCTCCAGTGCAAATGAATTCCAAAAATATCCCACAAAATACTGAGACCAAATATCTTGGTATGCACCTTGACCGCAGACTTACTTATGCGAAACACATCGACACCAAAGTGTCTCATATAAGAATTAAAACAGCTGAATTACACTGGCTTCTGAACTGCCAATCTACACAAGTTGAAATTGGATTATAAAGTCCTGCTCTACAAGGCCATAATAAAACCTATATGGACCTATGGAATCCAATTGTGGGGTACCGCATTTCCCTCTAATGTGGAAAAACTTCAAAGAGCACAGTCAAAAATTTTACGAATGTTTGCCAATTCTCCCTGGTATATGAAAATCGTTAATATCCACAAGGACTTAAAAATACCGCTTGTGACTCAAGAGGTCGAAATCCATGCAATAGTCTACCGCAGAAGACTAAAAAAACATCCCAATGTTTTAGCTAGAAATCTTTTACTACAAGTCGACGGACACACACGATTAAGGAGGAAGATGCTATAAATCTCTCAAAACAAAAACCAAAAAAAAACATTTTAAACAAAACCTGTCTGAAGCAGTGGCTGAAACAGTTTTAATCCATATTATTATAATTTGTAGTTATGTAAACTATGCTAAGAGTAACGCAAATTAACCTCCACCACTCTAAGGTCGCCTCCGCTAACCTCCTTCTTCGCCTGTCAAAAAAAGTAGAAGGGGTTGTATCTCTGCACCACAGTAATGTCAGACTCATCTGTGTCTGAGTCCGATTGTAGAAGCACGTCCTCGTCTATTGAAGGTCTTATGCCTGGTTTCCACTGTATCATTTTTATGTGTCATAGTGCCATTTGTAATAAGAACGATAGTCATTTACATTTGAAGTAAATTTATGACTACGCAATGGCAAAACAAATTATGACCTAGTGGAAACATCTCCGTCAAACCGTTATGGCATAAAATGACTAGCAAACATTTTATGGCTTAAATTACCCGGCGGTGCCCGGGTTCTTTTTTAATAGAATCAAGTCTTATATGTTAATTAAGATTAATAAACTTTCCAGCTTCTCCCACCATTTTTGGAATTATATTTGTATGAATATTTGGTTAATTTGATAATTTTATACCAAACTTGTATGCTGAACTTCCCGTTACTCCACGTTGTGTGTTTGTACCTATTGTCACCATGTACCTATAAACTGATTTCGCAACTGTTAACCTCCCCGGTATTCGCATTTGTATGTAACTAAAATTGTAATAGCACTTTCCGGTCAGATTTAGTTACTAAGAACCAAATTTCTTCAAAGTAGTACATCACGTTCCTGAGCTATGGCGGTGGGGGTTAAATTGACCCCAGTTTTGCTAAGATGGAAGATATAGTTCCCAAACACCTTCACACTAAAGTTAATCATAGTACAGTATCACGTTTCTGAGCTGCAATGGTGAGCGTTCAATTGATCCGACCACACCCACTTATTGTAAGATGGTAGATTTAGTCACCATACACCTTTATACAAATGTTTATCTTAGTAGGGCATCGCATTCACCACCACGCCCACTTTTCTTGAGATGGTAGATTTCATCATCATATACTTCTTTATCAAATTTTATCATCAAAGATCACAACGTTCATGAGATATCGCGGTGGGCGTTAAATTAATCCCACCACGCCCACTTATTGTGAGGTGATGGATTTTGTCACCATACACCTACATACCAAGTTTTATCATTGTAGACCATCGCGTTCCGAAGTTACGGCAGTGGGCGTTAAATTGATCCAACCACGCCCACTTTTGGTGGAGTTGTCGACAGTGACCATACCAACTCAAATTCCAAATTTGTGATTTTTTGGAATAGTGTTAGCGAAATAATCGATTTTGTTGACTTAATTTTACTTATAATATATGGGCGTGGCAGATTTCATATAGCCTATCATTCCTTACAGACCCATCTCGATATATGTTCCAAGTAAATCGGTTCAGCTGTTTAAGCGTGAAAACGGTACGAACGAAAATAAATAAATAAATACACCTTCCCTTATAATATTAGTAAGGACAAGTCATTTTTTTTAAGAAGAGAAAGAAGAAGAACAAAAAAATAAATCAGCTGTTTTCTTTCTTTACTTTTTGTCTGTCGGCCGTTGTATAAAAAGGTAATGTTTGTGTGCAGTGCACGTTTCATGAATGATGTTGCATGTTGTAGTTTTACCAATAAAAAAAGAGCAATCAGACTAGAAAAGCTATCGCCCGATGCCAGGTAACGCAACGTTACGGCCACTCTCTCACCGGCGATATCGCTTTTCTAAATTGTGTGTCTTCTGTTTTTATATACGGCGACAGACGGTGCACCTAAAAATCAAAGTCGTCAACTGATTTTCTCAACAATTTTTGAAACCACCGGGGGTCTTCATGTCTTAAATTTCTGAGGAGCGTTGTATAAAAGCCATTAGTGGGTCGGAACCCCAAACCTGGACGTACCCACCATTCATGATTTCTTTTTCTTTGTTTTCTTTTTTGTTCTTGCAAAACCGCAGACAAACACAAAACCGCTGTAGCAACTTGTATAATCTTCTTTTTATTCATTTTTTATAAGGTTTAAATGATAACAATTTTCCTGAAATGACATGAAAAAACCAACATGTTGGCATTTCAATTTTCAAATGACAAGAAGAACAAGACCGAAGAAATTTTTAAACAGCTGTTTTTAAATTTCAAAATGACGCCAATAGTGGGAACGCCAAAATAGAATATGGCAACGAAATTTTATGACTAGCGCTGCCATATCATTTTTGTGCCAGTTTTCATGGTGTAATGGAAACACATTATGTGTAATATGGCACCTTGCCATATGAAGTTATTTCAAAATGGCATTAAAAATGAAACAGTAGAAACCAGGCATTAGTCAATTTAAGACACGGTTTCTTCGGTTCCGGGCCGTGGGTAGACTCCTCTTGCGACCTTTGACGTTTTGTAGAGAAAGACGGTTCTTCGCCCACAATTTGTGTAGCCCACGAGATGGACTGTTTCTGCTTGTCAGTCCTCTCTGCCTCCGGAACCCGCTTCAAACGCTCTAAGAGTTGAAAGGCAGACCGTTTGTCTTTTTGAGCCCGTGCAGAATATGGTGGTCGCATGCTTCCTGGTAAAGTAAGACTAGCAAATATTCAATTAGAGGAAAGCACGTTTTAATGAAAAAAAAAAATATATATATATATTTTCGAGACTTGTCAAAGAGAATGCTATCCGTATTTTTTTTTGTAAACATGATTTAGTTCTTATTCAAGAAAAAATTAAAAAAAAATATATTTTTTAACAAAAAGGAAAAAAAATAAATTTTCAAAAATCAATTTTGAAATTGAATGTGGCAAAATTATAGCGCAGTCAAAGAGTAATCCTTTAATATGTAAATTATAACGGGAGATTTATCTGCTGATCAGATGAGATCAATAAAATAGTTCCCGTTTTCCAGAACAAGAAGTAAACGCAAAAAATATCGATGAGAACTCTACTTCAAGAAGGGTATTCACATACTAAAATAGCGAACATGACTGGAGTTTCCCGAAAGTGCGTTTACAATATTGCAAAAAAAGTTTCTGCAGACTTACTACTTGTAAATAACCTTGGTCAAGGACGTCGTAGATGCACCACATCTACTCAAGATCGACATTTAGTCAAATTATGCAAACAAAATCGTGCTGAAAGTAGTCGTAATCTCACCTCCGAATGGTCATCTGCCATTGATAAGTCCATTAGTGTACGAACTACTCGCCGCCGCCTTGTTGAAAATGGTCTCAATAGTTACACCAAAAAACGTCGACGTTACCGTAACAAATTACAAACAAAACAGAGACTTCATTGGTGTAAAAATTACAGAGATTGGACTGTCAGAAACTGGGAACAGGTTGTTTTTAGTGATGAATCCCATTTTGAATTGATTAACAAAAAAAAATCGATCATTTGTACGACGAACAATGCAAGAAAAAGATGATCAATTTAGCTTTCAACCTAGAGTACAGGGTGGTGGTGGATCTGCAAGTGTGTGGGGTTGTTTTACTGCGCATGGAATTGGAGTATTGCTGTTCTACGATGGACGTTTAAATGCCAGGAGCTATATTGAACTGATTTCTTTACATTTACCAGAATACATTTATAGAATTTATGGGACTGAAACGGGCCAAAGCTACTTTCAAGAGGATAATGCGCCATGCCATAAGGCAAGGTTTGCGATGAACTGGTTCCATAACCAGAACATTTCACTTTTGGATTGGCCGCCAACATCACCAGATATTAATCCAATTGAAAATTTGTGGTCAATAATCGATCGGAATCTTCAAAAGTACAAAACAACAACAAATGAATTAAAAGATGCGATTAAGGATATTTGGTCAAAAATAACCACTATTGAATGCACCAAGTTAGTTCATTCGGTTCCAAAACGCATTAACCGCATTATTAAAGCACGTGGTGGCAATATTTCCTCATACTAAAACTTTTCATTACTTATATTAATTTTTTTTTTAATAACATTATTGTTGCGCATAAAATTCCTCTAATTTTGTGGCAACGAAAAAGGGGGTTAATGAATCCAATACAATCTCGCAATGAAATGAAATAAAAAGGCGCAATTAGGTTTAGAATTTAATATAGGTGGTCTATTGGAACAAATCTTACCACGGTCGCTGTCGTAAAACGATTGACCGACATTACATAAATTAGCCGAAGGCTCAGAAAACGGTTTACATTGGCGCGTATCCTAATGACACGCGCGCCATCTGTTTGTGAATTTAAAACATTAGTTCAAAGATAATAAATTCGAAATTGGACGTTTGGCTTAAACATTGCCGCCCGCCTTGCAGCAACACTGCAAAAAATGTAACTTAAAAATATCCTATATAATAATAAGTAAATTCATAAATTTATCTTCATTATATGCGTTCAATTTCTGTGGTTGGACGAAATCTCAAGTGCGTCTTGTAATATAAATAAAATATAAAATTAACTCAGTATTTTCAGGGAATTCAAAATATTTATTTTATATATATATATGTACTTAAATCTAGCAATTACATTGGATATATTCCAGATATAATGCATCCAAATATTGTGCTCTGCGCAATGAGTTGACCAGTTGGACTCGGCACAACCCCCTGCATCAAAATGCGTCCATGGACGTCTGCCCCCAACACCATGTAAATGGGTCCCGACCGCCAAAAGTCCTTATCAGCTAAAACGTAATTTGCGAAATTATTTTTTACGCGAACATCTAGTGACACCGATGGCGTCGTTTTCTTTAGTGCGCGATCTATTTGCGCGATCACGTTGATGGTCTCGTGATGGTCGTGATTCGCCTTAATCTTGATTGGACAGGTTTTTAATCTACCATTCCTGTTCACGTCGAGCCCTAACTCCCCTACAAGAATTCCAGAAATCACCGTCTGACTTCGGCACGGATCGATGAGTGCGCGAATCTTATATGTGCGCCCGCCCACGACAACCTTGACTTTGGCGGTAACCTGCTGTTGTTGGATCGAAAGTGCTATGGGGTTTGAGGCAGAGTTATGGCGACCACTTATTATTTGCCGTGCATCACGACAGGGTTGGTAAGGCTGAGAACGACGGCCTCTCCGTGTTCGTTCAGCTGGAAGTGGACGCTGGAAGGGGGGTTCTATCGAGTGTGCTAGCCCAGACGAATAAGACCTGGGTCTAGGACGCGCTACCGGGTTTGCTGGCCCTGACGAACAAGACCAGGGTCCAGCGGCAATGGCAGGCGTATGACTATTGGTCGGCCCTGACGAATGAGACCAGGGTCCGGCTTCAAGTGCTGGAGTATTATTATTAGCTGGCCTGTCGGAAGAGACCAGGGTCCAGCGGAATTATATTTGTATGAATATTTGGTTAATTTGATAATTTTATACCAAACTTGTATGCAGAACTTCCCGTTACTCCACATTGTGTGTTTGTAACTATTGTCACCATGTACCTATAAACTGATTTCGCAACTGTTAACCTCCCCGGTATTCGCATTTGTATGTAACACCACCACGCCCACTTTTTTTGAGATGGTAGATTTCATCATCGTACACTTCTATATCAAATTTTATCATCAAAGATCACAACGTTCATGAGATATCGCGGTGGGCGTTAAATTAATCCCACCACTTATTGTGAGGTAGTTTTATCATTGTAGACCATCGCGTTCCGAAGTTACGGCCGTAGGCGTTAAATTCATCTAACCACGCCCACATTTTGTGGAGTTGTCGACAACTCAAATTCCAAATTTGAGATTTTTTGGAATTTTATTCGTGAAATAATCGTTTTTGTTGACTTAATTTGACTACTTGTGGGCGTAATATGTGGGCGTGGCAGATTTCATATAGCCTATCATTCCTTCCAGACCCATCTCGATATATGTTCCAAGTTTGACGTAAATCGGTTCAGCCGTTTAAGCGTGAAAACGGTACAAACGAAAATAAATAAATAAATAAATAATAAACCTTCCTTTATAATATTAGTAAGGATAGTAAGGATTTCCAAATCAATGAAAATCTCAAAAAATTTGATCAAAAAATCAACCTTCTAAATTAATGACACTTTAAAACCACTCTAATCCGGAAACTTGTAATTAAAAAAAATTTTTATTTATAATTTGTTTATTCTCAAAACCGCTCTAAATTATTTTTGGAAATTTTAAACAAATTATCTTTGAAGCTATTTCACTCTTATGCTAGTTCTTGATATTTTTAGAAAAAAGAGATATAAAAAATATTTTCTTTATCAACCACTCTAAATATATTTGAAAGTAAAAACAAATGAACAAAAAGTATTAATACAATATATGTATACGTACTGAAGAAACACCCCACTGGTGTACTGAGCGATAAAATATTTTTAAATTGTCTTAATATTCGTGGAATCACCCCGTGTCACGAAAGAAAAAGAATCGACAAAAAAAATTTTAACTTTATATTTTCCAAAACCACCCCAATGGTGTTTTGAAAAGAAAAGAAGTTGTTTGAAATTATAAAAATTTAATATTTTAAAAACCACTCTAATGGTGTTCAAATAAAATTCAAAATATTTGGTAAAAATAATTTTATTTATATCAACCACCCTAATGGCAATTGATAATATTTACAAATTTATAAAATTTGGACTCACAATATATGTACGTATATACTTTGCACAAATTTGATGTTGTTGTTGTTGTTGTTGTAGCGTCCACTGGAATAATCACATGCATGCACATGTGAGGGAAACGTAATTAGTGTGGATAAAGAAAGTTTGGAAAGGGAAAGAAAGAGATCTAGCTATTACCCATCCAATTCAAGGAAGCGAGCTACCTCGACTGGATTGGTCCAGAGAGATCTGGTTGTGAAGTTAGTAGGTCTGAGGGAACATTCGAAAAGATGGGCTGTGGTATGCGGCGCGGAGTCACATATGGGACATTTTTCCGAGGTCTCCGGGTTCATTCTGGCCAGGTAACTATTCAAGTATTTGGAGTAACCTGACCTGAGCTGGGACAGTGTGGCACGCGTTTTTCGTGGTAGATTCTCCTCAAACAATGAGATTGGTGGAGGTCTACCACCTAGTACCACATTGTCCTTCATGGCTCTAATGGACTCGGAGACCATTTCGGTATGGAGCTGGGCCTTGGCATCTCTAAGAAGGCCTTCAGACACCAGGTTTAGCAGGTGACTTACTGCCGATTTCTCGGCTCGTAGGTCGTGCCTAACCTGTCTAACTCCGAGGGTCGACGAACCTGTAACGATGGCGTGGTTAGGGTGGTCAGGCATCATACACCCTAGTAGGTATTGTCTCGTGAGAAGGGAGCAGTGGCTCCGGACGGGAAGAATTTTGGTCTCTTCGTGCAGGTGATCCTCAGGTGTCATGAAATGACAACCAGTGACCACCCTTAGTGCCGCGTTTTGGACCGTCTGGAGTTTTCTCCACTGTGAGTCGCTTATACAAGGCGACCAAACGGGAGCAGCGTAGTCGATAAGGGGACGACCTATGGCTTTATAAGTCGTTAGGATCGTCTCCTTATCTTTGCCCCAAGTGCTGCTCGTTAGTGCCTTTAATACGCGATTTCTCCCTTTCACTCGACTGGCCGCAACCTCCGCATGTTTGGAGAACATGAAGAGGCTGTCAAAGTGAACCCCAAGGATTTTGGGGTTCTTCACCGAGGGAATTCTTTGTCCGGAAATATGGATGTTGAGTTCCCTCGTGACCTCTTTGGTCCATGTGGTGAAAATGGTGGCCGAAGATTTGGGTGTGGAGAGTTGGAGGTTCCTTTCCACCAGATAGTTGCGTAACACTGGCAGATAATTATTTATTTGCTCTTCCAGGGCTTCAATATCTCTGCCTGTACACAGGACAGTGCAGTCATCGGCATAAGAGATTAGTTTCAGCCCCGGAGGAGGGGTCGGGATTTTGGAAATATAAGTGTTGAACAGCAAGGGGGATAAAACACCTCCCTGCGGTACACCCTGCTTATTTTTCCTAAGTCCCGACCTGGAACCTCTGAACTCTACGTATGATTGCCTTCCAGCTAAGTAGTTGGCCAGCCACCTTTTAAGGACATTTGGGAGCGCGGATACGTACAGGTCTTGCAATAGCTTCGTGTGGCAGACCGTGTCGAAGGCCTTAGACAGGTCAAGAGCGACCATTATGGTCCTCTCGTGCGGTCTTTTACTGTTTAGGCCTCCGGCTATGGCTGTCGTCATTTCGCACAGCGCTGTAGTAGTGCTGTGTCCTGATCGAAAGCCATGTTGGTGGTCCGCCAAGGGGAGGTTCTCCTTCAAGAACGGTAGGAGAAGAGATTCCAGGACCTTAACCACTGGTGAGAGTAGTGTTATAGGTCTGTAGGAGCTACCCCTATTCAGGGGCTTCCCAGGTTTGGGAATGCGTGGGTCAAGTGGCGTGCCACTCTCAAAGGAGAGAGTGGGTCTCGCACTTCTCCGGGGATTTGAGAGGTTCTTAATGGTCGACCAAAGTCGTTTTGAACCTCTATCCGACCCTTCCAGGTGCCGTAACCACAGATCCCTGCGGTGAGCGCTGACTAAGTTGTCGATCTCAGCGCTCATCTGCTTCAAACGTGGGTCCGCTGCATCCTGCCTCCGGATAGCATCACGCTCATCTGCCAAGCGGGATGCCTCAGCCGGAAAGTTGGGACGCATATTAGGAATGCGTCCGGCAGGGATACAACGGTCCTTGGCTCTAACCAGGATCCTTCGGATGTTTTTCTCCCCCTCTGAAGTTGACGAGGGGGGTGTCAGTTGACCAAATTCTGCTTCCGTTATCTCCTTAAATCTGATCCAATCCGATTTCCGAAAATTCACGAAAGTGCGTTGTTCAGCAGATATGAATTCCGCACTTTGCATGATTTTGATGGTGATTGGGATGTGATCGGAATTAAGAGCGATGTCGGCATGCCAGGTGGTATAGGCAATTAGGTCAGGGCTGACTATCGAAACATCTGGTGAGCTCCGACAGTTTTGAGTGATGCGTGTGGGGTGCTCCTCGTTGATAACACAGAAGTTAGTGTTATCAATCTGTTCGACGAGTGAGTTACCCCTCGCGTCATTCTCTAGTTCAGAATGCCAGCTATCATGGTGCTCGTTAAGGTCCCCGAGCAAGATTCTGTGGTCGCCCTCCATTAAATACTCAATGGAAGGACGATATCCGGGACGGCAGGCCGCTGTGGGAGGGATATACACATTAAAGAGCTCAATCTCAACCTCCCCAGACCGTACGGCGATCCCCTGGAGTTCCAAGTGATCGTCGTTAGACGGAATGGTTAGCGGGCGGTAGGTTACGGAGTCGTGGATAAGAAAAGCAAGACCGCCTCCTTTGTCTTTTTCGCGGTCTTGTCTTATGACACTGTAGCCAGACGACCAGGAAAGAGGATTCCTACTCGTTAGCTTGGTCTCTTGGAGGGCCGCAATCGGTATGCTTCTCTTTACCATAAAATCCGTAACCTCCGTTATTTTCCTGCTTAGTCCGTTGCAGTTCCACTGTAGAATCTTAAACTCGAGATCCGATGTGGGTGGCGGTTGCTCCGGGATGTCATTGGTGGCCGACTGTACTAATGGTGGTTCTATTGTCGCTCGGTCTACAGGTGTAGGGGACCGACCAGATGCTCCACCTTCGAGGGCGCCACGTGTGGGGTCAGCTTGCCGCCTCCTGCAGCAGGGACCAATGAAGTCGGGTCTGTAAAGATTCGAATTCCTTAGTCCCGAGCAGCGGAGGTGGGCATTTTCTCCACACGCAGCACATCGAATAGGTTTGGCCTTCATGGTAAGGGTCTTTCCACACCTGTTGCACACGTTGGTCAAAGGACCAGGGTTAGTTTCGACGTCACCGGCAAGGGTTATTAGTAGTCTGATCAGGCAAGCCGGCATTGTCTGATCAGTTAGAGAAAAGAGATAGAGGGAAGTAAAGATAAGGGGTCTCGGTACATACATGTATGATTCCAGTGTCCGAGGTTTTGCAGTCTTTGGGCGGGGAAGTATTTCCCGCGTCGATCCCGGTACGTAGACCCAACTGCTGTGAGGATCGTTGATGTTGTTGTTGTTGTTTCTCCTGCTGCTCTGGTCTGCGGTGTCTTCCAAATTTCTTATTTTGGACAGGGGATCTGCTTAGCTTGTTTATGTTCACTTTTTTTTTGCACACTTTGGTTTTCAAAAAAACCTTTAGAACAAACACTTTAATTTTAATTATAAATTAAACCCTAGCACTGATGATTGGAGGGGTGGTAGGGGAATTTATATTTGCTTTTATTTTATTAGCAAATGATCGCGTTTTAATTTAAAATCAAATAAATTTATTTGTCCGTCTGCGTTTATGAAAAAATTAAAAGACGACGGACATAGCACATTTGTATGTACAATTTGCAGAGTAGCGCAATATTTTTCGCTTTGTGTTTTTTTGTCTTGGTTAGGTATATACGAAGGATGTGGTGTATTTGTAGGCACCGAACTACTGTGCAATTTTTTGATGTACAAGTTTAAAGAACTTTGAAAATAAATAAGTATTTAAGAGAATGCAAAGTAGAATTTAATTAAATTTAAGCGCACTTTTTAAGTTTTCAAACAACCAATTAAATATATTGAACGCACCTTTTTATTGAATATGGAACGGCAAAATAAAGTTGATTGCGGCAATTTAATGGAGACGGTATTTTGTTGTTTGTGTGTTGATGGGGGTTCGTATGACTTCAATAAAATCAGCGTCTCCATCTCGAAGGACCAAAATGTTGCGCAGAAAATTCCTCTAATTTTGTGGCAACGAAAAAGGGGGTTAATGAATCCAATACAATCTCGCAATGAAATGAAATAAAAAGGCGCAATTAGGTTGAGAATTTAATATAGGTGGTTTATTGGAACAAATCTTACCACGGTCGCTGTCGTAAAACGATTGACCGACATTACATAAATTAGCCGAAGGCTCAGAAAACGGTTTACATTGGCGCGTATCTTAATGACACGCGCGCCATCTGTTTGTGAATTTAAAACATTAGTTCAAAGATAATAAATTCGAAATTGGACGTTTGGCTTAAACATTGCCGCCCTCCTTGCAGCAACACTGCAAAAAATGTAACTTAAAAATATCCTATTTAATAATAAGTAAATTCATAAATTTATCTTCATTATATGCGTTCAATTTCTGTGGTTGGACGAAATCTCAAGTGCGTCTTGTAATATAAATAAAATATAAAATTAACTCAGTATTTTCAGGGAATTCAAAATATTTATTTTATATATATATATGTACTTAAATCTAGCAATTACATTGGATATATTCCAGATATAATGCATCCAAATATTGTGCTCTGCGCAATGAGTTGACCAGTTGGACTCGGCACAACCCCCTGCATCAAAATGCGTCCATGGACGTCTGCCCCCAACACCATGTAAATGGGTCCCGACCGCCAAAAGTCCTTATCAGCTAAAACGTAATTTGCGAAATTATTTTTTACGCGAACATCTAGTGACACCGATGGCGTCGTTTTCTTTAGTGCGCGATCATGTTGATGGTCTCGTGATGGTCGTGATTCGCCTTAATCTTGATTGGACAGGTTTTTAATCTACCATTCCTGTTCACGTCGAGCCCTAACTCCCCTACAAGAATTCCAGAAATCACCGTCTGACTTCGGCACGGATCGATGAGTGCGCGAATCTTATATGTGCGCCCGCCCACGACAACCTTGACTTTGGCGGTAACCTGCTGTTGTTGGATCGAAAGTGCTATGGGGTTTGAGGCAGAGTTATGGCGACCACTTATTATTTGCCGTGCATCACGACAGGGTTGGTAAGGCTGAGAACGACGGCCTCTCCGTGTTCGTTCAGCTGGAAGTGGACGCTGGAAGGGGGGTTCTATCGAGTGTGCTAGCCCAGACGAATAAGACCTGGGTCTAGGACGCGCTACCGGGTTTGCTGGCCCTGACGAACAAGACCAGGGTCCAGCGGCAATGGCAGGTGTATGACTATTGGTCGGCCCTGACGAATGAGACCAGGGTCCGGCTTCAAGTGCTGGAGTATTATTATTAGCTGGCCTGTCGGAAGAGACCAGGGTCCAGCGGAATTATATTTGTATGAATATTTGGTTAATTTGATAATTTTATACCAAACTTGTATGCAGAACTTCCCGTTACTCCACATTGTGTGTTTGTAACTATTGTCACCATGTACCTATAAACTGATTTCGCAACTGTTAACCTCCCCGGTATTCGCATTTGTATGTAACACCACCACGCCCACTTTTTTTGAGATGGTAGATTTCATCATCGTACACTTCTATATCAAATTTTATCATCAAAGATCACAACGTTCATGAGATATCGCGGTGGGCGTTAAATTAATCCCACCACTTATTGTGAGGTAGTTTTATCATTGTAGACCATCGCGTTCCGAAGTTACGGCCGTAGGCGTTAAATTCATCTAACCACGCCCACATTTTGTGGAGTTGTCGACAACTCAAATTCCAAATTTGAGATTTTTTGGAATTTTATTCGTGAAATAATCGTTTTTGTTGACTTAATTTGACTACTTGTGGGCGTAATATGTGGGCGTGGCAGATTTCATATAGCCTATCATTCCTTCCAGACCCATCTCGATATATGTTCCAAGTTTGACGTAAATCGGTTCAGCCGTTTAAGCGTGAAAACGGTACAAACGAAAATAAATAAATAAATAAATAATAAACCTTCCTTTATAATATTAGTAAGGATAGTAAGGATTTCCAAATCAATGAAAATCTCAAAAAATTTGATCAAAAAATCAACCTTCTAAATTAATGACACTTTAAAACCACTCTAATCCGGAAACTTGTAATTAAAAAAAATTTTTATTTATAATTTGTTTATTCTCAAAACCGCTCTAAATTATTTTTGGAAATTTTAAACAAATTATCTTTGAAGCTATTTCACTCTTATGCTAGTTCTTGATATTTTTAGAAAAAAGAGATATAAAAAATATTTTCTTTATCAACCACTCTAAATATATTTGAAAGTAAAAACAAATGAACAAAAAGTATTAATACAATATATGTATACGTACTGAAGAAACACCCCACTGGTGTACTGAGCGATAAAATATTTTTAAATTGTCTTAATATTCGTGGAATCACCCCGTGTCACGAAAGAAAAAGAATCGACAAAAAAAATTTTAACTTTATATTTTCCAAAACCACCCCAATGGTGTTTTGAAAAGAAAAGAAGTTGTTTGAAATTATAAAAATTTAATATTTTAAAAACCACTCTAATGGTGTTCAAATAAAATTCAAAATATTTGTACGTATATACTTTGCACAAATTTGATGTTGTTGTTGTTGTTGTTGTTGTTGTAGCGTCCACTGGAATAATCACATGCATGCACATGTGAGGGAAACGTAATTAGTGTGGATAAAGAAAGTTTGGAAAGGGAAAGAAAGAGATCTAGCTATTACCCATCCAATTCAAGGAAGCGAGCTACCTCGACTGGATTGGTCCAGAGAGATCTGGTTGTGAAGTGGTAGATTCTCCTCAAACAATGAGATTGGTGGAGGTCTACCACCTAGTACCACATTGTCCTTCATGGCTCTAATGGACTCGGAGACCATTTCGGTATGGAGCTGGGCCTTGGCATCTCTAAGAAGGCCTTCAGACACCAGGTTTAGCAGGTGACTTACTGCCGATTTCTCGGCTCGTAGGTCGTGCCTAACCTGTCTAACTCCGAGGGTCGACGAACCTGTAACGATGGCGTGGTTAGGGTGGTCAGGCATCATACACCCTAGTAGGTATTGTCTCGTGAGAAGGGAGCAGTGGCTCCGGACGGGAAGAATTTTGGTCTCTTCGTGCAGGTGATCCTCAGGTGTCATGAAATGACAACCAGTGACCACCCTTAGTGCCGCGTTTTGGACCGTCTGGAGTTTTCTCCACTGTGAGTCGCTTATACAAGGCGACCAAACGGGAGCAGCGTAGTCGATAAGGGGACGACCTATGGCTTTATAAGTCGTTAGGATCGTCTCCTTATCTTTGCCCCAAGTGCTGCTCGTTAGTGCCTTTAATACGCGATTTCTCCCTTTCACTCGACTGGCCGCAACCTCCGCATGTTTGGAGAACATGAAGAGGCTGTCAAAGTGAACCCCAAGGATTTTGGGGTTCTTCACCGAGGGAATTCTTTGTCCGGAAATATGGATGTTGAGTTCCCTCGTGACCTCTTTGGTCCATGTGGTGAAAATGGTGGCCGAAGATTTGGGTGTGGAGAGTTGGAGGTTCCTTTCCACCAGATAGTTGCGTAACACTGGCAGATAATTATTTATTTGCTCTTCCAGGGCTTCAATATCTCTGCCTGTACACAGGACAGTGCAGTCATCGGCATAAGAGATTAGTTTCAGCCCCGGAGGAGGGGTCGGGATTTTGGAAATATAAGTGTTGAACAGCAAGGGGGATAAAACACCTCCCTGCGGTACACCCTGCTTATTTTTCCTAAGTCCCGACCTGGAACCTCTGAACTCTACGTATGATTGCCTTCCAGCTAAGTAGTTGGCCAGCCACCTTTTAAGGACATTTGGGAGCGCGGATACGTACAGGTCTTGCAATAGCTTCGTGTGGCAGACCGTGTCGAAGGCCTTAGACAGGTCAAGAGCGACCATTATGGTCCTCTCGTGCGGTCTTTTACTGTTTAGGCCTCCGGCTATGGCTGTCGTCATTTCGCACAGCGCTGTAGTAGTGCTGTGTCCTGATCGAAAGCCATGTTGGTGGTCCGCCAAGGGGAGGTTCTCCTTCAAGAACGGTAGGAGAAGAGATTCCAGGACCTTAACCACTGGTGAGAGTAGTGTTATAGGTCTGTAGGAGCTACCCCTATTCAGGGGCTTCCCAGGTTTGGGAATGCGTGGGTCAAGTGGCGTGCCACTCTCAAAGGAGAGAGTGGGTCTCGCACTTCTCCGGGGATTTGAGAGGTTCTTAATGGTCGACCAAAGTCGTTTTGAACCTCTATCCGACCCTTCCAGGTGCCGTAACCACAGATCCCTGCGGTGAGCGCTGACTAAGTTGTCGATCTCAGCGCTCATCTGCTTCAAACGTGGGTCCGCTGCATCCTGCCTCCGGATAGCATCACGCTCATCTGCCAAGCGGGATGCCTCAGCCGGAAAGTTGGGACGCATATTAGGAATGCGTCCGGCAGGGATACAACGGTCCTTGGCTCTAACCAGGATCCTTCGGATGTTTTTCTCCCCCTCTGAAGTTGACGAGGGGGGTGTCAGTTGACCAAATTCTGCTTCCGTTATCTCCTTAAATCTGATCCAATCCGATTTCCGAAAATTCACGAAAGTGCGTTGTTCAGCAGATATGAATTCCGCACTTTGCATGATTTTGATGGTGATTGGGATGTGATCGGAATTAAGAGCGATGTCGGCATGCCAGGTGGTATAGGCAATTAGGTCAGGGCTGACTATCGAAAGATCTGGTGAGCTCCGACAGTTTGGAGTGATGCGTGTGGGGTGCTCCTCGTTGATAACACAGAAGTTAGTGTTATCAATCTGTTCGACGAGTGAGTTACCCCTCGCGTCATTCTCTAGTTCAGAATGCCAGCTATCATGGTGCTCGTTAAGGTCCCCGAGCAAGATTCTGTGGTCGCCCTCCATTAAATACTCAATGGAAGGACGATATCCGGGACGGCAGGCCGCTGTGGGAGGGATATACACATTAAAGAGCTCAATCTCAACCTCCCCAGACCGTACGGCGATCCCCTGGAGTTCCAAGTGATCGTCGTTAGACGGAATGGTTAGCGGGCGGTAGGTTACGGAGTCGTGGATAAGAAAAGCAAGACCGCCTCCTTTGTCTTTTTCGCGGTCTTGTCTTATGACACTGTAGCCAGACGACCAGGAAAGAGGATTCCTACTCGTTAGCTTGGTCTCTTGGAGGGCCGCAATCGGTATGCTTCTCTTTACCATAAAATCCGTAACCTCCGTTATTTTCCTGCTTAGTCCGTTGCAGTTCCACTGTAGAATCTTAAACTCGAGATCCGATGTGGGTGGCGGTTGCTCCGGGATGTCATTGGTGGCCGACTGTACTAATGGTGGTTCTATTGTCGCTCGGTCTACAGGTGTAGGGGACCGACCAGATGCTCCACCTTCGAGGGCGCCACGTGTGGGGTCAGCTTGCCGCCTCCTGCAGCAGGGACCAATGAAGTCGGGTCTGTAAAGATTCGAATTCCTTAGTCCCGAGCAGCGGAGGTGGGCATTTTCTCCACACGCAGCACATCGAATAGGTTTGGCCTTCATGGTAAGGGTCTTTCCACACCTGTTGCACACGTTGGTCAAAGGACCAGGGTTAGTTTCGACGTCACCGGCAAGGGTTATTAGTAGTCTGATCAGGCAAGCCGGCATTGTCTGATCAGTTAGAGAAAAGAGATAGAGGGAAGTAAAGATAAGGGGTCTCGGTACATACATGTATGATTCCAGTGTCCGAGGTTTTGCAGTCTTTGGGCGGGGAAGTATTTCCCGCGTCGATCCCGGTACGTAGACCCAACTGCTGTGAGGATCGTTGATGTTGTTGTTGTTGTTTCTCCTGCTGCTCTGGTCTGCGGTGTCTTCCAAATTTCTTATTTTGGACAGGGGATCTGCTTAGCTTGTTTATGTTCACTTTTTTTTTGCACACTTTGGTTTTCAAAAAAACCTTTAGAACAAACACTTTAATTTTAATTATAAATTAAACCCTAGCACTGATGATTGGAGGGGTGGTAGGGGAATTTATATTTGCTTTTATTTTATTAGCAAATGATCGCGTTTTAATTTAAAATCAAATAAATTTATTTGTCCGTCTGCGTTTATGAAAAAATTAAAAGACGACGGACATAGCACATTTGTATGTACAATTTGCAGAGTAGCGCAATATTTTTCGCTTTGTGTTTTTTTGTCTTGGTTAGGTATATACGAAGGATGTGGTGTATTTGTAGGCACCGAACTACTGTGCAATTTTTTGATGTACAAGTTTAAAGAACTTTGAAAATAAATAAGTATTTAAGAGAATGCAAAGTAGAATTTAATTAAATTTAAGCGCACTTTTTAAGTTTTCAAACAACCAATTAAATATATTGAACGCACCTTTTTATTGAATATGGAACGGCAAAATAAAGTTGATTGCGGCAATTTAATGGAGACGGTATTTTGTTGTTTGTGTGTTGATGGGGGTTCGTATGACTTCAATAAAATCAGCGTCTCCATCTCGAAGGACCAAAATGTTGCTCAGAAAATTCCTCTAATTTTGTGGCAACGAAAAAGGGGGTTAATGAATCCAATACAATCTCGCAATGAAATGAAATAAAAAGGCGCAATTAGGTTGAGAATTTAATATAGGTGGTTTATTGGAACAAATCTTACCACGGTCGCTGTCATAAAACGATTGACCGACATTACATAAATTAGCCGAAGGCTCAGAAAACATTGGCGCGTATCTTAATGACACGCGCGCCATCTGTTTGTGAATTTAAAACATTAGTTCAAAGATAATAAATTCGAAATTGGACGTTTGGCTTAAACATTGCCGCCCGCCTTGCAGCAACACTGCAAAAAATGTAACTTAAAAATATCCTATTTAATAATAAGTAAATTCATAAATTTATCTTCATTATATGCGTTCAATTTCTGTGGTTGGACGAAATCTCAAGTGCGTCTTGTAATATAAATAAAATATAAAATTAACTCAGTATTTTCAGGGAATTCAAAATATTTATTTTATATATATATATGTACTTAAATCTAGCAATTACATTGGATATATTCCAGATATAATGCATCCAAATATTGTGCTCTGCGCAATGAGTTGACCAGTTGGACTCGGCACAACCCCCTGCATCAAAATGCGTCCATGGACGTCTGCCCCCAACACCATGTAAATGGGTCCCGACCGCCAAAAGTCCTTATCAGCTAAAACGTAATTTGCGAAATTATTTTTTACGCGAACATCTAGTGACACCGATGGCGTCGTTTTCTTTAGTGCGCGATCTATTTGCGCGATCACGTTGATGGTCTCGTGATGGTCGTGATTCGCCTTAATCTTGATTGGACAGGTTTTTAATCTACCATTCCTGTTCACGTCGAGCCCTAACTCCCCTACAAGAATTCCAGAAATCACCGTCTGACTTCGGCACGGATCGATGAGTGCGCGAATCTTATATGTGCGCCCGCCCACGACAACCTTGACTTTGGCGGTAACCTGCTGTTGTTGGATCGAAAGTGCTATGGGGTTTGAGGCAGAGTTATGGCGACCACTTATTATTTGCCGTGCATCACGACAGGGTTGGTAAGGCTGAGAACGACGGCCTCTCCGTGTTCGTTCAGCTGGAAGTGGACGCTGGAAGGGGGGTTCTATCGAGTGTGCTAGCCCAGACGAATAAGACCTGGGTCTAGGACGCGCTACCGGGTTTGCTGGCCCTGACGAACAAGACCAGGGTCCAGCGGCAATGGCAGGTGTATGACTATTGGTCGGCCCTGACGAATGAGACCAGGGTCCGGCTTCAAGTGCTGGAGTATTATTATTAGCTGGCCTGTCGGAAGAGACCAGGGTCCAGCGGAATTATATTTGTATGAATATTTGGTTAATTTGATAATTTTATACCAAACTTGTATGCAGAACTTCTATTGTCACCATGTACCTATAAACTGATTTCGCAACTGTTAACCTCCCCGGTATTCGCATTTGTATGTAACACCACCACGCCCACTTTTTTTGAGATGGTAGATTTCATCATCGTACACTTCTATATCAAATTTTATCATCAAAGATCACAACGTTCATGAGATATCGCGGTGGGCGTTAAATTAATCCCACCACTTATTGTGAGGTAGTGGATTTTGTCACCATACACCTATAGTTTTATCATTGTAGACCATCGCGTTCCGAAGTTACGGCCGTAGGCGTTAAATTCATCTAACCACGCCCACATTTTGTGGAGTTGTCGACAACTCAAATTCCAAATTTGAGATTTTTTGGAATTTTATTCGTGAATTAATCGTTTTTGTTGACTTAATTTGACTACTTGTGGGCGTAATATGTGGGCGTGGCAGATTTCATATAGCCTATCATTCCTTCCAGACCCATCTCGATATATGTTCCAAGTTTGACGTAAATCGGTTCAGCCGTTTAAGCGTGAAAACGGTACAAACGAAAATAAATAAATAAATAAATAATAAACCTTCCTTTATAATATTAGTAAGGATAGTAAGGATTTCCAAATCAATGAAAATCTCAAATAATTTGATCAAAAAATCAACCTTCTAAATTAATGACACTTTAAAACCACTCTAATCCGGAAACTTGTAATTAAAAAAAAATTTTTATTTATAATTTGTTTATTCTCAAAACCGCTCTAAATTATTTTTGGAAATTTTAAACAAATTATCTTTGAAGCTATTTCACTCTTATGCTAGTTCTTGATATTTTTAGAAAAAAGAGATATAAAAAATATTTTCTTTATCAACCACTCTAAATATATTTGAAAGTAAAAACAAATGAACAAAAAGTTTTAATACAATATATGTATGCGTACTGAAGAAACACCCCACTGGTGTACTGAGCGATAAAATATTTTTAAATTGTCTTAATATTCGTGGAATCACCCCAATGGTGTCACGAAAGAAAAAGAATCGACAAAAAAAATTTTAACTTTATATTTTCCAAAACCACCCCAATGGTGTTTTGAAAAGAAAAGAAGTTGTTTGAAATTATAAAAATTTAATATTTTAAAAACCACTCTAATGGTGTTCAAATAAAATTCAAAATATTTGGTAAAAATAATTTTATTTATATCAACCACCCTAATGGCAATTGATAATATTTACAAATTTATAAAATTTGGACTCACAATATATGTACGTATATACTTTGCACAAATTCCTCTAATTTTGTGGCAACGAAAAAGGGGGTTAATGAATCCAATACAATCTCGCAATGAAATGAAATAAAAAGGCGCAATTAGGTTTAGAATTTAATATAGGTGGTTTATTGGAACAAATCTTACCACGGTCGCTGTCGTAAAACGATTGACCGACATTACATAAATTAGCCGAAGGCTCAGAAAACGGTTTACATTGGCGCGTATCCTAATGACACGCGCGCCATCTGTTTGTGAATTTAAAACATTAGTTCAAAGATAATAAATTCGAAATTGGACGTTTAGCTTAAACAATTAGTGCGCTATTTTGCCACATTAAATTTCCAAATGTTTTTAGAAGATGTATTTTTTTTCCTTTGTGTTATAAAATAAAACTTTCAAAATTATTTTTTAAATAAGAATAAAACAATATATTTAAAAACATACTTTATATATATATATATATATATATATATATATATATATATATATATATATATATATATATATATATATATATATTAGGTGTACAAATAAGTTTCCGCCGTTTTGAGAAAGATGGCTTGGCACGAGGTTTACGTTGGAATTCGCAGATGGTAACCTACTTAAAAATTAGTTTGTTTATTCCAGAACAACATAACCTTATCATGTTATTAAGTTCGCATTAGCATCATATATATTTCTTCATCTAAAAATGTCTCAATTTGAGCCAACTAAGTGTCATTTGCGGGAACTTTTAATTTATTTTTTTAATTTAAAAAAATCTGCTGCTGAGTCGCATCGATTGTTCGTTGAAGCATATAATGAGGATGCTTTGAGTGAGAGAACATGTCGTGAGTGGTTTCAAAAATTTAAAAAAGGTGATTTTGACATAAAAGACAAAGATCCAGTGGAAGGCCGAAAATTTACGAGGATGCAGATTTGGAGAAATTATTGGGTGAAGATTCGTCTTAAACACAAAAGGAACTTGCACTTAGTTTAGAAGTCACTCAGCAAGCAGTCTCACATCGTTTAAAATCGTTTAAATATTATTTTATTAACAAAAAGCGGAAACTTATTTGTACACAGGTATTAAAGTGAAAAACAATTTACATGTTCAATTAACGCTGTTAATTGTATTGATTAAAACGGTTGTTGATTGAGTTTCAGTTTAAAATTACTTGTATTAAACAAAAAATAAACTGTATTGATTCATTTTTGTCGGAATATTTCGTTCTGTGTACCAAATGAAGTGGTGATGCGCCATGTGACGAAGAAGGGCGATAAATTCACATTTTATCTAAGAGATCAAAATTTGGTTTTAGCTACTTTGAATTTAAAACCAAGTTTACATTAATTAATTTAGTTCTATATGTTTTACTTGTAGTCACTTTATAAACTGTATCAATTAAAAAATCTTTTTTTGTAAAAACAAATAGGAGGCGTGCTGGTTAACAGTGTGTTCCATTATGTCCCGCTGTCATAATGGAAGATTTAAGTTCAAAGAGTTTAAAGTCTTTATCTTGAAAGGTTTAATACACGAACGCACTTTTACCCCGAATTTGTCATAATATAGTACCAGCAGTATCAGCGTTTAGGGGGATGCTGATATCTTGAAAGAGAATCAAATGAATGACCGTGTTTTGAGATCGTATAAAAGATAATATATTGAAATTTTTGTACATGTACGAAGTCAAGTGCACCAAATTTTGCATTAATTTTGGAGTATTTTGATTTGATGAAATGCTAGACATTTTTATATGGTTCGAAATTAAAAATATTTTATCAGCCAATATTAATTAATCATTAAAATTAACAAAACTATCCGACATTTAAGATAGATAGATAGATAGATAGATAGATAGATAGATAGATAGATAGATAGATAGATAGATAGATATATAGATAGATAGATAGATAGATAGATAGATAGATAGATAGATAGATAGATAGATAGATAGATAGATAGATAGATAGATAGATAGATAGATAGATAGATAGATAGATATATAGATATATAGATATATAGATATATAGATATATAGATATATAGATATATAGATATATAGATATATAGATATATAGATATATAGATATATAGATATATAGATATATAGATATATAGATATATAGATATATAGATATATAGATATATAGATATATAGATAGATAGATAGATAGATAGATAGATAGATAGATAGATAGATAGATAGATAGATAGATAGATAGATAGATAGATAGATAGATAGATAGATAGATTTATATATAATGATATAAATAGTGCTCTTGTTATAAATGCTTACGAATTTTGTTTAATTATTACAGTGATAAATTTACAAGGTTTTGCCAATGGAAAAATTTAGAGCTTAACATTCAGGTTCGTAATATGTTATGTTTTTTTCTTCGTCTTAATGTACATTAGCTCTTATTATTGCAGTTGACTATGAATGACTTTAGCGTTCACCGAATAATAGGACGTGGTGGGTTTGGTGAGGTGTATGGCTGCCGGAAGGCGGATACTGGAAAAATGTATGCTATGAAATGTTTGGACAAAAAACGAATCAAAATGAAACAAGGCGAAATGTTAGCTTTAAACGAGCGTTCCATGTTGCAAGCAGTTAGCACTGGGGTATGTGTTATATGTTGTTGACTTAATTCTTGTAAACGTTTTACATAATTTTTTAACTATCTGAATTAACGATCATTCTAGATGGACTGTCCGTTTATAGTGTGTATGACATATGCATTTCACACACCTGATAAGTTGTGTTTCATTCTTGATTTGATGAATGGTGGTGATCTACACTATCATTTGTCACAGCATGGAGTCTTTAATGAGGACGAAATGAAGTTTTACGCAGCTGAGGCAATACTATTTCCTTTAAACAATTGCTATTTAATAACTAACTATATTAATTACATTTAACAGGTTATTCTCGGGTTGGAGCATATGCATAAGCGCTTTATCGTCTATCGGGACTTGAAACCGGCCAACATATTACTTGATGAAAATGGTCATGTTCGAATTTCAGATTTAGGTTTGGCCTGTGATTTTTCAAGAAAAAAGCCGCATGCATCAGTTGGCACTCATGGCTACATGGCTCCAGAAGTCCTTTCAAAGGGCACTTCATACGATTCATGTGCTGACTGGTTTAGTTTTGGTTGCATGTTGTACAAGTTGCTTAAAGGACATTCACCATTTAGGCAACACAAAACAAAGGACAAGCATGAAATTGATAGAATGACTTTAACTATGGTAAGAAAATTGCACTACGTTTATAAACTACACTTACCTTCTAGAGAAATAAGCTTATTATTACTAATAACCAGAAAAACATTTAAATGGTGCTTTTTACCTTGATTATTTTACCATGATATTTTTACTAAAATTTGGTATGTGAGCACCTATTCTCCAAACGGAGGCTAAGTTCTGGGATCGGACTAAAACTACTACCCCCTCCCATACAAACCACCCCTGGTCATGTACTAAGTGTTTGCAGGGCCCATCTCATGATTTCACTTAGAACAGACAGAAACAGACCCGAAACAGTGTATGCAACCGCCTTGATACTGGATTGTTCAAAAGATTTTAGTATACTATCTTTAACAATCAACCACAGGAGTGTTGAGAGTGCGCTTCCACATGTGGTACCTTTGTTGACTGAAATGGTGATGCGGTAGCAGACCTAAGTCGCTTAAATCAAATTTTATTGTAACATGGACATAGTTCAGTTTGAATTTCAATTGTTAATTGCACATAAAGATACCGGTACACGTGCTGGTTGCATTACTAGCAGTTCGGTAGTAGGGAGGGAATCTTGTATCTTGGGCAATTAGATACCTTACAAATATGCATTCACATACGAATGTGATGAAAAACTAAATTAAAAAAAGTCATGTAAACAAAAAGAAATTGAACGAAACGAAGCGTATTATAAAAAAAAAATCAATTGTGAGAGATCGGCACGGACATATCCCACCCATCCATTGGATTCACATAAAGCCGAATCTTGAATCACTTATTGTGCACTTTTACTATTTCAGACCAAAACTAAAAAAACAAACGCATATTGTAACTTAACTAATAATTTTCAGTAGTTTATTATTTCATTTTTTTATTTATAAAATTAATATAATTTGAAACTCTTTTATAGTTCCTCCTCATAGAAATAACATATTAAAAAACATCTAAGATCAACAACAACCGTTTAATTTTATATCGTAAATGCACAAAAGAAAAGAGAATAAGTAAAATTATGAGCTGCAAATGCCGCATATCATAAACAAGAAAAAGAGCGTGAGAGGATATTTTTTTAATGTTGTTTTTTTTTTCTTAAGATCTTTTGATCGTACTTTAAATTTGTATAAATGCATTTAATTCAATTTTCGTTTACATGTATATGTAAATCTATACTTTATAAAAGGCATATTAAATTCGATCATATTATTATTTTTGTTTTTTTTATACATTTTTGTTTTTATATTCATACTAGCGAATGCCCGGCATGCGTTGCAATGCCACTTAAAAAATATGGTAGCAGAACTTTCCGGTACTTCCGTTAGCAACGGAACTTCCCGGTACTCCCGTTAGTTAGCGGAACTTCTCGGTATTCACTACTGTAGCGAGTTATGGCTGTGAAATTATCGGCATACAAACTCAGAAACAAAATCCCAAATTTTTAGGAGCAATATTAGCAATGTCATCGTATATTATCACGTAATTAATCAAATTGTGGGCGTGGAAAATTTTGTATATCCTGTTATTCTTCCCGGTGCATTCCGTTACATTTTTTCTATTTAGCACATCAAGTTTCTGAGCAAATGGTGGTAGGCGTAAAAATGATCCACCTTTTTTTTGAAAGTGTGCGTTAAATTGATCCAACCGCGCCCATTTTTGGGGAAGTTATCGATAGTGTCAATACAAACTCAGATACCAATTTTCAGATTTTTAGGAGCAATGTTAGCTAAATAAACGAATATTTTAACTTAGTTTTACAAATTGTGGGCGTAATAGGTGGGCGTGGCAAAATTTTCTTTGCCCTAAACCTTAGTTAGCGTGAGCTGTGCTCCCTAAAATTTCATTAAAATCGGATGAATGGTTTAGACGCGCATAGGGTACAAATATAGAAAGAAAGATAGAAAGAAAGATACATTCAGTTTTATATATATAGATTTCTAACTACTCAGTATTTTATGTCACCACTTTAAAGGTTCTACGTTGAATAATTTATTCTTGCAAGTGCGGCATCTTATATATTCATCCTTGCATTTTATTGTTGTGACGTCTTCAGTGGATTCTTGTTGGTGTTTCTTTATAAGTAACTTGGCGTTGGGTTTGCTTTTACTTCCTTTTGTATAGCTTGACGTGGCTTGTTGCTATTGAATATTGCGCCCGGCGATGCTTCTTTTTTTTATAGATTCATATCTGAGTTTATTAGTTGATTAAGATTGATAACTTTTTCAGCCTCGCCTATTTTTTCTGGAAGTATATTGAATGAATATGTGTTAATTTGGTAATTTTTTAACAAATTTTAAAGCAAAACTTCCAGTTATTCCTTGGTTTAAATTTGGTAAATATAGTCACCATGTATCTTCAAATAAAGTTTCTCAACTTAACCAATTAAACTCTTCGGTAATCCCATTATATGTAAATAAAATTGCATTGGTATTTTCCGGTCAAATGTAGTTACTATGCATTAAATTATATCATCATTATGGATTATGGTCTTAAGGTTTGGCAGTGGGCGTTAAATTGATCCAAACAAGACTATTTTATGGTAGATTTCGTCACCTTTTTGTAAATTAGTAGATTTTGTCACAAAAAAATTTATCACAGTAGAGCATCACGTTTTTGGGATATGGCGGTTTGCTTTAAATTGAACTGATTTTAGGTGGGATGGTAGATTTCGTCACCATACTCCTTCATAACAAGTTTTATTATCGTAGAGCGTTACATTTAGTTAAGTTGTCTAAAGTAATCGTGTTAACTCAAATACAATTGTTTTTATGAGTAAATTTAAAAAAATTTGTTTCACTAGTTGTGGATGTGGCGTATTTCATATAAAGAAAGATAAATATGATACTACTATAATTTGTTACTTAAAAATTTTCATTTGATATTTTACTTTTTCTCGTTTTTTTACTCTTCCTGTGTAAACAACTTAATTTGCTGATGAGCTCTTATATATAAAGTTATAATACATTTTTACACATTTTTTTTCAGAACGTTGAACTACCTGATTCATTCACAATGGAATTAAAAAATCTCTTGGATTTATTACTACAAAGAGATGTCGATAAGCGTTTAGGATGTATGGGAAATGGGTAAATATAGTTTTTTGAAAATTTATTGGAATTGTTCTTACCAGAACTTAAAAATAAAAAAAACTAAGCGATTTAAGTTTTAAAAATATATAAAATTATTTTTATTGCTTATTATCGGGTAGGTTCTTGCTAACAAACTAAAGTTTCGACCCAAACAAAACCATTTATGTGCCAGAAAAAGTCTATCTAATATTAATCTTTTATATTATACATGCGTTGCAATGCCAATTAAAAAAAATGGTAGCAGAACTTCCCGGTACTTTCGTTAGTAACGGAACTTCCCGGTATTGAAATTATCGGCATACAAACTAAAACACAAAATTCCAAATTTTTAGGAGCAATATTAGCAATGCAATCGTAAATTTTCACTTAATTAAACAAATGGTAGTAGGCGTAAAAATTACCCACCCTTTTTTTTGAAAGTGTGCGTTAAATTGATCCAACCGCGCCCATTTTTGGGGAAGTTATCGACAGTGCCAATACAAACTCAGATACCAAATTTCAGAGCAATATTAGCCACGTTATCGCATATTTTCTATTTTTTTCAAAGTGGGCGTTAAATTGATCCAACCTCGCCCATTTTTGGGGAAGTTAACGACAGTGTCTGTACAAACTTAGATACCAAATTTCAGATTTTTTGGACCAATATTAGCTAAATAATCGAATATTTTAACTTAGTTTTACAAATTGTGGGCGTAATAGGTGGGCGTGGCAAAATTTTCTTTGCCCTAAAACTAAGTTGGCGTGAGCTGTGCTCCCTAAAATTTCATCAAAATCGGATGAATGGTTTAGACGCCCATTTGGTACAAAGATAGAAAGAAAGAAAGAAAGAAAGAAAGAAAGAAAGAAAGAAAGAAAGAAAGAAAGAAAGAAAGAAAGAAAGAAAGAAATAAAGAAAGAAAGAAAGAAAGAAAGAAGAATTCATTTTTATATAATAGATTAAACTGCAATGACGAAAAAAAAAAACAAAAAAAGTTTCATTTCTAATTGAAGCCAGTGCAAATGTTTCGGTCAGTAGGACAGAAAATTCGAATGGTGACAATAGTATTATTATTTTTTTTTGCTTTCGACAAATGCGAATACGATTTTCGTAAATGAATAATGTACAATGAATACCAATACAGATGCTTTGTCACGTATAAAACTTTATTCAGATATTTCAAAAAAACAAGATTCCTAAAGAAACTGACAATAACGCCAATAATTAGTAGTAACAAGGGGGATGATACGAAATTGTACACAACCTACCGGAGAGGAGAACTGTAGCATCCAATCGGAGTCTGATCAACTTCATATTTGGGACTGCACGTCCTTATCTGACATAAGAAACGTCGTAGGCTTAAAATTCGTAATTAATTATAATAATGATGCATCTATAAAAATTGAAAAAATTATAAATAATATCATTGTGAGATGTAGCGAAAATTTAGCAAAATCCGTTTTGGTACTAGAGAAGTTGACATCTAAGATGAAGGCAATGAAAACTAACGAGCTCGTGTTGAAAAAAAAATGATATATTTAATATGGTACCTAAACACAGATTTAAAATTATTTATAATGAGCTGCAGCAGAAACTTTAAATCCGTGGTGAAAATAAAAAACAAATGACTATTTAAACATACTCATTTATGTACCTGCCAAAAATGTTGATGACAAACTACTACAATATAAATTAATTGATGAATATTATAATTCAGTGCATGCGAGCACTTAGGAGTCACAAAAGTCATAAATAAACTTAAACAAAAATATATTTGGAAACACTTGAGACGAATGGTCAAAAATTTCGTAAACAATTGTGAAGTATGTCAAAAATGTAAACAAACAAAACATATTAAAAAATTTGGTAATTACTGACACTCCAAGCACGAGTTTCGAAAAAGTGTCGATTGACACTGTTGGCCAATTAAGAATTTCAAATGGTTATAGATATTTTTTAACAATGCAATGCGACTTGAGTAAATTTGTAATAGCACACCCTATGGCAACTAAAGACGCTCGGACTGTGGCAGAAACACTTGTAGAACAACTCATATTAAGATATGGCTGTTTTAAAGTGTTGAAATCTGATAGAGGAACGGAATTTTTAAATGAGCTCATGAAAAATGTACATATGTGAGTTTTAAAAAATAAAACAAACTTTTTCGACCCCTTATCATCACGAAACTATAGGAGCACTTGAACGTAACCACAGGGTACTTAACGAATACCTCTTGACAATGACTAATGAATACGAATGGGATAAATGGATACCATACTATACTTTTACTTATAATACGACACCTCATGTCGACAACGATTATTCTCCTTACGAATTAGTTTATGGTAAACTACTATACTTACCAAATGAATTTATAAACAATAATTGTAGCGTATCATACAATCTTGATGACTATGCAAATGAGTTGAAACATCGACTAAAAATTTCTCAAGGAAAAGCTAGAGAATTAAATAATATAAAGGGTTTTTCAATAATTCTTTATTCCTGTGAAAGTACATTCGATGCCATTATGTATGGAACTCGATTTATTTTTCATGGCCACCACAGACACGCTTGCAAAAGTCAAGACGCTGAACCCAATTTTCGACGGTTTTCAAGCATAAATCGGCCGATACTGCTGCAATTTCACGTTCAATCGTCGCTGGCTTGTTGGCATAGACCATAGACTTGACGTAGCCCCACAGGAAATAGTCTAACGGCGTCAAATCGCACGACCGAGGCGGCCAATCGACTGGGCCATTTCGTGAGATAACACGTCTACCAAACATGGTTTCCAATAAATTGATTGCGACATTCGCTGTGTGGCTTGTGGCGCCATCCTGTTGGAACCACATGTCCTCCGAGTCCATATCATCCAATTGGGGCCAAAAATATTTGGTTTTCATTGAACGGTAGCGATTCACAGTAACGTGCCGGTCTTGATCATCACGGAAGAAGTACGGCACAATGACGCCGCCGGCTCATAAACCGCACCAAACCTAAATTTTTTCGGGATGCAATGATGACTCATGGAGTACGTGTGGATTGCTGCCTGACCAATAAAGCATATTTTGCTTTTTGACGAAGCCATTCAGACAGAAATGAGCCTGAACGATGAAGAAGATTTTTCGATAAAAATCCGAATCATTTTCAAGTTGTTGCTCAGCCCAATTCACAAACATACGACGCTTCTGGTGGTCAATCGGCTTCAGTTCTTGCATCAATTTGATCTTGTAAGGATGTAGGCCAAGATCTTTTCGCAAAATTCGCCAGAACGACGTCGTCATAGAGATGCCCAACGCTTGAGAACGACGTGTGAGAGACACATTTGGGCTTTCATAAACTGAAGCCTCAGCGGCTGCAATATTCTCGACACTACGGGCACTTCATTGTCTCACTGGCATGGGAACATTTTGCACTGTGCCTGTGGATTCAAATTTTTCCACTAGACGCTCAATTGTTGATCTGATAGGACGATTATGACGACCATAAATTGGACGTAGCGCTCTTTAAGTTGAGGCCACTGACTCCTATTTTCGGTAGTAAATTTTAATAATTTCGACTCGTTGTTGGCTCGTATATCTTTCCATGATGAAATGGCAAACCTTACTGAAGAGAAATGTCAAGAGAGCGAGAAAAAAAATGGCGTCGATTGCTGTCCCTTTCGGTCTACTTTTGTAGCGTCCCTATTGAAAACCCGCCTTGGATCAAAAGTCCACACCTAAAATCATTTTTTGGGGCACTCTTGGAATTACGAGGCTTTCTATAAGGACCGACTTGCCCTCAACCTCAAATGGTAGGGAAACAACGCCACTAACTAAAACTTGCTCGCCGTCTGCGAGAGCTATTTTTGAAATCGAGGAAGATGATAAAGTCAAACCCCAGGATTTTAAAATATCCCAACCGGGTTGACCCAGAATTGTCCTAGTAGCACCTGCATCTAATAAGCCCTTAACTCCAAAAATCTTAACACCAAAATAGGGCCTATTATCTAATTCATTTCCTAACAGTGTGAAACTCAAACACATTTCCCTGCTCTGGCTCCGACGCTCAGAGCCACCCACCAGCTGATTGCACGCAGGCAACCTAGCTAACCTATTTAATCCTCGCGAGTCTCCTGACCTGCGTGTCCAGGAGCTCCCCTTACATTTCCCGAATTCTCGGGAGAACGCTTCTGTCTCTGGCCTACTTGCCGTGGTGCTTGATTAGCGCCACCAAAATTATTCCTAGGGCTGCTTGCCCTTCGATGATCTACTTGGTCATTCTGGCCTCTCTGGCCCGCTCCTACTCCAGCAATGCCCATACTTCGCTGGTTGGGATGTCCTGCTCCCGCCGAGCACCGAGGACAATCCTTTTTCATGGTACCAGGTCTACCACAACCGTAGCACTTGATACCACTCTGGCAGAATGCCGAAACATGCCCATATCGCTTGCAATTGAAGCACTTGAAATGGGGCTGATTCTGGGGAGGAGCCTGAACTCTCCTCTCCACCCTATCACTACTAAAAGGAGCCGTGACCTCCGCTACATCAGCGCTTGCACAAACGTACGCTAAATCAGGCTCCAGCAAGTTCTTCGACTTGCTACTAGGTGGCGGCACGAATGACTCTACATTCGTCCGAACAGCCTCTAATTTTCGCCCTAACACTACCAGCTCTCTTAAATTCTCCGGCTCAGCCAAGCCCAACTGAGCTTGATAAAACGGAGATAAATTTGCACTAACGATTCCTAACATGCGCCGCTCTGATAAGAGCTCGGATAAACGACCGAACATCCCCCTCATCATGGCCACATACACGCCTATCGACTCACTACCGCCTTGAGTCCTACGCCTAATTTCGTCTAGCAAAACTTCATCATAATTTGGAGGCAGAAACTCCAACTTCAGCTCGGCAACCAACTCTTGCCAGCATTTAACAACTTTCCTAACCGCCCTAAACCAAATAAGTGCTTTGCCGGAAAACAAATTGACAGCACCCCTAAACAACTGTGTCTCGCTGACACCACGAGCCTCGCATAGCTCGTCAACTCTCATCTACTCCTATCTCGGAATTTGTAAGCTTGAGCTCCGATTGCTCACTAACTTCTTTCGCCGACGTCGGCTTATCCCTACTAATTCGACCTAAGCACCACTCAATCTTCGCGAGAGCTTTTAGGTACTCGAATGATTTAGAGTCCTTAGGCGTCGCAACTAATTGTCCTACCTCAACTAATTTTTCTTCGATCTCCTGCTTATCCTCCGCGAACTCAAACGGATAAGCAGTAAACACATCGACGGACCCGCGCGCCTCAATATGTCTGGAAGCTCGTAATGCCTTCCGCATGGCATCTACCGTACCTCCAGGTAAACCGCGCGCCTCAACTTCATACGTCAGCTCATCGGAGTTCAGACGTTGAATATCCATAATTATTTTATTAATATCGGACGGAAAATGATAAAAAAAAACAAACAAAACAAAAAAAAAATTTGATGAAACCCAAAAAAAAAATCCTCAAAATAAAATTGATTTAAATAAATAAAATTCAAAAAAAAGTGGCTTTAAAAAAAACGAACGCAAAAAAAGTTTAAATTGTATAAAAAAAAATTTGAAATAAAATAAAAAGACGAAGATAAAAAATATTAATATAAAAAAACAGTAATAAAAAAAATAATAAATAAAATAATATAATAATATAAAAAAACCAATAAAAATCAAAAAAAAGTTTTAGTAAAAAAAAATATAAAAAAAAAGTTTGAAGTTAAAGTAGGACTTAGTCCCACTGTGCAAGTTTGCCTTATATACACGCGCTTTGTATATAAGCAACAAACAAAAAAAATTGTATGTATATATAAAAAAAACTTTACGAAATTAGTATCAAAATTTAAAGAAAAATTTTTAAATTTTTATATACATATCTTTATAAAAATATTAAAAAAAGAATATATTTAAAAAAAAATTACTCAAAAAAGAATATATATAAAAAAATTACTCAAAAAAAATTAATTTTATCAACAATTTTATCTATCGTGCTCTACTGTGCAGCTTAAGTACATAAGCAATTGCAAAGAAGAACAAGAGCTAAAATGCAGGTGGACGGACTTACCGCTACAAACAACAACACTACGAAATGGCCAACCACTACTGTTGGACACTTCGGCGACTACTGTCGCGTTGCTGGGATCCAAATTTGGTTCCAATTATGCTCCTGCCCCCGGGTAAATCGTCGGGGCCAACTCCAAATTAAAATAAAATACAAAAAAAAACGCACAAAACAAAATCTCAAAAAAAAATTAACCACAAAAAAACAAAACGCACAACAATAATTACAAATTGCAGCCGGCTGCAGCACGAAATTTACACGATTTATAACTTTTCTAATTTTTATAATTTTGGCCCCACGTTGGGCGCCAAATTTGTCACACCCGATTTTTACGCGTCGCTATTGAATTTAAATTTATGTTTTAGTTTTAGTTTAGTTTAAAACGATTAAACTATTTCTAAAACAAAACAAAATTAAAACGAATTAAATGTCCGCGACGGACGGACAGATCAAAACAAAACAGGTGATGACAACAACAATGTTGCCAACCACTCAGTCGAAGATGGGGTGGGTTATTTTTGTTGGGATTAATTAAAAGACTTTTGATTAATCCCAATCAAACTAAACGTGTGTGATAAGACTTTAATTAAAGTTTTATCACACAGTGGAACAAAATTATAAAATAACGAAAGAAAAATTAAATGTATTTAATTAAAAAAAATTATCGCGATTAAAAAAAAACCCGAAGCCACTATAAATTACAACAAAAAAATATAATTTAAATGGACACTCGAATAACGAACTCGGCCGACTGCCGAAGTTCTCACACAAATATTGCCTTCTAGATTCCACCCGAATCCGATTAACAGCAATATTCCTACGCTATTGTGGCTATAAAAATTATAGAGACAATAGCTTTAACTTGTCCTCAAAAGTAGGAATAAGCTCGAGCGTGGATAGGAAGGAAATATGTAGTAGGAAAAATATTGGAATACAAAGAAACTAAATAAAACAACACTCAAAAATAAACAAACTAAATAAAATAAAAACAAATAAAAGTTTTGCCAAAACAAAAAGCCAACGGCGCAACTGCCAGGCAACAACAACAAAACAAATGGCACTACCGCCAAAGAAAAATACTCCCTTGGAGTTTAAAACAAAAACCTCCGAATTGGGTTCGCCGACGAGATTTCTCCAAATCTTCGTGACCACAATTCTTTTCCTCCAACGGTAAAGCTCTAACAAGACCAATGGCTGCTACGGACGTCGTCGCACAACAAAAAAAGAAACAGCAGCCACAAATAAAACAATAAAAGCAAGTCACTTTAGTAAAAAAAACGTAGGTCACTCTCAAAAATTAAGTTTGACCAAGCTCGTTGTTCACATTGAACTGCAATCCTTGCAGATTTTGTTCCATTTCCCAAAAAAAAAATGAGAAATGGGCTATCAGCCATTTAAATGCAGAGAATACGGTTTACAGCAAACCAGAGTCAGTATGAGGTGACCTGCCAAGAACCATGTACGAAAATTCCCAAAATGGGGATTTCTATGAAATTCTGGCAAAGTACAGACCTCGCTCCCACCAAATCAAAAATGAACTTTGGGGGCATCTGTGCATGGTCGGTGTCATTCTTGGCTCCACAAGGGGCATAAAAACGAGGGAACAAACAAAACTTTTAAAAGTATAATTGACAAAAACCTGTCCTTGTCCCGTTCGTATTTGGTCACGACTGTCAGTATCGTTCGCGAGCAGTTGGAAGAAAGAAAGTGGGTTCTTCGAAATCCCGCCAAGAGCTCCACAACGCAGTCACAATCTTGTGACCTAAAATATAAGTATTTTTCTTTTTAAACAAATGTTTGGCAAAACTTATATTTAGTTTTAATTGTAATTTTGAACCGCGACAATGCTGTTGTGGAGTCGGGTGGACTTTTGGCTTTGATAACTGTTGATGAAACCAGGATCCACTATTACACACCAGAAAACAGAATGAGTGTCCGGCAATGGACTAAAGACGACACGAGTGCTCCGAAGTGGCCGTAGGAGGCTCAATGGTCGAAAAGGTCATGGTGTCGGTTTGCTGGGATTGTCATGGATTACTAAAAAAAAAGGAAAACTATCAACAGTGAGTATAATTGCGCATTATTAGCGCAATTTAAGGTCGAAATCGTAGCGAAACGGCCCCATATGAAGCAAAAAAAATTTTGTTTTTGCAAGACAATGCGCCGACACACAAGAGCATCGTTACCTGGCTTAAATCAACGATTTAGGGCTCCAATTGATTCCCCTCGGACTATTATCTGTTCTCAAACCTTAAAATATGACTCATCAATACAAAATTCAGCTCGTGCGAGGAGATCATCGACACCGCGAAGAAATATTTTGAAAATTACTTTTCGGACGGGATCAAATAGCTTTATCGCGCTGAAATTTGCACATGTTTGCCTTAATATAAATGTACTTCTATGCGCCATAATCTTTTTTGCAATTTCAGCACATTGTGCATTTACGGAAGTCACATTTTACTCCACCTAGTACGCACTTACATTATGTTTTCGTTTAGAAATTAAGAATAAATTTGCATACATAAGTGTTGAAAAATGATTGCTCAAAAGTTCATAAGCAATTTAATTCCAAATGGATTTATAATGGAGATATTTCTTAAAACTAAAAACCTCGAAATGCTTGAAAATTTGACACTTCACGGGAATACACCTTTTCTCGATCTGAAAAACAGTTGTGAAATTCAGCAATTTAACAGTTCTGTGAGCTGTTTTTAACGTATAGTTGGATTAGTTAGTGTTGCCTAATGTAATTTTTATAATAGTGCTGCTTATTATAATTTCATAAATATTATTTTTTATTTTACTAGATTAAAACATAGTTCAACGATTTTATAACATGAAGTTAAAAATTTCACTTTTTCACACTACTAATGTTTTTTTACATATAGGCAATACTGAAACATACGAAGAACTTTTCGATGCTGTTTTTGCGACAAATTTGCTTAGAATATTTGCGAAGCACGTGAAAACTTTGTTTCTTAAATTTTTTTACAAATCTTTATCCAGGTCCGACAACTTGCAAAGTTTCGAAGCATTTCCGCGTTTTAGGAATACCCTTACAGACCTATTCTGGCGCGAATCAATAGTCACCACAGTATCAATTGATATTAAGGTGACAATTGATTGTATTTGGTATTCAGTCAAATTTTAAAAAGCTTTTTCGGTGTCAATTGATTCAAAAACTGTTACGGGAATTAAAGTAGGTAACAAAAAATAAAGTAGGTTAAAAAAAAGAAGTTGTTGAAAGGAGGCGACTTCTAAAGCATCTGCGAGACAGCAGCGACCCATTCAGCATGCCGGTCAGTGCTTTTCTTCAGTATTTTCGAATCAGTAAAATACTCTGCCGGAGTCTGATTCGGGAACTACAATCGCATGATGCTCATGTGTCGTCAATACCCTTCACTCTTCGGTTCCTGCCAGCGCTTTCTTTCTACGCACATGGGTCTTATCAAAAATGTGTTAGTATAAATTTCCCAATATCCATGAGCCAACCGTCGGTATTCCGTTTATTGCATTTAATTTCCGAATTCATAATACAAATCCAGTCCAACAAAATACGATTTCCAATGACGACTGAGGAACTACTTGATACAAAGACAGGGTTAGTATAAATACTTATGTCAAGAACACGATTGGAGCCATCGATTGCACGCATATTGGCATAATTTCACCACCAGCAAACGATGCAAGTAACCCACTCAGCCTTTACATGAATAGGAAAGGATTCTTTAGCATCAATGTGGAATCTTAATGCAAAAAATAAAATATTTTCCATTTTTCTCTTCTTCTTTTTTCACATTTCAGTCACAGTAGTCATAAAAATCTTTCACCACGAAGATGAATTTGATTAAGCTTTTTCGGTGATACCTTTTTTGCCAGAATACCAAAATCAAATAAGAGTAACAAAATTGAATCAATTGATTGATACTTTTTTGGTGGAATAGGTCTGTTAATTGTATATTATAAAAGTACCATTAGAGTTGACAAATTTTCGCAAACAAAGAAAGCACAGAATCACGATGTACCAAGTACCAATTTTTTTTAAGAAAAACTTTTTTTATTCGCGGCTTTACCCCTGCATTTTTGTTAAATATTGACATAAAACTTATATAAATAAATATATATATATATGCACATTTTTGCGAAATTCATATTGAAAACGGTTAGAAAGTAACGAGTAGCGAAAGCGGAATGTAGAACACGAAAAAACAATTTCGTTGCGGAACAATTTCAATTTTTGCGGAAGTGAAATGTAGAACCTGCCTGATTATCAAATTAATCAATTGTTACCAAGCACAACAGCATTTTTTGTACAAGGTTTTAGCCCAATATCCAATATGGTTCTCAAGATATAATATTTTGTGTAACAGTGGGCGTTGTCTTTTGTTGATAGACTCCAAAATCTTATAAGTTCTAATCAAGCATAAGAACAATTAGTGTACAAAATTTTAGCTCAACGGCTCTCTCGCTATCGCGCTAACAAAAAATAATTACAGACAGACCGACATGGCTAGATCGACTAAATTTTTATCCTGATCAAGAATATATATATACGAGTATGTCTAGAGTATTTCACTACGTTACAAACATTAGACCAAAGCCAATATATTTCACTAAGTGGTGTATAAAGAGCAATACTCAAACAGAAATTTCAAGTAACAAGTATAAAATGCAACATAAATCTGCAATAGTAAATTATTTAAACGCAAAATTTTATGTAACGAAACACAATTTTATGTAAAGAATATCGTATCGTTTTAACGCACATAAAATGTAAATTAAAATAAGCGAGAAAAAAACATAATTTTTTCTGATACAAATTTTTTCCTACACTAAAAAAAAAATAATTTCTTTCAAGGATCTCTTGGTAGAGAAAAATCAACTAATAGAACAATATTTTTAAAAAAAACAATATATAATTTCTGAAATTGTCGGTTTTGTTAATAAGTATTTAATTTTCATTAATACTTAAACTAAACAACTGTTTTAATTCTCTCAAAAACAAAAAAAGCATTGTCATTATTTTCTGGATTACCGCAAATATTTAACTCCTGACACTTTACAACACAAGTCACTCGGATAAATCACGAACATTCAAATTTACTTACCATTAAATCCTTGTCCATATTCTTTATCGGGCTTCTTGCTCCGTTCACTGACCGTATCTAATGGTTGGAAGTGAAAATCCTTTGGTTCGACTAACCGGCCGAACAAAATGTAATAATTTGTATAGTTCCAGAGCAGATAAAATGGGAGTAATTGCATATGAACCACGCCCACCTCACATACAAACAACCATGCAGAAAACAAAATTCTAAACTACTGATGTGAGCAGATAAGAAACACACCAACCTCCCATACAAACAACTCTTAAAAAAAATAGTTACAGTGTTAATAATCAGTTCAAGACATAAAACTACTTACCTAAAAAATTATACAAATAGTTGCGGTGTAAATAACCCGTTCAAGTCATAAAACTACTTACCAAAAAGCGGCGTGATCCGATAAGAACAACGCTCACTAATAATAAAAATGAACAAGACGCTGCTTTAAATCGTCTTTGCCATATGTTCTCTCATCCATCATAATGCAGTCGAAATTGTGAAATTGTATTTTGTTAATAATTTCATTATTTGGTGTTAACTGGACTTTTTGTACACAACCGTGCGATATACCCACATGATGGAGAGCTCAGATTTCAATGTAATCAATCTAGGTCCAGCATTGTTTTTTATATCTATATCTATCTATCTATCTATCTATCTATCTATCTATCTATCTATCTATCTATCTATCTATCTATCTATCTATCTATCTATCTATCTATATATCTATATATCTATATATCTATATATCTATATATCTATATATCTATATATCTATCTATTTATCTATTTATCTATCTATCTATCTATCTATCTATCTATCTATCTATCTATCTATCTATGTATCTATCTATCTATCTATCTATCTATCTATCTATCTATCTATCTATCTATCTATCTATCTATCTATCTACCTACCTATCTATCTATCTATCTATCTATCTATCTATCTATATATCTATCTATCTATCTATCTATCTATCTATCTATCTATCTATCTATCTATCTATCTATCTATCTATCTATCTATCTATCTATCTATCTATCTATCTATCTATCTATCTATCTATCTATCTATCTATCTATCTATCTATCTATCTATCTATCTATCTATCTACCTACCTATCTATCTATCTATCTATCTATCTATCTATCTATCTATCTATCTATCTATCTATCTATCTATCTATCTATCTATCTATCTATCTATCTATCTATCTGTCTATCTATCTATTTATCTATTTATCTATCTATCTATCTATCTATCTATCTATCTATCTATCTATCTATCTATCTATCTATCTATCTATCTATATATATATATATATATATATATATATATATCTATCTATCTATCTATCTATCTATCTATCTATCTATCTATCTATCTATCTATCTATCTATCTATCTATCTATCTATCTATCTATATATCTATCTATCTATCTATCTATCTATATATCTATCTATCTATCTATCTATCTATCTATATATCTATCTATCTATCTATCTATCTATCTATCTATCTATCTATCTATCTATCTATTTATCTATCTATATATCTATCTATCGACAATTTTAAGAAAAATTTGACTTTTATTAATTCTTGTCCAGAATTTTGTTAAAATTGGACTTGTATTAATTCTTGTCCAGAATTAATATAAGTAATTTAACAAAATAATTATAATTTTGTGGTTGAAGAGTTTGAGCTATGCCCCAACATTGTAGCCTCAAATCATCATCTGTTTATACTAAAATATCTTTAAATCTCCATCTATTTTAAGGTTTTAATGTATATATAAAAAACAGAAAAAAATAACGATTAACCAAATACTTAAATAAAATCTTTGAAAATATAAATTCAACGTTCTAGTTAATATTTTGTGAAAATCAGTTTCTTCTTTAGATATTTAGTAAATTCGCTGTTTAAATTGTTGTCCTTCTTGAGATATTTGATTACTTCTATTTTCGATTTGTAAGAAACTTAAGTAAAATTGTATGAGCAAACATTTTTTTTACCGTTTTAACCTTATAAAACCTCATTTCAAAGGTTTAAATAGCAATTTCTTAAATAATCATAAAAAAATAATACTCATAAAGAAGGGTTCAAATATTTTAGAGAATGTTGTGCAACATTTTTTAATAACATTTTATCTCTTTATTACTCCGTTTTATATTTTAAAATAACAACATACATGTGTTAATCCTAAACTTTCAGTTGTAAATTTAAAATATATTTTTTTAATTTGTTAAAGTGCCGACGAAGTTAAACTGCATTCATTCTTTTCTGGAATCGATTGGCATCAAGTTTATATTCAAAAGTATACACCACCGTTAATACCACCAAGAGGAGAAGTGAATGCTGCAGACGCTTTCGATATTGGATCTTTTGACGAGGAAGATACTAAAGGGATCAAATTAACTGAAAATGACCAGGAGCTGTACAAATACTTTCCACTTACAATTTCTGAAAGGTATTTGCTTTTATCACTTAATATTTAATATATGATATACTAAAAGTGCTCTAATCCTGCTGCAGTTTTTTTTTAAATTTAGTCATTTTGATATGAGACAGGTATGACATATGATATGAAAGGTAATTGATGCAGCTATAAACTACCTTGATCTAAATTATGTCAGAAATTGAGCCTATATTTTCATATATGAAGAAATCGTAAAACATGAGGGATAACAGCCTTTCTAAATACCTTTCATTTGACACCTCATCCGTTTTAAACCAAAGCAGCATTCTTTCTCAAATTTGAATGGGGTTAACTTAACCCTGTCCGATCGGCGAAATTTGTTTTTCATTGTGTTTTTTGCCAATTATCGATATTTCTGTTTTTTTTTTGTTGCAAGAGCATTGACCGGCCAAGTAAATTGTTACTATTTTGAATTGAACCGATTTTTTTTTTTAAATTATTTTTTTTTCCGTTTTTGTCGTTTTTGTACTTTTCTTTTGAAATACAAAAAAAAAATAGTAATAAAAATCTCACTAAAGTTTAATTTCATTTCTAAACATTGGCTTTTATTGTATATTACTTAAGAGGCACAAATTTTCCAGGTATTGAACATTAGCTTACAAGCTAGAAACTTGGTCTTTAAGTAAAGAATTTTAATAAATAAAAGTTCGCTTCAAGGTTTAAATAATTCTTTTGAAATCGCAGTTTACAAATGAATGAGACTGTTTTTTAAGCTGAATGCCATAGGTTAAAAAGATTAAATCATTCAATTAAATGTCAAAAGTTGTTGGAGTATTTACAGGAAATTATCCAAATCTACACATGTGTAAAGTTAAATAATTTTCCTTCAAAATATTTATGTTAAAGTCTCCGGTTACAATTATATCCGTATATAATAATAGAAGGTCTTCGATTTTAGTCATGAGCAGATTAATATCAATATTTTAATTCGGTCTATACACAACCGCGATTAAAACTTCACACAACAAATGTTTCTTTCTCTTATAAATATAGCTGCACCACCACTATGACTTTACCTATAAGAGCAAAATAATATAAAAGCTTGCATTTTAAAACTTTTGTCGTTCATACTATGGGTAAACCATGTCTTTGAAACACAAACAATGTCAAACGTCGAACTTTCAAAGATGTACCTAAACACCAAGGATCTTTTATAATGTAAAAGTAAAACATTAAAGTTTTATTTTAATTTTTATTTTTTCCTTCTAAAATAAACGTTTTTTTCGGCAAAAATAAAATTTATTTAATATGTTTTTTTTTTGGCAAAAAAAAAATTTTTGTTAATATATTTTTATCCCGGAAATTTTTGAATTTTATTTTTTCTTTCAAAAATAAAAGTTTTTTTTTATTTTTATTTTTTTTTTAGGCAGGAATTAAAATGAAATTTTTTACATTTTGGCGTTTTTTTTGGTTAATCTGAATAAAATGTACATAATACTGCACATATGTTTATTGCAAAATGAGTGAAAAATATTTAACATAATAACTAAACAGCGCAAAATAGCGCAAAAAATATTTGCATCCAACAAGTAACTTCGCTATAAATCGGGGTGGCAACTTCGGGTAAGGGGCAACTTGCACGACAGGAAAACTCTTTACTGGCAAGTGACCTTCGTGTTACAGGTATTCCGATTTTTGATGCAGAGGATCTTTATGCTATGTTTTCTAATTTATGCCACAAAATAAATATCACACCTATCATTAAAACATTTTCCGTTTAAATAACACAAATACCACAAACAACAACAATAATAAACGACTAGCGATGGCGTAGTAGTTATTAAATTAGCTGCGCCTTTTGATAAAAACTTTGTTTTGAAATCGATTGCGAATTTTAAGCATACAAAAAATTACATTTTACGCCGAAAACACATTGGCTTAGATCGGATTCACCCTTCTACGTAATTGTAAGTCTCACTAAGTCCAATTTCGGTATAATTCGAGCGGCTATTATACATAAAAAACAAAATCTACTCGTGTCTGCTTTTGCAATGCGCGGGATAGTTTATGTTAAGCGCGACGGGAATACTAAACTCGTTTGTATAAACACTGCCGAACAACTTGATCAATTTGTTCATTCATGTCCTGTAGAGAAACCGTACAGCCGAATGACACAAATCTTCATTTTCGGAGTGCGCTTTACAACGACATTAATATCGCTGGAGAGAACATCGCTGGAGAGAACATCGCTGGAGCTGCCACTTAATTTCGACATTTTTTTCCAATATTATTCCAACAATTTTTCCTTTTTTAATACAATCAAAAATAAATTTTATTTTTACCACACCAAGCAATATTTACAATATATATTTTTTATAACATTGAACAAATAACACAAACTTTATCAAAATTACTTTAATGTTTATGTTGCATATGAATTATTTTATTTTTTTAAAAACGATAATTTGCCAATATAGCGATCGTAGCATTTCCAAAGGTAATACATTTATCTTAAATCGTATTTTAAATAAACAAAAACGAGGCATAAAAATTTGTCATTTAAACGCCCAAAGTTTAAATAATAAAATCGATGAGTTTCGCTATGTATTCGAAGGTTCTAATGTCAATTTTATTTGTGTCTAGCTTTCAACCTTGTGTACATGACAATATCTTTAAAGTCAACGACTATAGAATATTTCGCACCGATAGACAATTATAGTATTTTTTGTAAATTAAACTGCAATTCAAACTTTTTTTGATATCATTGAATACTTGTTTATTGATGTGATTTACGACTAAAAAAAATTCTTATTGGTAACGTGTACAGGCCTCATCGCAACATTGACACAACAACTTTACTTGCTAGAATTGAATTTTTAGCTCTTTCCTATAGTGACATAATTATCTCCGGCGATTTTAGTAGCAATACTTTGCCGGACAGTCACCTTACTGATGATATGGAAGCGATTGGTCTTACCTCAGTTAATCAGACAACCTACACATATTGCAAATAAGATCAACAATCTTTTAGATTTTTTCTTCGTCGATGAGCGCTCTAAATTCTTTTTTTTTTCAATTATTATCAGTCCCTTTCTTTTCTTAGCAATATTTGATTTTTTTAATTTATGATTTTTAATTAAATGCTCGCGAATAATATATAACTTATCTTGATTTCAAAAACATTAAATACGCCTCACTAAAAAAAAAAATAATAATGATGTAAAAAAATTAATTGTCGCATATAATAAATATAAACGCTTTAAGACCACTCCAAAATCTTCATTTTACGAAAGTAGATTTAATTCTGCAATAGGCAGTAAGCAAACTTGGCAAAAGAGTGATTTACGTGAACCTGTTCACCTTAATATAAACGAGGTAAATCATAAGTTTGTCAATATTTCAATGCCAGCTTCTGATATAAGCTTCTACAAAAATGTAAGCTGTAATATGTATGAATCCAGACGCTAAGTTTGGTTTTGATTGTTTTGGTCAATTTGACGATTTGGAAAGGATTCTCGATGTAAAATCAAATGCGATTTGACGAAATACTCCAAATTTTTTTAAGAGCTTTTCTACCTAAAATTTTATGTTTTTTAATACATTTATTTAATTGTGTTATTACAACGTCTTGTTTTCCTACTACCTGGAAAAGTGTAAAAATTTCCCAATTCCAAAATCTTTCGACTAATAGCCATCTTGCCATTTTTGTCTAAAGTTCGGGTTTTAGACCAAAACGAAGTTGTGTCTCAGCGATGTTAGATGCTTCTGAGAAAATCTGTCGTAATTTAGATTCTAACAAAATTATGTATTTTCAGAATTTCTCCCAGACACCAGAGGTGTGCCCCAGAGATCTATTTTAGGCCCGTCGCTGTTTTTCCTTTATATTAATGATCTTCCTAACATATAAAATTGTAATATACAGATGTCTGCGGATGATGTGCAATTGTATACAAGCTGTAGGACTAATTTCATTGAAAAATGTGTTTTAAAATCAAATGAAAATTTTCAGCGAGTTAACAATTGGGCACCAATCAATGAATTGTGCATTAATCCAAATAAGTCAAAATGTTTAATAATTAATAAAACAAATTTATTTGTTTCTCAACAAATCCCCAATCAAAATAGTTGATACTGCAAAAAATTTAGGTATTACATTTAATCTCAAGCTATCATGGTCAAATCAGATCAATACAACTGTAGGCAAAGCATATGGAATGCCGCGAACTCTGTGGATAGCCCAACATTTTACCCATCAAAAAATAAGGATTCTACTTGCTAATACCTATTTGATCCCAACTTTATCCTATGGGTGCGAACTTTTTGTTAACTGTGATATTTTGAGCAAAAAGAAATTAAATGTACTCTTTAACAACATTGCACGATATGTGTTTACGCCAAACGTCGTAAGTTTACGCCAAACGTCGTAAGTTTACGCCAAACGCCGTAAATATTATTTTTTCTTTTTACAAATTTGAAATTGTATTTATTTTTTATGTATATTTACAGTTGGCACTTCGGTCACTGTAAATTTCAATTTTTCTTAAATTTGTTGTTATTATTTTATTACGGCTTTTGTTTTGCCGCTTGATTTAGAGATCAGACTCTTATCGGAACCGCAAAGGTAACAACACCTGAAAATAAAGCTGCTTATTATAACGTTTAAAACATTGTTTTTTTTTTAGTTTTTTCCTTATTTTTTCTAAATTGGAACTTCCTGCGCCGGTGCCCCCCTCGAGCTGTGGCTTCTTGTTTTGTTTTGGATGTTTTGCAGATCCACCCAAGCCACCGCATTGTTATTGGTCCTTCGAGCTGGAGTTGCAGTGAAGTCTCGCTAATTTGGAAAATTTTTGGAAACCCTTTGGAGCGCTTTATTTTTTGGATTTCGAAAATACCAGGTGTGTTACATTTAGTTTAGTGACATTGCGGACAGAGTTAATTTTTTTTGCATTTAAAAATTACATTTCAAATAGCGTAAAAAATTTTGTTGCTTCGTTTCTTAATTATTTTATAAACAACAACAAAAACAGTTCGTTGTTTTGTTGCAATTGTTATTGCTTTTCAAGTGGAACTATATTTTTCGTTTCTTGCCCTTCCACTTATTTTGATTTTTTGGTCGCTTCAAACTGCATTTATTTGCAGTACCCACCCCCGCGCTCGTCTTTGTTTTTGTTTTTTTTAATACGTGCTAAGGTACCTACTTACTGGTTTTGTGCTTTGGTTTTGTCAACTCAGACAGAACGAACATTTCAACGTATAAAAAATTAGTGTTAGACAACAACAACACGCATAGGCACGCATCAACAAAGTGCACCTGCGCTTGGACAGACTTTATTTTTGTTTTGCGCAATTTTTAATGCAAAATACTTTTCGTGTATTTTTTGTATTGCATTAAATTATTTATAAGATTTGTTTTTGGGCACTTTTTTTGAATTTGTTTAAATTTTTTTTTGTCTGCTAGCTGTTATTTGTAATTTTGTGTACTTTTTAACAATTTTAATTTATAAGATCGCTATGAAAATAAGCGTATCTTGATAAATAGCCAACTGAAAATTCTTTTTGACCTTGTAGCGGTTTCTGTTGAATCTAGTAGTTTTATTAAAAAGCTACACCGTGATATCAACAACTGTGTTACCGCTTTAAAAATGCATGGCATCGACACTGGTAACTGGTATGCAATTTTAGTTTTTGTTTGTTCAACCCGGTTACCAGCAATGACATTGGCTTTATGGGAACAGTCTATCGAAATGAAATCGGACGTTCCAAAGTGGTCTGATTTGGACGCATTTCTTTCTCGTCGATTTCAAACCTTAGAAACGGTTTCGGTTCTTCAAGGGGCGTCGACCACAAAGCCATTGTCAAATAAATCGTGTTCTGTAAAACCATTATACTCGTCTCACCTTAATGATGATACATCACAAGAAGATGTTGCTAGTATGGATTGTCGACTTTGTTTTTCTCGGCACCATACGATGAAGAAGTGTCTCAAATTTTTGGACATGCGCCCCTCTAATCATTTTTGGCAGGTGAAGAAATTGCATTTGTGCATAAATTGTTTGGCACCATCTCACCAAGTGAAGGACTGCAGTAGTGGATTTAACTGCTTAATTTGTGGGCAGCGACATCACACCACTCTGCATCGTGGTTCTTCTGAAAAATCACGTAGTTTTCAACCATCCTCTGCTGCATCTGAAGGCAGCGAACAGTGTGTAACCCCATCTCTGCAGTTACAGTCTACTTCGACACCTATCGTGGAAAATTTGCGGTCTTGTTTATCGAATTTTTCCAAGGGTGTACTTCTCGGCACAGCTATGGTGCAAATATGTTATTCAGGATCTACTTTTATAGTCAGAGCTTTAATTGATTCGGATTCTGAAGGAACATTTATTTCCGAGCGACTTCAAAAATTACTAAAATTGCCAGTCGAAAAGGCAAACGCAACAGTTTCTGGTCTGAACAACGTCACTTCTGCACGTATTCAGAAAAAATTTCATTTTGTTTTGAGCTCGCCCATCAACCCCCAGCTTATGATCGAAGCATCTGGTTTTGTGTTACCGCAGCTTACTGGAAAGTTGCCAACATATTCATCCAATTTTGTGCTGGAATCAATGAAATGCTTAAAGTTGGATCTGTCGCATCTGTAAAGGTTTTTGTAGCACATTTTTAGGAATGAATAAACATGATGATGACTACCTGCTTTAGTTACTTTAAAAAAGCGAAGGGACTCCGTCCGTCTGCATGCGCGAGTACTACTAGCACTAGTCTGGATCAAAAAGCGTCTAACAAGGGACCTCGTCCGTCTCATAGCACGCTCACCGCAGAATCGCAGCCCGAACAGTCAGTCGTCATCGTTCGCTGACACTAGCCATTTATGGGACCTCGTCCGTCTCGGCAATTTATCATTCGTTACTCTCAACATTCACTAATATTGGACCTCGCCCCTAGCGGCAATCAATAAACCCTCGCATTCTAGTCGAGACGATTTTGGACAATAGAGCATTTCACCGAGCTAGTTCGACATTGACATATCATTTTGTTGTTTGGTTTTTCAAATACTTTTTAGAATTGAAAAACATTTACATAGTTTGAATTACGGTAATTTTTTTTTAATTTTTGATACCGCATGTCACAACTAACTAAAATGTAAATTCTAAATTCTAGGACTTATATTAAGTTATTTTTTCGATTTTCATCTTGATTGCAGCGACGCTGCAAGGCGGGCGGCAATGTTTAAGCCAATCGTCGTAAATATAATTTTTTTTTTTCCACAAATTTTAAATTTTATTTATTTTTTATGTATATTTACAGTTGGCACTTCGGCCACTGTAATTAACAATATTTTTTAAATTTGTTGTTATTATTTTATTACGGCTTTTGTTTTGCCGCTTGATTAAGAGATCAGACTCTTATCTGAACCGCAAAGCTAACAACAAAGCTGCTTATTATAACGTTTAAAACATTGTTTTTTTTTGTTTTTTCCTTATTTTTTCTAAATTGGAACTTCCTGCGCCGGTGCCCCCTTCGAGCTGTGGCTTCTTGTTTTGTTTTGGATGTTGTGGAGATCCACCCAAGCCACCGCATTTTTAATATGTTTATGGCTTAAAGAGATGTGACCTCGTATCGAAGTTTGCGAAACAAAATTTAGGCCTTTTACTTAATAATTTTCTTAAAGTAATATATTTTAAAGAACCTAATCGAGGAAACAATTTAATTCAACAAAAATATTCTGCTTTAGTATCGGAACGACAATTTTATATATTTGCCATTCGTCTGTGGAATACGCTTTGTGATATTTTTTTATATTTATATTTAACTGTAAAATTCTATTGACATATGTTATACATATATTTTAAAAATTGTCTATTTCTACTATTTATCATTATGTTTCTTTAACTTTAGATAAATATTATATTTTTCATTTACTTAAACTCAAATTAAATTTTTTTTAAATCAATTTCAAACTTATATTTAATTTAAAAAATAACATTTTTAAATTAATTTCTTTATAATCCTAAAAGTTCTTTTAACGTCTAGTGTACTCATATGAGATCTGTATCTTTTATACTAGAAATACTCAAATATATACAAATTCTTTGTGCATTGTGTGGCAATTTTTTTGTACTGCTTCCGACTCTCGCTGTACAATTATCAGTTACCTGTACAGTAGCTGAGGCTTAAATCTGTTCACCAGGAGGGGAAAGTTCTTTCTGGGGTTTGTAGGCCCAACTGTGTGTCTTTTATAATGTTTTAACCTAACACTCGACTTTTTCCGAGAGTTGGATGTTATGTACAAAAGTTCTACCTATCCTATTGTTTACTATGTTTTTGAACCGTTTCCAGTTGGTTCTAAGTGGATTGCGGTATGGAAAGGGAGATCTAAGTGGTAGAGAATCCAACTATGATCCGATAAGGAATTATCGATGGAGACTCTCCAATTATTGATGTTTCTGTCAGATAATATAGTAACGTCCGACACTTCTGCTCAGCCATTAAAGTCAAATAAGTATCACTAAAAAAAATCGTTTAAAGACTGCAAGTATGTGATCAGTATTTTCAGATCAAACTCCATATATGGGATCCAGATGCGAGACCTCGGCCTAGGTGGAATCTCACTAGCAGGAATAGACTAAAGCCTCAAGTCCTCCCATTCGCACTGGATTCTGCTGATCGTGTTTTTGAGGAATATCAATTGGTTTTCACACTTGATAACTCTGTATCCACGGACCACTTTTTGACCCGTGATCGACATTAATGCGGGAGATATCTACCAGTGCAATTTGGAGATGGTCCCTTGCCACCTCACTAAATCCGCGCGTGGTAGGTTTTGAAGTTTTCGCTTGGTCTGTCATTTTGGGCTTCTTCGCAGCTTTGCCGTTCTCGTCCTGTGAGCGATTACGTTTAATGGCCTCCGTCTTTTGGGTGGCCTAGGACACCAGGTATTTGTCGACCACCTCTATTCCTGGCTAGAAACCTAGAGCTCGTGCTAAGAAGAAGTTCCCAACCTCTCCTGTCTACCTAAGTCTTTCCGTTTTATCCAATTTTTCGTCTCTTCGACCGTATGTTTGTCTGTCTGTGGGTTTACTCCAGGAGGGTTCACGCCCGGTGTATACACAACATGTGCTGTTGTACTGTTGTTTCCAGCCGTCACCGCGTGGTTGGTTGGTTTGCAGTGGTGACCCTAGTCTAGTTAGCACTTATGCGCCTTTTTAATTCCACATCCACAGTTATTTTTAGTATGATGATTGTTCCTTCTCTGGACTAAACATGGCCAATTCAACTTGAAATTCAGTATTATTTCCATGTATCTGGCGCTGGTTGAAATGACTAACACTTATCCATTAAGTTGTAGTGTGTTAAAAATATGTATTTTGGTTCTGCTGGTAAAAAAAACATCAATTCCTTGGATTCAGTCCTAATACATACCGAGTGGTCCAGGAGCTGAGATCGTCAAGCGCCCTTTGCAATATTCAATTTAACGTACTAGGGCATAGTCGTGATGACAATAACACAACATCATCCGCATACGCTACACCTTTAACCCCTCCCCTATATAATCGGACAAGAATATCATTTAACACGCACAGCCATAAAAGAGTCGTTTCTGTAGTAAATGATTGTCTACAAGCCTTTCAAACGTCTATAGTACATCGGAAGTTAGACTTATGGGTCTGAAATCCTTCGCAGATTTTGATATAAAAAACACTTTTACCTGCTTCCAACTAATTGAAATGTGGTTTAGTTTAATGCGTGCATGCATGCCTTAAAAATTTCCTGTAGCCATGGTAGCATCACGTCCGACATTTCCTGTAGCATAATCGGCATAATACATCTAAACCTGATGATTTATAAAGAGCAAAACTTTTGATTGCCCATGCAATCTTTTCTTTTGTGACTATGTCACTGAATACATGCGATGAACATGTTATGTGCTGCATTACATACCTACAGTTATCGTTTTCATTTTTGCAACCAGGAAAATGAGTATTTAAAAGAAGATCTAAGGTGTCCTCAGCAGTTTCTGTCTAAGTAACATCCGACCTCCTTATGTTGGATGGACACGAATGATCTTTGGAGAGTATTTTGCTAAGACTTGAACTATCTTTGATATTTTCAATATTAGAGCAGAAGTTTTCCCAGCTGTTTCTCTTAGCATACCTTATGGTTTTTTTGTATTGCACTCGGCTTTCTTTATAAAATTGTCAATCTCCTGTGGAATAACTAAGATTTAATGCAGATCTCGCCTTTTTTCTAAGTTCCGAGAGTTCATTGCTCCAAAGGTCTTTTTACTGTAATTTAACGGACAGGACTTTTCGAATGCATTCTCAAAGGTCTTTTTAATAGCCCGAACCTTTTTGTCAAAGATAGTTGGAAAATATATATTATTTAATGGAAACCTACTATTAACTTCACAGACACTGAAATAACACACTTGCCTCGACGGCAGTTTTCTATCAACTTATTGGCTTCAGAATTGAAGCCCTTTATTTATACTAAAAAAAAACACACGATGCTAACAAACTAGCGTCGTAGGATATCTTAAAACTTAATCTCGGCGCAAACACTAAATCTACGCCGCACATAACTTAACACATAAACTGCATTACGTGACACTTGTTCTCGTCATGCACTCCTACTATAACAGAAATTCAACCTAGCGATCGCTATCCTTATTCTAAATATAGAAAAGGGACTTGTACTTTAAAGGCATGATCGTACATACTAATGCACATGCACTATGACATTATCGTTAATTTATGCTCCCACTAATTTCGTAGGAACATTAAATATTATTACACTGTTTTCGTGCATTCATAAAATGTTCTTTATATAAATTTACTTATCGCTGCTCACCAAATGTGACCAACGCAAAATCACTCACTAGATTTGTTTCTGTATACTTCAACATTCTGCCCGCGTTGGAAAATTAAATTTTTCAATATTATTTGGTTTTTTATATATATTTTATATAAACTAAAAGGAAAATTGACCACTTTTATTTTTAGTAAATGACATAATTATTATTTTACTAGTGCAGGCATTTTTACTACTTTAACTATTTGTTTTCTTTTATATTTTGACAATTTTATATTTTATGTTGTTAATTTAACATATATTTAAAATATCAATTCTCTTACTTTTACAATTAAATTTTTTTTTATCCAAATTTGTAAATCTTGTTAATTCATTAAATTTTCATTTATAATGTTAAATGCAGTTGAATTTTTTAATCATTTTTTTTTACAACAATTGATTTACTACGTACATGATATGCAGGTATTTCTTCCCGCATTGAAAGATCATATTCTTTCAAAATTTAAACTAAACATTTTTTTTATCAATTTGAAAATATTAATATTTTTCGAAACCAAATATGCAATCTTTTATTATTATTTTTTCGAAACCAAATATACAACTTTTTGTTTGTAATTATTTTCTTATTACTAACTTATTTGTGGCAAGGTAAGATTGAAAGGCAAGAACGTGTGGAATGCTGCTTGATTTTTATAACTGTCCAGAAAATTCCACAAATGATGAAGACAATGATGATCCACGTTGTAAAATGCATGCCATAATGAGTTGCATGATGAATGTCGAAAACAAGCGGAAACCCAAAAATATGTAATTGCGAATTGGGAATTTCGTCGATCTTAATTGTTGTCGAAATTTCTTGTAATACGATGGGATGGAACTGTGGTAGTTGCAGCGTCAAGTTGACCATTGGATTGAAGTATGTCACATTCTCAGAAACTTTGTCTAATGCAACCAGCGTATCTTCTGATGATTCGAGATGACAACCAGATTCCATACGCAGGATGCCTTGACTCATTTATACGACGACATGTTTTCTGCCCGTTGCAATAAATGTCAATTAATTCGTCCTCAAAAGTGGAAAACAGCCATGTGTTTGCTGCGTGTAGTTGAATCCACTTTGCTGACTTTGACTGCTGAACTTCGTTTTACCGAAGCCCTTTATTTATAAACTCTAAAAACTATCCTTATTTCTAGTCTAATATAACATACTAGTTATTTAGTTATCAGACGATAGATAAGCGGCCTAAACAATCATACCTAAACAAATATGCTGATCATAAAGCGACCAGACACATCTTTTAGGACTAGATTTGTAACCTAAATAAACTGGCTGGTCACTAAATGACCAGACAGATCATAACGGACTAGATACTGCTTATCTATCGCTTTGTTCACATTTATTAAACTACAAACAACACCAAACATTTCTTGGTGCTGTTTAGAAGTTTATACATACTGCCCGCGTTGAAAGATTGTAATCTTTCAAAACAAATTATACTTAAAAACCTATAATTAGGTGTACATTTTTTCCATTAATATATTGTCACTGTATTTATGACAATATTTTATTCGTACGGGTCTTGACTTTGTTTTTATTATTAATAAAGAGTTCTTAATTTAGAATCTTTATTACATATATTTTTTTATATTAAATTCATTAAATTTATTTTTAATTATTTTTCTTCATATTCAATTAACTTTACTTTTAAAAACAGATATTTCTTATTTAGATTAAACCATTCTTTAAATTCAAATTTTAGTTACACATATTTTCTCAATTATCATAAATCATAACTTAATTACAACAACTATAATTATATGCAAAAATATTTTTTTTTTAAATTTAGCAACTTATCCAAGTTCAACATCGAAATATATTTTTACTTTTTTTTTTATTAAATTGAGCAATTTACCAATCTGCCCGCGTTGAAAGTTCTTAATCTTTCAAAATAATTTCTTTATCTTTATCTGTTAAAAATAATTTTTTGTTTTTGTTTTTTTTTGTTTAACTTTTTAACCAATAACTATCTTTGCTTATGTTAATTTTTTTTTAAATTTTTTATTGTCTTACATATTGTTTTTTTTTTTATAAAAAACCAAATTAATATTATTTTTTGCTTTTTAAATTATTCAATACGTGGAAAGGCAATAGGGGCTGCTATTAAAGTTGGGGATATTCGGCACATCTTTCGAAAGATAATGATTAATGCTGCGATGACGAAAAGAATGACAATCCACATTGTTAAACTCGTTCCGTAGTGCGCCAAATGATGAACATCCAAGTCTATTGGAAATCTCCAAACTGCATTCAGTGCTGGAATGTGCGGAATCTGATATGATTCAATATCACCCTTTAATTTAATGTGATTCAATGCCGGTAGCTGCGTATTGATATTAATATTCGGAATGATGTAAGTGGCATTTGAAGTGTATACATCATAAGCAACAAGATTCACTTCCTCCAATTGAAGATAGCAGTCGGGTTTTAGTCGCATTAACCCTTGGTTTTCAACGTGTGACGTACTCCACGACATATTACCTCAGCTTCTGCAGGTTCGCTCATCGAAAAAATCCATGAATTCGTCGCATGTAGTGGACGCCAAAAGTTACGCAACGGCATAATGTTGACAACACAGTCCCGGGGTAGCTTCCTCCGATTGAGGAATAGTTGAATTTCCCGTATATTGTAAATCGGGTGATTTTGTGGGCAAAGCTACTTCTTTGCCATGAGTTGTCAATGATCGAGTTTGTCAACGGTCAGGCCATAATATACTGTCTTCCTCGCGTTCAACAATATATATTCGTAGTTAGGCTTCACGCTGACAAAATACCCATCATGGAAAGTTGGATACGAGTATACTGCATACGCCTGGAGCCGGTCTTTATTGATCAGTGGAATGCGTATATTTAAAAGAATAAATTCTGTAGTAACTCTTGTAGTGGTTTTTGCTACCTTCGCCAGCTCAAGTGGGTCAAGATCGGGTAACACTAAATTTTCGCTGATACTCGATGCTATCAGCTTGATTTGCTCGTTAAATTTATGCAAAGGAAATATCTTCACCAGAAAATTTCCATTCAAGTTCCAGATAACGTCAATAATGTCTTGTTGAATCTCTTCAAAGGATTCCATCGCTAATAGAGTACTCATCGTCGCGCTCTGCAAAAGTTCGATATCCATTTGTTTATTGACGACCTCATTCAATTTATGTATTGAATTGTTGACAAAACGAAAATTCTTCCAAACGACCTCATGTTGTTGTTTTAGGATATCAACCGTCATATCACGTCATATCATAGACGATTGATTCTGCGCCAAACTTAGCAAGTATTCTTCATTAGAGCGGCTAGCCTGAATTTTCTGCACCAACGCATCAGCATGTTCTTCATCCATTAGCCCAAACAATTAATGATATATACTGCCAACGAATGCAAATGGTGATCTCGGCAACCTTTTTCGTCGAAGTTTATTTATGAAGCAAGTTGATTTACCGTTGCCGCTGTGTAAACGTCGTTCGCTAGCGGATTCTGCAATTGTTGTATCAGCTTCATTGCTTCGTCCAATTTATCCTTGTAGAGCCAATAATCCGTCATATTCACATGTACCACAATATCCCATGACGTCTTCGTAAGCCCAATTATCTCTCTTTCCTCATAAAATATACCTGACTTATCTTTAAAAGTACTTATTTCTACTTGTCCTTTTATTAATGGAAATATGCAAAGCAAAGATAGAATTGACATTATTACATTTTTATTTTTTACTCTTTCTGAACGTCTTGGTTCATTTAAAATAGGGCTTTCATTTAATTTTTTCTCTTCGTTTTTAACATGACTATTATCCGTAGGAAAAGGACAAACATTGTGAATCGCTCTTGTCGACACTCCATTGCTTGTTCTTACGTCTACCATTCTGCAAAAGCCATCTTTTCCAATTGTTGTCTTTATTACTCTCCCCCTCCTCCAATTCATTGAAGGAATATTTTCTTCTTTTAAAAGAACAAGTGTTCCTGGTTCAATATTATCGGACGGATTTTGCCATTTGTATCTTTTTTGAAGCTCGGACAAATATTCTAACGACCAACGCTTCCAAAATATTTCTGCGTTAGATTGCACTGCCTTCCAGTGATCTTTCAACCCATGATAACTTTTATTATCATCAGAATCTACAAAAGTTGTAAATGGTTCTCCAATTAAAAAATGACTTGGAGTTAAAACTTGACAATCATTAGGATCATCTGATATTGGCGTTAAAGGTCTAGAATTTAAAATGGCCTCAATTTGCGCCATTAACGAAGACAATTTAATGCCTTCATTAACTCTGAAAAAATGTTTCTTGACCGACTTAACACACGCCTCCCATAATCCACCCATATGCGGCGACCTTACGGGTATATTTTTCCACTTAATTTGTCTTTGAACACAAAAACTGTTAACTTTTTGTAAGTGATTTTCTTCTTTAAATAATTCATAAATTTCATTTAAACTATTTGCAGCACCTATAAAATTAGGTCCGTTATCACTATAAATTTTTAAAGGACAACTACGCCTTCCTACAAATCTTTTTAATGCTCCTATAAATGCTGCTGTTGACAAATTCGATACCACTTCCAAATGAACAGAAATTCAAAAAGCGCTAAAGGAAGAGGGCTTCTCAGTTAAAATGGTATCTAATATATTAAATCGCAACAAAACTCCACACCCACTTTACCGAGTGGAACTGGAATTCGATACAAAATCTCTTAAAAAAGGTGAATCCCACCCAATTTACTCTCTGCGATATCTCTTACATCGCAAAATTACTGTAGAAGAGCTCCACAAACGCAGTGGACCAATCTACCTATGTCTACACAAACTAGAACTTCTCGAGTTCCTAAAAGAGTCAAGCATAGATGTAATGCTAATTTCTGAAACTCATTTTACTGAAAAACACTATTTCAATATTCCGGGATATAGACTCATACGACAAAACATCCAAGCGGTAACGCAAGAGATGAATCTGCAATTCTCATTAAAAACAGGATCAAACATTATGCTCTTCAGAATTACTGTACAGATTATATACAGGCAACTAGTATTTCTCTCGATGAATATCTAAAAGGTCTAACATTAACGGCTATATACTGTCCACCTAGACATAAAATAAGTGAACAGCAATTTCAGTCATTCTTCAACTCTCTTGGACAAAAGAGTCTCGCTGCTGGTGATTATAACGCCAAACACACGTATTTGGGTTCTCGTCTTATATCACCTAAGGGAAGGCAGCTGTGGAATACAGTTACTAAACTTGGTCTAGACGTAGTCTCTTCTGGCCAACAGATAGACGCAAAAATCCCGATGTAATCGATTTTGCAGTCTTTAAAACCTTAAAAAGAAGCCAATTAACTACTGAATCTTCTCTAGTTCTATCATCAGACCATACGCCTAATATAATTATAATTAATTATGTCCCAAGCATCGATGTTACTCCATTAAATAAATTGACCAGCAAGCTCACAAGTTGGCTCACAAGTTGGCTCAAATATAGGCAGTATATAAGCTCACACATAAACCCTAATGTGTCACTTAAAACAAAAGACCAAATAAATACAGCGGTAAAAAATTTCACTTTTCTGCTTACACAAGCAGCTACCGCAGCAACTCCCTGCTCAATAACAAATAGTTTAACACACACATATAAAAAAAAGCACACCAAAGGATATAGAGGATTTAATAAGAAAGAAAAAGCAAATATGCCGCGAATGGCAGAATCATAGATCTCCTACTCTGAAAACAGACCTTCGCGACAATACCCGAAGTCTTCAAAAGCAGCTAAAGTGGAAATCTCAAAGAGACTTTCAACAATTCGTTGAACATCTCGCACCCACCAAATCGTCAAACTACTCACTCTGGCGAGCTGCCAAAAATATGAAAAAACCCATACTGTCAGAACCTCCCATTCGGTTATCAAACGGAAATTGGGCCAGAAGCGATGCGGAAAAAGGTGCGGCATTTGCCAATCACCTCAAAACTGTGTTTTCTCCAAACACGACATTTGGTGATACCCCATTACCGGCATTAGTCGCTCAACATACCTCGAATACTCCTCGCTTTAAAAGAAAGGAAATTATGGAGACTATTCGGATTTGATAACACCTAATATGGTAAAAGAACTGCCAAACATTGCTACAACTTATTTGCTCCACATATTCAATGCTATTCTTAGAACTAGTCACTACCTAGATGACTGGAAACTTTCACAAGTTAATCCCCCAAACCCGGAAAAGACCATAGTAATGTGTATTCATACCGACCAATAAGCTTGCTCGCGGTTATTTCAAAACTCTTTGAAAAACTTTTAACAAAGTTGATTGTACCCAAAATTACTGAAAAAGAGAGAAACATGGCACAATCGAACAGGTGCATCGCACTGTGGATTCAATAAAAGCCACATTTGAAAACAAACATTACTGCTCCGCAGTTTTTCTCGATATCACCCAAGCATTTGATAAAGTATTATTATTTTTTTTTTCAGTCATTTATTTATTGAATCTTCTCACCTTAGAGACTAACAACAATTAATCAAATCTTAAATCTAAAAACTATGCTTACAACTTACAGCCAATGCTGAAGCTTCTGCAGTTAAACATTATATATTTATGTACATTTCAAAAAGGATTAAAATTATGCATAGTTAAAGTAGTTACTAATAATAGAATAATGATGATAGAAACTGCAAATTAAATAATAAATTTCAAATTTTAAGAGATAAATAAAAATTATACATTTCAAAAAGTTTTTTAAGATAAAGGAAAAGGACGAACACAGTCATGCAACAATCCGTCGAAAAGATCGACTGAAGAAATGTGGAACATTAACCACCGCGTGTGATGATCACGCATCAAGTATTGAGCTCGCATTTAAATGCGAAAAGACGTCGATTACGGCTCAGCGCGTGTGCTGTTCACGCATCAAGTATTGAACTTGCATTTAAACGGCGAAGAAAAAACGTCGTTTTCGGCTACACCAAGTCTATTAAGATAGAGGAAATGGACGAACACAGTCATGCAACAATCCGCCGAAAAGATCGACCGAAGAAATGTGGAACATTGACCACCGCGTGTGCTGATCACGCAACGTGTGCTGATCACGTATCAAGTATTGAACTTGCATTTAAACGGCGAAAAAAGTTGTTTTCGGCCAAAATATTGATGAATGCTTCGTAGTGATCTAATCACACCACAAAGCGGTAAAACTCGACCACGTGTGCTCGTCACGTGATTAGAATTAAAGTTAGTTAGGGTCGATTCTTTTTAAACGTGAAAAGTTCGTTGATAAGAGCAGATTTCTGGCTAGACAGTTTGGGTGAACTTTCAATTTATCTGAATATTTTTTTTTATAGAGGAAATTTCATCCTTTACCATAGGAATATTAAGATCGCTATGTATATTTTTATTTCTTACAAACCAAGGTGCACCTGATATGGTCCTAAGAATTTTTGATTGGGCCCTTTGAATAAGTTCAATGTTTGAAATACTCGCACTGCCCCATAATTGGATTCCGTATGTCCAAATGGGCTTTAAAATGGCTTTATATAACATAACCTTTAACTCCGACTTAAGATTTGAGCGTTTATGTATGAGCCAGTGAATACTAATAGCTTTAAGCTTCAAATAAGTTCGTTTTGCCTCGATATGTCTTCTCCAAGTAAGCCTTCTATCCAGATGCATTCCAAGGTATTTAGCTTCGTTCGCTTGAGGTATAGTTACTCCGTTGAGTTTCACGGCTGGACATGTCTCTTTTCTGAGCGTAAAAGTTACATGAGCACTTTTTAACTCATTTACTTTAATACGCCAGTTGCACAACCAGTCCTCTATACTCTTGAGATGCACCTCTAGGACTTTCGAAGCAATTTTTGGATTAGAATGAGAGCTAAGGATTGTTGTATCATCTGCAAATGTAGATGTTAGCAAATGGTTAGCAGTGGGGAGGTCAGCCGTATAAATTAAGTACAAGACTGGACCGAGTACACTGCCTTGAGGGACACCGGCTTCAATAGGAAAGTCTTTGGAGAAAAAAGAGTTAAATTTTACTCTAAACTTTCTATTACTTAAATATGACTGAAAAATTTTGTGTGTATTTGTGGGAAGCGAACACTTAATTTTATGATTAAGCCCATTGTGCCAAACTTTATCGAACGCTTGAGCAACGTCGAGAAATATAGCGGAACAGTATTTTTTCTCCTTAAATACATTACTGATTTCACTGACAATACGGTGCACCTGTTCAATTGTTCCATGTTTTTCTCTAAATCCGAACTGATGTTGGGGGATAATCCTATTATTGTTAAGGTGTGGTGTAATTTTAGCAAATAAAAGTTTTTCAAATAACTTGGAGATGGTTGGCAAAAGACTAATTGGCCTATAGGACGAGATTTGAGTAGGGTCTTTTCCAGGTTTTGGAATCATTATAATTTGGGATATTTTCCAAACATTTGGAAAGTATCCTAAACGGAGTATAGCGTTAAATAAAAAAGTTAAATGGTAAACAGCTAGACCTGGAAGCTCGATTATCATTTTTGCTGAGATTAAATCAAAAGCAGTAGCTTTTTTTGGATTCAAGTGACCCTTTATTGCATTTTGAACTTCTTGTGGTTTAAATTTCAGCGCATTTTCTTGGGCTTTAAAGGGTACTACGGGAAGTACAAAATTGTTTAGGGGTGGGCTAGGTTGAAACACATTCTTAAGATGTAGAGCAAAAGCGGTACCTTTTTCTTCGTCACTTCTAGCCCATTCACCGTTCGCAAGTCGTATTGGAGATGATAAATCTTGGGGAGGTTTCATATTCTTTGTCGCTTTCCACAAAGAGTAGTTTGATGCCTCCGAAATAGATAAATTGGTAATGTAGGCATCAAGATTAGTTTCAGATTTTGCTTGTAATACTCTTTTGAGTTTTTTACAAGCTGATGTTAAGTTTAGCTTAAGGGATGGCGATCTAAATCGTTGCCATTCACGCCTCAGCCGTCTTTTTTCTGATATCAGGTGATCGATCTCAGTAAATGTTTTGGGACGGGACCCTGCGCAAAATGGTTTATCCTTAAAAATTGGAGTGGATTGAGCAGCTGCTGACTGTAAAAGTACATTAAATGATTGAACAGCTGCTTCTACTTCATAACTGTTTTTAAGGCTAATATCTACAGAAATATGACTTGTAATTAATTTTTTATACTTGAGCCAGTCGGTATTTTTGTTTGTTAGCATAGAAGTCCGTTCTGTGGTATGGCATTTTTGGTATAACAAAATAATTACTGGTGAATGATCGGAAGATAAATCGTAACAAGGAGAAGCTGTCATCTGGTCCCTTTTTAGATTCCTGGTTATACCAAAATCTATAAGGTCAGGAATTTTACTACGATCTGTTGGCCAATAGGTTGGAGAACCAGAAGATACAAAATCAAGTTCATGGTTAGATAGCAGGGCAGACCAAAGATGTTTACCTTTTGGACTTGACAATCTGGAGCCCCAGTGAGTGTGCTTAGCATTATAATCTCCGGCAGCTAGAAATTTATTTCCTAGTGTTTTAAAGAAATCCAAAAACTGGGAGGTCGTTATTAAAAATCTAGGAGGACAGTAAACTGCTGAAAATGTAATTTTTCCACCTAAGCAATCCAAGCATATAGAAGTCGCTTGAAGATGATCCGTACAATATTCTTCTAGAAAATAATGCTTAATGCGCTGTTTGATAAGAATTCCTGTACCACCATGCGCCTTACCACTAGGATGTTTTGTATCGTAAAACTTATAACCAGGAATCCTGAAGTTATATTTTGTAGTAAGGTGAGTCTCTGATATAAGCATGATATCGATTTCACTAAAATTAAGAAATTTTTCAACTTCAAGTTTATGCTGGTTTACACCGTTGGCATTCCAGTGACACATTTTTATTACATTCATTTTTTGGCTAACAAAGCTTGAATTAATTGATTTTGATTATTTACCATGTCACGCAACATATTTTGCATGTTGGACATAAATTGGGTCATGCTTTGAGTTAAATTGAAAATCATTAACTCTAAGCTTTGTGAAGGTGGAGCTAAAGAGGGTTCAGGCTGCGTAGGTTTTAAAACGCTAGCGTACGACATACCAGGTTGAACTGGTAAGCTTACATGTTTTTGGTTATGTGAGGATGGGTTTTCTAAAGATTGAGGCTGGATATGTTTGATTGATGAGATTGATGAGATTGGTGATTTTGCCTTGGGAACATTCTTTGCTTAATTACAGAGTAAACCGGACAACCTCTATAATTAGCCGTATGGGGCCCACCGCAGTTGCTGCATTTTTTTACACTTGCATCTGATTTGTTTGAAGTGCATTCCGAAGTAGAATGAAATTCGCCACAAACTACACAAACGCTGCGTAAAGTGCAGTAGGTTTTTGTGTGGCCATATTCTTGGCAGTTAGAGCATTGAACTGGGCCACTACGTGGATGCGGTTCCTCAACTGTAATTCTGCGGTGCAGCAAGTAACGCAAATCATATATGGGATGGGTTGTACCTTTCTTAAGTTTTTTCGACTCTGGCTCCAGGTCTATGCGAAAAATTGGTTGGGGTCTTTTTTCTTTATTTGTTATGTTGAAAACGAATTTGGCTATAAACCCAGCTTCACCAAGTGCCTCTTTTATTTCATCCGGATCGACATCGGATTCAATACCTTTTATCACTACAGATAGCCCTTTACTACTTTTAAGCTGATAAGTGTAGTAACTACGTTTGAACGAATCAAAATTACTAACTACTAAACGGTAACTTTTTTCTGCATATATTTGAATTTTTGTTTCATGGATATTTCCTTTCATAAGGGGAATCACATGAAAATTTTTTGCACCTATTAATTCAGTTAATTGTTTCACTAATGCATTCGTGTTTCGCTCACGAAGGTAAATTGGAGGTGCTTTAATTACTGAAGCAACTGATGGCAGTTTTTCTGCACCATCATCAGAACTTAATACAGCAAAACGGTTTTCGTTAGACAAAGAGACTGGATTTGTCTTGGTTACTTTAGCAGCACTGTTAATTTTGGCAGACTGCGGACTGTGTTTGCGTTTGGTTATTTGAATATAGCGGTCCATGCCTATCTGAGTTTGATTACCTACTATGTTCAATTTAGACGTTTTTGGGCTTAATACAGAACCGCTGGGAGGTGTTGAAGTGGATTCACTTAAATAATCCTCAGATTCGTTTATAGGCTTTATTGGATTTTGTTCCGAATTTGGTTTTTTGACTAGGTCACTTTGGGGTGGAATATTTGTGGCACTCAGTTTTTTAGCGGTGACGATCCCGGAACTAAAGTTCCATGAATTAGTTGGAGTTGAAAACTTACTATTTATATCCAAAGAAATGATTGAAGCGGGAAAGTCTTTTGCTTTCTTTACAGATGACAAAAAGCACTTTTCACAGTAATTTTCTCTTGAAATGAGAAAAATTACTTATCACTAGGATCACTACACTTAGCACTATTTACTTTTATAAATTTTGAAATTAACTCAACAGCAATTTCACTTTATTTTTACAAAATAACACAGTGCGAAAAGAAAATCTGTCCAAGACCACAAGAGGTTGCCAGACATGTGGCACGAAGGACTTATTACAAAACTATATCATATTCTTCCCGCTAATATGGTCTGCCTTCTTAAAAACTATTTCACAAATAGAAAATTTGTGATACAACACAAAAGTTTTGTCTCTCGAAAATACGAAATACTATCCGGTGTACCACAAGGCAGTGTCCTCGCTCCACTACTATACATTCTCTACACAGCTGATATGCCCAAAAGTGACAGAACCCTCATATCCACTTTTTCTGATGACACGGCTATACTGTGCTCCCACTCAAATCCAGCTATGGAATCGTATTACTTGCAGGAACACTTAGACTCTCTAAGTGAATGGCTGGCCCGCTGGAAAATTAAATCAGCGTGAACAAGCAAAATTATCGCTTCTGGGGAACCGAAAATCCGCGAGTGATGCACGAGAAACCATTACACCCGCTCAAAGTGACTGCGTGGTGCGCTGTTCACGCTGGAGGAGTCATCGGGCCGAACGCCGCGGGTCAAACGACAACAGTGGACGGTGCGCGCTATAGGGCAATGTTGACCGAGTTTTTTCTGCCCGAACTGGACGAATTAGGACTGGTGGACATGTGGTTCCAACAGGACGGAGCAACAGCACACACTGCACGAGCCACATCCGACATTCTGAAGGCCGCGTTTCCGGGTCGCTTAATTTCGCGTTTTGGCGATTTGCACTGGCCCGCCAGATCGCCCGATTTAACGGTCCCGGACTTCTTTTTATGGGGTTTTTTGAAGTCTCGTGTTTACATCAACAAGCCTGAGACCTTGGAAGCCCTCAAGGAAAATATCCGACACGAATGCGAGAATTTATCGCCCGAAACTCTCGCCGAAGTGATGGAAAATGCCATAAAACGAGCCCGTATGGCAATCAATTGTGACGGCGCCCATTTATCTGATATCATCTTCTCGACTTAACACAATTAATTTTAAAGGTCTAAATAAACATAATCAAAAAACAGAATCGAAGTTTTTTATTTAGAAAAAAAAATAAGAGCCAAACAACATCGGATGACTTCTTTTGCGCCACCTTGTAATTATTTCTCCCGCAAATAATCCCCTAGATATAAAATCAGCAGGATTTTCCTTTGTTCCTACATGTCTCCAGTTTTGTACATTACTATTTGCTTGTATAAAACTAACTCCATTAGACTCAAATATTTTTAGTAACGCTGAATCCACTTTTAACCAACTTAAAACTATTTCGGAATCTGAATAAAAGTAAATATTTTTAAACTCCATTTTTAAGCTTTCAATAACTTTTTTCATTAATTCAACTACCAAAACTGCAGCACAAAGTTCTAGCCGTGGTACGGTTTCGATCCTAACTTGTGCCACTCGAGACTTTGCTGCTGCAATATTTGTTAAGATTTCGCCCATCGCGTTAACCGATTTTACATACACAACTGCTCCATAAGCTTCCATTGATGCATCAGCAAAACCATGTAGTTCAACCACTACGGGATTTTTTATTATTATTTGTTTTTTAATCTTTAACTTATTCAAGTGTGGTAATTGATTTTTTATTTTATTCCAAATTTCTAAAATTTCATTGGGAACCTTTTTATCCAAATCAATATTCAGCTTCCATAATTTTTGCAGCAAACTATACCTAAAGGATCAAACAGTTTAGAAATATCCGATAACATACTCCTTTTCGTTATTTTTTTCATCCCCTTCCCAATTGCATTTAAGTCCTAAATCGTCTAAAACAGGATTCCACACTACACCTAATGCCTTTACTGAACTCGCATCATCCATTCCAATATCAAGTCTTACTTCACGATCTTCAACTGGAATATTTGTAAGTAATTCCACATGGTTTGCGCACCACTTCTTTAGCGGAAACCCATATTTAAGTAAACTATTATTTACTACGTTTTGTAATTCCACCACCTCATCTAGACAATCTCCACCAGTCAATAAGTCGTCCATATAAAAATCATTTTTTATTATTTTAGCCACTTCCGAATTTTTATCTTTTTCTAAGTCGGCTATCATTTGCAGACATTTTACAGCTAAATACGGAGCTGCTGATGTCCCATATATTACAGTTTTAAGAGCAAAACTTTTAATACTTTCCTTTGAAACTTTTGATGATTTTCTGCTACCCATATCTGTCGATACATTTTTTCAATATCGGCTGAAAACACATAGCGATGTTTTCTAAATCGTAACAAAATATTAAATAAGTCTTCTGGTAATCTCGGCCCAATAAACAACATTTCATTTAACGAAATGTTATTATAAGTTTTACAAGAAGCATCAAATACGACTCTCAATTTTGTAGTAGTACTTTCTGGCCTTAAAACGCAGTGCTGGGGTAAATAATATTTAGATTTTAACTCTTGTACATGTTTTATTTCTTTCATGTGGCCTCAAGCAAGATACTGACGCAAAAATTCATCATATTGTTCCTTTAGTGAACTATTTGTATTCAACTTTCTTTCTAAGGAATAGAACCTTCTTTCGGCTTGCATCGACGAATCTCCTAATTTGTCAATGTTATCTTTGAATGGTAATGCAACTATGAATTTCCCATTATTACCTACTTTAAAACTATTGAAAAAGCTCTTCACATTTTTTACTTTGAACTTCTTCCAATTCCCAAAATTGTTTTAATTGTTCACTTAATTTGTCCTCACATGTTATCATTCCACAATACATTACAGACGAGTCCACAATTGCTGGCCCACAGGCTACCCAACCGAAAACTGTATCTTGAAGCATAACACCTTGACCATCCATCGTCGACCTTCTTTCTATATGGCATAGAACACCTCAGCACCTAACAACATGTCAAATTTACCTGGAATATTAAATTTCTGATCAGCCAACTTTATACCTTCCGGAATGCTTCCTCTTACAATTTGTTGTAAAGGCAAACTCGAAACAATTTTTGGAACCACTAAAGCACTAACTTAACTTTTAAAATCGGAAACTAAAAAATAAATCTCAATTGCAACATTTTCATTAACTTCAGACTTCCTCTCACCCACACCTTCAATTGTAATGCATTCATTATTTCCTTTAATGCCCAACTGATTTTTAAAACTTGTTGTTATTAAATTAACCTGTGATCCATTATCTAATAAAACACGACCTTTAACAAATTCACCCCGAACATTTTTGACTTTTAGAATGACAGTCGACAAAAGAATTTGATTATTAATTTTTTTTTTACCACTTATTACTATTGCACTTTTAGCAGACACTTGCGGTTTGTCTGTGTGCAGAAGTACATGATGATCTCCATTGCATTTTTTACAACCGGAAAATGTGCAATTTCTTTTAAAATGGCCACCATTTAAACATTTTCCGCATAATTTGTATTCAAATACCTTACTAATTCTCGCATTTACTGATAAATCCATGAACTTCATACACTGTGTTGGAAAATGTGTAACTTCACAGCCCATCAGACGTTCTCGGCTTTCTTCACGAAAGTACTGGCATTAATCGAATTTTCCTTTTTTACAAACGGCATTTTACTTGCCTCTAATGCAAAAAACTCTAGATCGTCAATTTTTGTAATTTCTTTTGAAATTGCCAAAAACGTTTCAAAATGCATACGTAAAGTATCACCCATCTTTCTTGACAACATGAAACAGACAAAAGCTTGAAGCAACTCGTTTGCCGACAAATTAGTTGCCCTAAGTGCCTGTAAACTTTCCAGTATTAAGTCCTGAAATTTTTTCACATTATTTGCATTGGATACAACAAAAGGTGCATCTAACAAATTTTTAAAATATACTGCCGTTATGGCGCGCTGATTCGTATATTTTTTGGACAATAATTTCCATGCAATCGGATAATTCGCATCCGTTGCAGGTAAATTTGCTATTGTACTAGCAGCGGAACCTCTCAACTTGGACTTCAAAACACACATCTTTTGTGTAGCCGAAATGTTTGTTGAATCTATCAGTTGTATAAACAGTTCTCTTAATGAGTTCCATTGTACGTAATCGCCGTAAAATACAGGAATCTCAACAGATGGCATTTTAAAATGCAAATTAGAACTAACAGATTTTTGTTCCTCGTGAGAATAGCCTTCCGATGCCTCTTCAAATAACCTGTGCAATTCATAAAAAGTTTCTGTGAGATCATCATCCTCGTGCTCTTCAATGTATGATAAATAAATTTGTTCTGCTGTTTCGTAAAATTTCTCCACTATTTCAAACTTAGTCCCATTTCTATTAAAGGAATATATTTTTGCTTGAAGCGTATCTACTGCATATCGAAATTTCCTAACTATCCCCGAGGTTCCTACCTTTTTTCGACCACTGGCGCTCTAACAGGTTGTGATTTCTACTGAATTCGTCATATGCAGACAACAACTCTTTTAATTGAGTATCTGTCTTGTCCTCCGACATAACTTCCAAATCTTTCGACAGGTCGTTAAATATTGAAGTGATCAACTTTCCAAATTCAGTTTGAGCACTCACAACCTGATGTAGCTCAGTTTGATTAAGTAATTTTGTCATTTTGTTTAATCCTTTTTAATGTTATTTAATTTTTTGGAAAAGAAAACTTCAAATTCCCGATAAAAAGAAAAAAATACAAATTTTTTCCTTTTCCGAATAATTTTCTTATATATATTTATTTAATCTATTTTAAACTCCTGAGTGCCTCTTTTTTTTAAATTTTATTTTTTTTTTTCACTTTTCCAAAATAAAGAAAAACCTTTTTTAAATATACTCAATATAATTAAAAAAAAAAACTTACCGCGTTCCTTTCCTGGGGTCACCAATCTTCACCTGATCCCAGAAAGTCTTTCGTGGGGTCACCAATAATTATTTCTCTTCCACAAACTTCAATTACACTTTCTTTGCACTAGCGAGAAAAGATTTAATTACAACTTTTAGCGCTAAGAATTATTTCTCTTCCACAAACTTCAATTACACTTTCTTTGCACTAGCGAGAAAAGATTTAATTGAAACTTTCAGCGTAAGAAAAACCACAATTCACTTTTAATTTTTAAGACACTGGCTTCGTTTTACCGAAGCCCTTTATTTATAAACTCTAAAAACTACCCTTATTTCTAGTATAATATAACATACTAGTTATTTAGTTATCAGACGATAGATAAGCGGCCTAAACAATCATACCTAAACAAATATGCTGATCATAAAGCGACCAGACACATCTTTTAGGACTAGATTTGTAACCTAAATAAACTGGCTCGTCACTAAATGACCAGACAGATCTTAACGGACTAAATACTGCTTATGTATCGCTTTGTTCACATTTATGAAACTACAAACAACACCAAACATTTCTTGGTACTGTTTAGAAGTTTATACAGATATAATATGCTGATGAGTTGCATTATTGTAAACTCGTAGAATGCTGTCTTTGATGTCTGCTTGAAATATTTCGAAATTGTCTATTACAAGAACCGTGTATAACAACACCGTGTTGGGTAATGTACGAATTAATACAAGGTGGCGCAAAATAAGTCATCCGGCCTTCAGAATGTCGGTTGTGGCTCGTGCAGTGTGTGCCGTTGCTCCGTCCTGTTGGAACCACATGTCCACCAGTCCTAATTCGTCCAGTTCGGGCAGAAAAAACTCGGTCAACATTGCCCTATAGCGCGCACCGTCCACTGTTGTCGTTTGACCCGCGGCGTTCGGCCCGATGACTCCTCCAGCGTGAACAGCGCACCACGCAGTCACTTTGAGCGGGTGTAATGGTTTCTCGTGCATCACTCGCGGATTTTCGGTTCCCCAGAAGCGATAATTTTGCTTGTTCACGTACCCGCTGAGGTGAAAATGAGCCTCATCGCTCATTATGATTTTTGCCAACACCACAGACGAATTGTTACCGAAAAAAATAGACACAATTATTCCGCGTTCTTAGGGAGTGTATCGCTCCATGGCTTATTCACTTGTATTCTGTATCTGTCTAGTCCACAAATGTCAAAACAGATTTGACATTGGCGGCCATTTGCAAAAATGAGAGCATCTTCTAATATTGTGATTTCTGTTGCGCCACCCTGTATAAACCTTTTTTATTTTATACTATGTATAATTTTATTGGTTTTATTGTTTATTATATATATATATATATATATATATATATATATATATATATATATATATATATATATATATATATATATATATATATATATATATATATATATATATATATATATATATATATATATATATATATATATATATATATATATATATATTCTTCTTCTATGAAGATATTTTTTAATTATAATAAAGTAATTATAAATTTAAGTTTTTATCTTCTATGAAGAAATTTTTTACATTAATGTTATATTTTAATTTTGTTTATTATTATATTTTTATTATGTTTATTATAATATTTTTATTATGTTTATTATTATTATTTATATTATATTTGTATTATGTTTATTATTATATATTATTTTTATTATTAGTAGGAATTTAACATTCTACGAAGGTGTTTTTTTCTTAACTAACTAATTAATTGAATAAGCTTAAGTTAAATTGAATTTATTTACCCTATTGCTTCAATTAATTTTTTGCTTATACAGCATATACCAACTGCACCGGATGAGCGTGGCTATGCTGCTTTAAAATATCGACAGCACTGTTTTGTTATAAAGGCAGCGCTGCAGATATTTGATAACCAAAAAATAAATTATTTAAAATATTTGACAAAACCAACAAAAAATTTATTGGTACGTTAAATCACGCACCTCAGTTGTGTTGGCTGTGGTGCCAATTTTGGTGAATTGAACTTGATTTTACCCAGTTGACTCTTCAAAATATTGCGTTTTTTTTTGTTGACTTGAGCCGTCACATCTTAAATTGATGACAAATTTTTAAGCCCTTCTAACATTTCCGTGCTAATACTGCTGCTTTGGATTACTCGATCTTCTAACTGTATTTGAATAATTTTTAATTAATTATTTATTTGGATCTTTTTCAACAATTTTATTATTAAAACCATTTTTTGTATCTTGATTTTCTGTTATAATTGTATCTGTAGGAAAAGGACAAACATTGTGAATCGCTCTTGTCAATACTCCATTGCTTGTTCTTACGTCTACCATTCTACATAGACCATATTTTCCTAAAGTAGTTTTAATTACTCTCCCCCTTCTCCAATTCATTGGAGGGATATTATCTTCCTTCAAAAGAACGAGGGTTCCAGGTTCAATATTTTCGGACAAATTCTGCCATTTATATCTTTTTTGAAGCTCGGACAAATACTCTAATGACCAACGCTCCCAAAATATTTCTGAGTTCGATTGCACTGCTTTCCAGTGATCTCTCAATCCATGATAACTTTTATTATCATCAGAATCTACAAAAGTTGTAAATGGCTCCCCAATTAAAAAATGACCTGGCGTTTAAACTTGACAATCATTATGATCATCTGACAATGGCGTTAAAGGTCTAGAGTTTAAAATGGCCTCGATTTAAGCCATTAATGAGCACATTTCTTCAAATGTCATTATACCCTCACTAACCCTGAAAAAAATGTTTTTTGACAGATATAACGCAAGCCTCCCATAATCCACCCATATGTGGCGATTTGCAGGTATATTTCTCCATTCAATTTGTTTTTGAACACAAAAAATGTTAACTTCCTGTAAGTGTTTCTTGTCCTTAAATAATTTATAAATCTCATTTAAGCTATTTGCAGCACCTATAAAATTAGTTCCGTTATCGCTATTAATTTTTAAAGGACAACTACGCTTTCCTACAAATCATTTTAAAGCTCCTATAAATGCTGCAGTGGACAAATCTGACACTTCTTCCAAATGAATTGCTTTTGTTGCAAAACAAACAAAAACACACACAAAAGCTTTATCTATCTTTTTTCCTCGTACTTAATGCTGTATTGCTATTGGACCTAAAAAGTCTATCCCAACATTTAAAAATTGTCTAGTCCTAATAACTCTATCTCTTGGCAAATTACCCATAAATTGGTGAATTGTTCTTGGATCTACTTTGAAGCACCTATAACAACGATGTACTACCTTTTGAACAAGTTGTCTGCCTCGTAAAGGCCAAAAACTTTGCCTTATAATTGCCAATAATCCTTGCGGTCCAATATGCAAATGATTTTTATGCAAATGAGTGACTAACAAATACATCATCATTATATAGTAGCAAAATTGGATGTCTAGCCTCATAAGACAGATTCGAATTTTTTATTCTACCTCCTACCCGAACTATTTCATCAGTATCAAGAATTAGAGCTAGCGAACAGCTTAGAACAGCTTTGTTTCTAATAGCTTCTTTTTATTCGAGAAATTTTTGTTATGTATTATTTTTACCATAGCTTTAATTGCAACTTTATTATATTTTATTTTAGACTTTAACTCCTTTCTCCGAATTCTATCAATAAATTATAATATTTTTGCCACCACATTTTGCAAAAAAGCGAAATTGTTTTTATGGTGAATTTTCTCTAAAAATGGTTCCGATACCACAGCTAAAGAAATCACCTTAACATTTTTTATTTCCGGAATTTCTTTTGGACTTCTCACCACTTCTTCAACATGACTTTCTGACTTCAAAAATTCAGAACCATGAAACCAAATTTCATTGTAAATCAAGTCTTTTGGATACAGACCTCGTGATACATAATCTGCTGGATTTTGTTTAGTATTGACATATTTCCAGCTTTTAATATTACTATTTGTTTGTAAATAGCTAACCCTATTAGAAACAAAAATTTTTTATGTCGCTGGATCTAATTTTAGCCCGCATAACATAATCTGAGAATCCAAATAGTAAGTTAAACTATTAAAATTTGATTTTAAGCTATTCACTACTTTTTGTGTAAGATCCACAAGTAACACCGCTGCACATAGATCTAACCTAGGTAAATTTTCAGTTTTTGCTGGCGCTACTCTAGATTTTGACGCTATAATATTTACTTCAATATTTCCGTTTGCATTTACAGATGTTATGTAAACTACTGCTCAATAAGCTTGCATTGAAGCCAGGGCCGAACCTAGGAATTAAGACACCCAGGGCAAGTGTGATTATGACGCCTTTCCAAAAATTTTGTTTATGTTATATTTTATAACTTTTTTTTTATGATATAGTAGTTGTGAAAAATTTAACAGTACATTTCTTTATCATGAAAAGCAAATAAAGAAGCAAAAAAAAAGGCACTAACTTTTGTATAAGTCGCGCCCGGGCAATTGCCCCCTTCGACCCGCCCTAGATACGGGCCTGATTGAAGCATCCGCAAACAAATCATATATCGCGAAATTAATTCGTTCAAACACTCCATTTCTTCTCTTAACTGTTTCCATGTTTCCATAAGAGTTCGATGTCATTAGGTACTGCTTTATCCCAATCACTTTTTAACAGCATTTTAGCTAAAATTGCAACTGGGCTCAAAAAACCTAAGGGATCAAAAAGTTTAGCAATAACAGATAAAATATGTCTTTTAGTGGCTTTAGTTTGAAATTTCCAATTTGATTTTATACATATTTGATCCGATGATGGAAACCACGAACATCCTAGAGCTTTAACATTTTCAAAACTGTCTTTATTGATATCTAATAGAATTTCACAATCTTCTCGTGGAAAATTTTCCAACAATTCGGAATGATTTCCACACCATTTTCTCAAATTAAATCCATGATTCTTTAAAATTTCTGCAACTTTTTGTAAAATTTTTAGCTTCTCCAAAGAATTACTGCCTGTCATAGAAATCCGACTTTATGATTTCAGCAGCCTTCGGACAATTTTTTTCTGCAGCTTTCCCAGACATTTGCAAGCACTTTACAGCCAAATATGGAGCAGACGCAGTTTTATATGTAACAGTCTTAAGCTTATAAGTTTGAAGCGACTGTGATGAATTCCACCTCCAGTATATTAACTGATAATTTTAATGCTCTTTGTTAACCCAAATTTGCCTTCACATTTTTTCAATATCCGCTGAAATGACATATTTATGGATCCTAAATCTAACCAAAATATCAAACAAATCTTCCTGCAACTTTGGACCTGTATGTAAAACGTCATTTATTTAACAAACTTTACTATGTCTTGCACGACGCATCAAAAACCACCCTTAATTTTGTCGTAGTACTTTCTGGACGTGATGTGGTAAATAATAACATTTTTTAATATTATCCACATTTTTCACTACTTCCATATGGTTTAAATCAATATATTTTTTCATGAAATCATGATATTGATCTTAAATTTCCGTATTCTTCTCCAAACTTTTTTAATGGCTATGAATCTACGTTTCTGAGCTGCCCAGCTCTTTTTTATTATTTTTAAAAGAGAGATTTACTTCAAACTTTGCCACACACTTTTTTTCTGTGAGTTTTTTTAGAAAATTGCTTCACATTCCTTTTCGTTACTAGTTAAAAATGCCTTTTGTGGTCCTTCTTCAACCTCCCAAAACATTCTTAATTGTTTATTCTGAGAATGACACAACACCGCAATAAACAGATTTGTTTTGTATAACTCAAAATCCACCCTAAGCTTGTATTTTGCAATACAATTGACTCCTCATCTAACCGAATTTTTCACACTTAACAAAATCTCATAAAATATTTCTGCTCCAATGAGCATATCAAAACCACTTGGAACCGCAACTGGAACTTGATGTTACTCTTTTTCTTTATGCAAAAGAGAATGGTGGTTGTTATTGCATATTTTACAAGGTGGCGCAAAAGAAGTCATCCGGCCTTCAGAATGTCGGTTGTGGCTCGTGCAGTGTGTGCTGTTGATCCGTCTTGTTGGAACCACATGTCCACCAGTCCTAATTCGGGCAGAAAAAACTCGGTCAACATTGCCCTATAGCGCGCACCGTCCACTGTTGTCGTTTGACCCGCGGCGTTCTCGAAAAAAAAGGCCCAGCGTGAACAGCGCACCACGCAGTCACTTTGAGCGGGTGTAATGGTTTCTCGTGCATCACTCGCGGATTGTCGGTTCCCCAGAAGCGATAATTTTGCTTGTTCACGTACCCGCTGAGGTGAAAATGAGCCTCATCGCTCATTATGATTTTTGTCGAAAAATCGTCCACTTCCGTGTCGAGATTGAGGATAGCTTGGGCATAAGCTACGCGCGTTTGGCGGTCGGCAGGCAGCAGCTGATGCACGGACTGAACTTTGTTGGGGAACATGTTCAAATCTTTCACCAAAATTCGTTGCAGGGACCGCCGGCTGAGGCGCAATTGCGTGGCACGTCGTCTGGTCGATGTTTCGGGCCTCACTTCGACGTCCTCGTCTACAGCGGCGATATTCTCGGCAGAACGGGCGCTCCGGGGCCGGCCACTATTGGCAACGTCTCGTGTGGTCCCATACTCTTCAAGGTTAGTGGCTAAACGGCGCAGTGTTTGCGCAGTCGGTGTCGGACGGCCGGGAAATCGGCGACGGAATTCGCGATGCGCCAACACCACAGACGAATTGTTACGCAAAAAAATAGACACAATTATTCTGCGTTCTTGGGGAGTGTATCGCTCCATGGCTTATTCACTTGTATTCTGTATCTGTCTAGTCCACAAATGTCAAAACAGATTTGACATTGGCGGCCATTTGCAAAAATGAGAGCATCTTCCAATAGGGTGATTTCTGTTGCGCCACCTTGTACAATAATAACCATTACACATTTTGTTCGAATGCCCACTTTTTAGATATTTTGAGCATTTAATAAAATTTTGTTCCATTTTTCATAAATGAACAAATTTTTAAATTTAAAACATTGATTTGGAAAATGTATATTAACACATCCCATAATACATTTTTCAATTGAGCTAATATTTCCTTTTTTTCATAGGCTTAGCAAAATTACTTTTATTCACAACAAGCTTTTGAACTAGCCTCTAAGGCAAAATTTTCTTGCTCTAAAAAGTTCAAAATGAAGCTTACTTTTAGAATTTCCTTTGAATCTTTTAATGAAGCTTTATACTTCATCCGAATATTGCCCTCCATTTTTCTTGACAATATAAAACTTACAAAGGCTTGCAACAGATCCTCCGCTGATAAATCTGTTGCTTGGAGTGCTTGGAAGCTCTCCTGAATTGTGTCTTGAAACTTTTTTACACTACTTGAAGTTGAAACCACATCCGGAGCATCAATTAAATTTTTAAAATATACTGACGTAACTGCATTTTTATTTGTATATGTTATTTATAGTAAATAACTTCCTAGCTATCGGATAATTAACGCCTGTCGACGGAATTGTAATTGTGGACGCAGCAGTTCCTTTTAATCTTGATTTTAAAATACACATTTTTCGTGTATTTGAAATATTTTTTGAATGAATCAATTGGGAAAACAATTTTTTAAATGAATTCCATTTTGTATAATCTTCGTAGAAATCTGGAATTTCTATTGTCGGCAGATTATAATAACGACTTACTTCTTCTGATTTCGCAAATTTTTCTTTTTCAACTTTTGGAAGTTTGTTAAAATCATCCTGCAATTCATAATAACATCGGGTGAGTTTGTCTTCATCGAAAGCTCAATGTAACTCAAAAATGTACTTTGAGCCATACTTTTACTCTCCCTTACCGATTCTATAGTTTCTAAACCATCCTCAAAGGCTTCTATATTGGTTCGAAATTCCTGAAGCACATATTTAAATTTTCGAATTAAACCTGAATGTTCTATATTCGGTTTAGTTTCGAGCATCGAAGCGTCTATCGACTCAATCGACTCTTCTCGAATGGTACTTTCAGCTTCTGCTGCACCCAAATTTCCCCACACCTAATAAAATATCGATTGCAATAACACAAAAATTTTTCTGTGCGTTGATGCAACGTCTTTCTTAAAATAATCATGTTTTTTCAAATCACCTGAAGGATTTTGGAGCTGTTTCTCGTTTTCTTCAAAGCGCGAAAACAGCTCACTTAATCTCTTCCTCCAAGTGAGGAGTTGATCTTTACTGACCATGCTAACAGTCTCTGCTGCCATGCTTACATCATGGTACATGACTGCTATCTCTTGACCGATATCGTCTGGTTCGTTAATGATGTTGGCCATTTTTATAAATCTCGGATATCTTAAACACTTAATCTACGTCGCACATACTTTACACATAAACTGCATTACGTGACACTTGTTCTCGTCATGCACTCCTACTATAACAGAAATTCAACCTAGCGATCGCTATCCTTATTCTAAATATAGAAAAGGGACTTGTACTTTAAAGGCATGATCGTACATACTAATGCACATGCACTATGACATTATCGTTAATTTATGCTCCCACTAATTTCGTGGGAACATTAAATATTATTACACTGTTTTCGTGCATTCATAAAATGTTCTTTATATATATTTACTTATCGCTGCTCACCAAATGTGACCAACGCAAAACCAATCGCTAGATTTTTTTCTGTGTACTTTAGCACCTACCCAGTTTGCTAGTTATAATAAACCTGAACTAGCTCCACGGGAGGATCCAGCTGTGATCTAAAAAGGACTTATTGCTGTATACTTCCCAATTACCCAGCGTGACTACGTTATATGTTCTTAACGTGACATCAAGTACTTCATCCCGCAAAGAATTCCGTACTTAGGAACGTGAAAGTAGGAGTGCTGCCCGTGTTGCAGACTAGTAAATTAGTATTGAGGATAAAATAAAATAAAGACTCACCTCGTCGTTGTTTTCACTACTTTCCCAGAGTACATGCCTGGAATAAGCGTCGCATCCATGTAGAAGCGGCTCTATGGTGGTTTGTACCTGCTGTCAAACTTTTAATAGCTTCCACAGTCACCTTCGCGTGAAGGAAATACATCTAACTTTCGTCAGAAACTTAATTACTGCGCGTACCCAGGTGCGTGTTGTTCCCCTTGAATAACTAATGGCCGTCGTGTCCATAAAACATCAAATAAATCAATAAGGCATTTATAACCAATTACCAAAACTACGCTATAAAAATGTAATCCTAGGCTAATATATTATTTATTTATTAATTTATCACAGCTCTTCATTGAGCCTAATTCAGATATAACAATTTAAATGTAAAATTTATCTTATAGCTAAAGTTTTACAGCTTGGTTTTAAATTCATTTATATTAGGACAGTTCTTAATATCATCCGGCATTTCGTTATAGCATTTCAAACCTTTATAATTAATGTTCCTTTTATCTGCCTCTATTCTGAACATTTTCAGTCTGAAGTCTTTTTTACTTCTTGTTTCTTTGGAATGTACTTCATTAACATATAATAAATTAATAAATAAATTTTCTGGTAACATTCCGTGTTTTATATTGTACTAGCGAATGCCCGGCACGCGTTGCAATGCCACTTAAAAAAAATGTTTGCAGAACTTCCCGGTACTCCCGTTAGTAACGGAACTTTCCGGTACTCCCGTTAGTTATCGTAATTAATCAAATTGTGGGCGTAATAAGTGGGCGTGGACAATTTTGTATATCCTGTTATTCTTCCCGGTGCATCCCGTTACATGTTTTCTATATAGCACATCAAGTTTCTGAGCAACTGGTGGTAGGCGTAAAAATGATCCACCCTTTTTTTGAAAGTGTGCGTTAAATAAAAAAAGGTTATCGGTTTACATATGCAACTTGATCGAGTGCATTTTTGTGCATTGAGTGAGCTAAGCAATTAGTCACTCAAAACACCAAATTGCATTTTTAAATATATGAAATGCAACGAGATAGAATAAGTAAATGAGACTTTAAGATATCAAATATATATGTTACAATAAGAAAGCGATAGCATAAGATTTTGTATAAGAAGGGCCTCGCGCCTGAAATAAAATCAATTCTAGCTTTGAACAGCAATCTGCCTTGTGGCATTGTTTCATTGCAAGTGCGGCCTTGTCGCCATCACCAAAATAGCGTGGCTCGCTTCTAATAAGTCAAACAAAAGGAAAGAATAAATAACTTATATTATTTATACATTACATGGCGATCCTGCAACCACGAACCAAGCAGATAAATGAATGACATAAAGAGTTATTTGCTTCATGCTAATACTGTACACAAATTTCAAATTTACAAAGTGATAACTAATATCGAGGTGAAGAGGGACAATTTTCTACATTTCCCATCTTATATATATTACAGCACAGAATGAATATTCTTCGAAATACACGATTATTTTACGCAAAATTCATTGTCTTATGAATACTTCAATGATTTAAAATTAAAGCGTACAAAATCAGGAAATAAAAACATGAAATGGGAAACAAAAACAAAGAAATATTATTACAACAGTATAAAAATAAATAAATATAAAAATACGTTAAATGAGCGATCTGGTAGAAGAAATAACAAAATTATTAAATAATTTAAAAATGACACCAAATAGAATTTATACAAAAACAACTTTAGAAAGAAAATTAGACGAAATTAACTATCTAAAATTACAATTTGAGTCTCTAGACTTTTCAAAACAAGAACAGTTAAAAATAGCATTTAACAATTCATTTAGATTATCAAAAGAAATCATATTAACAAAATTATCAGAAAATATGTCAAACTTCAGCCTTGAAACGGCCTCAAAAGCCATTCCATTATTCGATGGAAATATTAATAACAGTAGAATTAATTGAGAAGAATTTAAATGAAACAGGAAAAATAGACTTACTTCAATATGTCTATCATGCAAAATTAACTAGTAAAATTAGGACATATATCAGCAGTACGAACAAACCGGAAGATTTTAAAACCTTAAACAGTAGAATTAGCAATTGAAATCGAAAGTGAACAAAGTTCAAATACAAACACTGTCATGACCTAACTATTACAATTCATATCCCAATCATGGTCAGAGGAACAGAAATTCAAACCAACACAACAAAAATGCACCAAAACAAAAGTTATTGGGGCAATAACCGCAAAAACTTCAACAGAAATAATAGCAATAATCCACAAAACTTTAATCGACCAAATAGCAATACATACCACGATCGCTCAAATTACAGCCAAAACAGAAATAGACCACATTATAACATATGATTCACAATGAGGGAAATATGTAAGGCTCTGAACACGTAGTTTCGGACAGCCAACAATAAAGATATTTAAAATATCGGATAACAATACGAATTACATAATCCTGACACATAGAAACAGACAAATGACATTTTTAGTTGATACCGGCGCTGACATATCCATTTGCAAAATTAGTCAACATATAAATAATGAGCAATACTACCCAGAAGAAAAATGGAAATTATCAGGCCTTACATCAGAAGAAATATTCTCATTAGGCACAGTCGATTTAAACTTATACATAGGTATTGAATCTTGTCAACACACTTTTCAATTATTAAAAGCCGATTTTCCAATCGAAACAAACGGAATTACAGGCAGAGACTTTTTAAAAAAATACATTTGCAAAATAGACTATGAAACTTTTACACTATCTGCATTAACGAATAACTCAACAGTCACCATTCCAATGCATTCAAAAACATATAATTCACTAAAACTATAATCGAACAATTTTCAAAGAATGCTTACAATCGCACTTTCATGTCTAGAACATGAAGCTTTTCTTTACGTAAATGACATCATAATTTATGGATGTAGTTTAAACCACCACAACCAAAATTTAGTAAAAGTACTAGATATATTATAATATAATACAACAATACAATTTGAAACTAAATGCTTCAAAATGTTGTAAATTTATACCTAACTTTACAGACATTGCGAAAAGTTTAAACGCACTATTAAAAAGATCAGTCAATTTTAAATGGACAGAAGAATGTCAGAACGGTTTCGAAACATCAAAATAAAAACTTAATAATCCACATTTACTACAATATCCAAATTTAAAAACGCGAAGAGACGCCGATTCATTATCAAGAATACAAATTGACTCTGATATTCTTAAGAAAATGATACCGCAGGAAACTGATGAAAAAGCAAAGAAAACACTTGGAGCATGACAAATACAAACAATCAACAAAATGAGGCAAATAATACAAAAATTAATAACATGGATAACTGTATCTCTCAGGAGTCTGATCAACTCCAAATATGTGAATGCACCTCCATAAATGACGTCAAAAATATAAAAAATTGCAATTTAATAAAAACTTCGAAAATGATGAAGATATATACATATATTGAAAATAATACTGTGCACATAGGCCGCGACGATAATTCAGCGAAACCAGTTTCGACTCTGAAGAAGCCACGATCCAAAAATATAAATTAAATTATAAAAGAAAATACGCATGCGAGTTACAGCGATAATTCAGCGAAACTAGATTCGATTCTGAAGAAACTGATATCTTAGATGAAAAATGAAAATAATAAAGAGTTAGCGCTAGCCAATGATAAAATTTTTAATATGTATACAAAACAACAATTTAAAAATGCATATGCTAACATTAAAATGAATAATAGAAGTCCTCAACTTAAAATATTGATTTACAACGCTCCGAAAAGAATCACAGACGATATCATAAAATACAAACTAATCGACGAATTTCATACTTCTTTACACTCTAGCCACTAGGTGTACGTAAAACAATAATAAAACTAAAACAACGATACATTTGGAAAAACATGAATAATATGGTCAAGAAATATATAACTCATTACGACAAATGTGCAAGAAATAAACAAACAAAACACACAAAAGAGCAACTCACTCTAACAGACACACCAAACAACAGTTTCGAGACAATATCAATTGACACTGTAGGGCCATTACGAATTTCAAATGAATACCGCTTCATATTAACGATGCAATGTGAACTAACAAAATTCGTAATTGCCCACCCAATGACCACAAAAGACACTGTCACAACTGCACGAACACTTGTAGAACATTACAATATTTTATTAACTCTACTTGTTAAATTTTTTCATTATTTATAGTGAGATCAACTGTCTCATTAATATTATTTCGTGTTATTATCATATGTTTAGTTTTTTGTACATTTAGTTTGTTAGCACATAGCCATGTATTTAAATTGTTGATATCTTCTTGTATTTTACTAATTGCTACATTTAATTTATAATCACTGATAGTTATTAATGCATCATCGGAAAATAATTTAATATTGCAATGTTTTAATGAGATAATAATATCATTAATATAAATCTATATACATTGTTTTTGGTTGTTTTTTGAATTTTAATTATTAAAAAATATTTTAAAAAATGCATAAAAAATAAATGAAGTCATATTTGATAAGTTAAAACATTAGGCTAAGAAACTGCATTTAAAAAATTTTGATATCTCTTTTAGGTTACTTATTACAGCTTGTTGAATTATTTGTAAGGTGCTGGTTAAAATGAGCTGTGAGCCACTGTATATAAAAATGAATTCATCTATATTTTTACCAAATGGGCGTCTAAACCATTCATCCGATTTTGATAAAATTTTAGGAAGTTACTGTGCTTACGCCAACTTAGGTTAAGGGCAAAGAAAATTTTCCACGCCCACCTATTACGCCCACAATTTGTAAAACTAAGTTAAAATATTCGATTATTTCGTATCTGAGTTTGTATAGACACTGTCGATAACTTCCCCAAAAATGGGCGTGGTTGGATCAATTTAACGCACACTTTCAAAAAAAGGGTGGATCATTTTTACGCCTACCACCATTTGCTCAGAAACGTGATATGCTAAATAGAAAACATGTAACGGGATGCACCGGAAAGAATAACAGGATATACAAAATTGTCCACGCCCACTTATTACGCCCACAATTTGTTTAATTAAGTGAAAATATACCATGACATTGCTCCTAAAAATTTGAGATTTTGTTTCTGTGTTTGTATGCCGATAATTTTACAGCCGTAACTCAGAATCGCTACAACGGTGAGTACCGGGAAGTTCCGTTACTAACGGAAGTACCGGATAGTTCTGCTACCATTTTTTTTAAGTGGCATTGCAACGCATGCCGGGCATTCGCTAGTAAGAAATAAAAAAGGGGCTAGCACAGACCCTTGTGGAACTCCTGTGTTGACTTCTTCTTCATCTGACACTACATATCCGATTACTGTGCGTTGTCTGCGATTTGTAAGACAACTTCGGAACCATTGAAGTTCAACGCCTTTAACATCAATTTTTTCAAGTTTTTAAAGCAGAATTTCTCTGTCGATTGTTTCGAAAGCTCGTTTAAGATCGAGAAACACTGAAACGATCACATTTTTCTTATTAAGTTCTCATTTCTATTCAGTTATTACAACCTTGAGCGCTGTTTCGCAGGAATGTTTTTTTCTAAATACTGATTGTTGTTAAATGATTATATTCTTATCATCTTAATATTGCACAAGTTGGTTTTTTATCACAGTTTCTAAATTTTTCTCATCACAAGGTAACGTATTTATTGGTCTTACTTTTTTTGGTTTTATAGTTTTATGTATCTTTTCTATTGGAACAATGGTAAATGTTTTCCAAGCTTTCGGCACTACACCATTTTGCATACTGTTATTTAAAATATCTGCATAAAAATAAGCTGTATATTCGACTTAATCTTTTATTTCACCAAAAATTTTGTCCACAACCACCAGAACAAGCTATAAATTCATTTAATTGCGGGAGCTTTGCTGTGCACTCTCTGCACTCCGCCGACATTTTTGTCTATTGTTTGAGAGCAACTTATTGAAAAATTAGTTCTTTTACAACTTCCACAGATGTCTCGTTGTCCTTAGACTTTAGGACAACGAGTTCAAGGTAAAAAATGCTATTATTTGTTAATTATTGACAATTAAATTGAAAATTTTAAAATTATATTGAACAAATTTATTTGCGAGTAAAAATTAGCGACTTTGACAGTTAGCCAGCGTTGCCACTGATATGAAGCTAACACAAAAAAATACTCTCTTAATGAATTCCTACTAGGTATGAAAGAATGAATCTCGCCTTCTAAGCCATTTCACTCTTTTTTTTTCTTCTAAACTCTCCCTTGCAAGTGGTTTTGAAAAAAAAAAACCGTTACGAACTAGCACGAGTTTACTTATTTAGAAAATATATGCTCACAATGCCAGATTTTCATTAATCTGACTGCTATTAATCCCCCAAAATATATTTATTAAATTATTAAATGAATAAATTAGTTTTTAAGATATCTGAAAAAAAGTTTGGTTGATTGTAATATCTTAATAGTATAAAATTAATAAAAAAAAGCAACTGTGTGTGCATACACAATAAATATAACGGTACTGAAAATGTCAGAATTAATTTCGAAGAACATTTATTTATTTTTTTTGTACAAAGTTGCATTAGTGCGACGAGTTTTTGAAGGAATTTTGAGTTAACAACTTTAAATTATAGAGTTTGTGTTAATGTGTGTAAATTTAACATACACAACGGAATTTTTTTTTATACGCTTCGCTAAGTGCAAGTGCACTTACCGAAGGGTAAGAGCTATCGAGCTGAAATTTGGTATGTGAGCTCCAATTCTTCAAGCGGAGGCTAAGTTCGAAGATGTACCAAAACTACTACTCCCTCTCATGCAAACCACTCCTTTCCAAAATTAATTTTAAAAAATTCAGTGCAGATATCCATTTCAAATTCAATATTTAGCACTTCAGTAGTAACACAAAACTGCTCCCAAAACAGTCGTGATCGGATAATTCGCCCACTTTCCATACAGACCTTTATATGTGGAAAAATAAATTAATTAAAATAGTTTTTCTGCTGATAATCAACTCAAATTAAATATTTAACCCTTTAACGAGTATGTGCTGAAAAAAGTATTTTGTTTATGTCACTGAAGTGGAGGAGGGTATTTAATTTTTTTGCGAGTTGCCAATTCTAAATACGCGGAGTCTCGTGCTCTTTCATATAATATTAAAATGATTGGTATGATAGCCAAACTCACAATGCTCGAAAAGATATGTTAGTCCAATTAAACATCAGAAAATACAATTTAAAAGTATACAGGCGCAAATATTCAAAGAGTAAAAGAAAATACAGAAAATTTGCACAAGAAAAAAAGCAAGTTAAAAAACAAAAATATTGAAAAACTCAATTCAGAAAAAAATACAGCCGATTGGTGAGAGTTGGCAAATACCATGAAGAAAACGTTATCAAATCATGGTCGCTGCTTGCTTTTTTGTATCCTTTTTTGAACTCTCCTTTTAAATACCGTGAACATTTACTTGTAATAAATTGTTACAAACTTAATAAAGCACCGAATTTAAAAAAAATGCTCCACAGTGTTTTTTAAAAGAAGTACTTAAATTATTTAATTACAACGGGCTCAAGATTTGTCACATAAATGTCCAAAGCCTTAATAATAAAATAGATGAGTTTTGTATGATGTTTGAATGTCCAAATGTAGATGTTGTTTGTGTGTCTGAGACATGGTTTGTGCCGTATTTAAATGACAATTTGTTTAAGGTATCTGGCTACAAAATTTTTCGCGCAGGCGGAGTTGCGATCTTTATTAGAGAAAATGTATCATGCAAGCTATTTTGTAAGTCTTTGTCCGAAAGTAATGTAGAGTATATATTTGTCGAAATATTTAATCGCACTGATAAACAAATATATTGAAATGGAACCATTTGTACAAACGCTTAAATCAATATCCTTATTGTTTTTAAATATTATTGTTGCTGTGGATTTTAATAGCAATATACTGGTTGAAAACCATCTCTTAAATAGTATGCTGACTATTAGTCTTTATCCGACAAACATTAATAACCCCACTCATTACACAAAATCTAATATCACATTGCTAGATCTTTTTTTTGTAAATAATAAAGAAAATATTTTAATGTATGATCAAATTTCAACTCCGGCATTCTCTAAGCACGATCTCATTGTTTTAACTTATGATTTTCAAATCAATTCAATGCCAATTAATTCGCAATTTTAACTACAGTTACTCAAGCATTGGCTTGTAGTACAGTATATTGTTTAGTTTTAAGATTTGTAAACTTATTGTTAGTCTTTTAAGTTGATAAAGAGATACAATAAATAAAGAATTTTATGAAAAAAAAAAAAAAAAAAAAATTCAATGCCAATAATTTTATAGAGTTTATAGAGATTTTAAAAATATTCGTTACAACTCATTAATAGAATCTGATCACATAATCATATTAAATGGGATACAATTTTAAGTTTTGCATCTGTAGACGATCAAGTGAAATTTTTACAAAAAAAATATAAATAGTTTATTTGAGGACTTTGTACCTTAAAAACACAAACAAATTCAAAACTACGGGCGTCCTTGGTTTAACAAAGACTTAAAAAATCTTATACGTGAACGTGATGCTGCCTACAACAAATGGAAGCGTTACAAAACATCACATCTTTCAAAAAAAAATTCAAAGAACTGAGAGCTTATGTTACAAATGAAGTTAAAAAATCAAAAATAATATTTTTTAAAAATCAATTTGGCAGAGCAACTGGTTCCAAAGTAACTTGGAACGAAATTCGACGTATTGGTATTTGTAAAAATTCATCAAACATTCGTGATACAAATGATTTAAATGTTAACGAATTAAATCAAAACTTTCTTAACGTACCAGCAACAACTGATAGTACTGACTGCTTTAATCAGTATCAATATAACATTCCCAGTCTAGATATTTCATTTAGTTTTAACTGTGTCGATCAATGCGACGTCTTGCAAGCTTTTTTAAACGTAAAATCTAATGCCGTTGGTTTGGATTCAATCCATCCGGTTTTTGTTAAAGCTTTATTGCCAATTTTTCTACCTTTTGTTACACAGATTTTTAAATCAATTATAACCACCTCTGTTTTCCCAAAAAATTGGAAAGCTGCCAAGACAATCCTTCTTCTAAAAACAAACAAAAACTACAGACTAATCTAATCTACCTTTTCTTTCCAAAGTATTTGAAAATATTATAAATAAACAAATTTCTGTGAAGCAACAACTTGTTATTTGAAAAGCAGTCTGGCTTTAGGCCAAAAAAAGATATAAGGCAAAAACTATATGCCAACAAAGTAACTTTTCTTACATTACTAGATCATTCAAAAGCATTTGATTCAGTCAATCATAATATTTTATTGTCAAAACTTCCAAAATTTTAGTTCTTTTCTTCGTCCGCTTTAAATTTAGTTCTATCGTATCTGACCTACCGTTCACAAGCTGTATCTGTAGGAAATTAGCTTTCCATTTTTCTTGCTGTTCAAAAGGGGGTACCACAAGGTTATGTCTTGGGACCTATGTTTTTCACTTTATACATTAACGACCTTCCTAAAATTCTAATCTTTTTTAATATATATATATAAGCCGATGACGTTCAGCTCTAACATGCAATCATGTGTAACTGACTTAAATGTAGATATTTTGTAGAAAGCATTAGAATGTGGGCACAATAAAATGGTATATTTCTCAACCCAATTAATTCAAAATGCATAGTAATACATAAAAAATCATTCGACATTTCAAGTAGTTTACAAATTACTTTAGATGGTTTTAAGATAGAATATGTAAACACTGCAAAGAACTTGGCCATTATTTTTAATAAGACCCTTACATGGAACGATCACATACTCACCACCATTGGAAAAGTGTATGGTATGCTTCGGGCACTTTGGGCAACTCAATATTTTACTCCACAAAATATTAGAAAGCTCTTTGCCAAAACATACCTAATTCCCCCTCTTCTCTATGGATGTAAAGTTTATGCCAATTGTGATTCGGTGCATAAATCTAAATTAAAAGTACTGTATAATAACATCGCAAGATATGTTTTTGGAACGCATCTCTCTGTCTACTAAAAAACTATGTTCCCTAACCTTTAATATCTTATTGATTTTTAAAACTTTAATACAGTTACAAAAAATAATGTTCTTAAAGAACCATCAAATTTATTGTATTGTATATACTTCGATTTACTAAATCTACTCGTTCACATCAAATCATACAAATTAAGCATAATTTTTTAACATCCGAAAGATAATTTTTTATCTTTGCAATTTATCTTTGGAACAATTGGCCGACATTTTTACAATCCATTAACAACGCAGCTCAATATAACGTAATATACTTATGTAGTTGTCAAAATAAAGTAACTATTTTGTATTAATTTTAATTTTTTATTTTAGTGTTTTCAAGAGTCTGATAAATGTTTAATGTCTTTTTTTTTTGTTTATCAAAGATGTGTGTGGTCTAGCGTTGTCGTGTTGGAAGACGACGCCCTTTCTGTTGATCAGTTCTGGCCGTTTTTTTTTCGATTGCTTGCTTCATCAGTTGTTGACAGTAAAGTGTAGAGTCAATCGTTCGACCAGGCTGGAGCAGCTCATAGTGGATTATTCCTTTCCAATCCCACCAAATTCTCAGCATAACCTTTCAAGCCGTCAATCTTGGCTTTGCGACCATTTGTTAAGCTTCACCATGCTTGCACCATGATCTTTTTCGCACATTATTGTCGTATTTGATCCACTTTTCGTCTCCTGTTACCATTCGCTTCAGAAATGGTTCGATTTCATTTCGTTTCAGCAAAGAATCGCAGATGTTAATTCGGTCCATTAAATTTTTCACAGACAATTCATGTCTCATGGTTCCCAAACATCGAGCTTCTTTTTGTAGCCAGCCTTTTTTAAATTGTTCAAAACCGTTTGATGATGAATGTTTAGTTCCTTGGCGATGTCATGGCTGCTTAAGTGATGGTCCTGGTAAATCTTTTCCATAATTTCATCGACTTTTTCAACGATAGGTCGACCAGAGCGAGGTGCATCTTTCACATCGAAATTTCCAGAACGGAAGCGAGCGAACCATTGTTGTGCTACACGAACTGATACAGCATCGTCTTCGTAAACTTCACAAATTTCATTGGTGGCTTGCGTGGCATTCTTCCCTTTTTTATACAAAAATTTCAAAATATAGCGAATTTCTTCATAATTTTCACTGATTTTTGAAAAGCTGTAACTTTTTTTCAACTTCTCCGATTTAATTTTTCTTGCTTAAATGGAGCTTAAAATGTCACCTTTCCAACACCATATGGTATGACACAATGTGATTGGTAGCACTGGAGATAGACGACTCTAACGACATCTATTGACAAAATACGAAAAGACTTTTTCGATAACCAATATTGCTAAATATTTGAACTGGGTATCTTTAGTAGAACTATTTTATTATTTTTTTCGCACTGAAAGGGGGAAGTATTTCTTATCCGCTTTTGCTTATCTTAAACTTAACCTCCCGCTTAAATAACGAATTTCAGCTCACTATCTCTTAAACTACGACTGTAATCTCTTTGACAAGTAGACGAACGGACATCGTTAAATCGACTTAAAGTTGTCTGTATTAACTAAATATATTGGTATTGCATTTGCGAAACACTTATCCGATCACGACCATTTTTGGAAGCAGTTTTGTGTTACTACTAAAGTGATAAATATTGAATTTGAACTGGATATTTGCATTGGATTTATTTTAATTAATTTTGGGAAAGAGTGGTTTGCATGAGAAGGTGTAGTATTTTTGATCCATCTTCGAACTTAGCCTCCGCTTGAAGAATAGGAGCTCAATTATTTCCGTTGTGTATGTTGAATTTATTGTTGTTATTGAATTGATCTAAATAAATTTATTAAATAATTGGTTTTATTGTCTGAATTCAGTGATTGGAAATAAATATACACGCATGTCAATCAATACATTGAGAAAATTATTGATTACATTTAAGACGAAGAATTCAGAGGTAGCTTCGTCTTGTATGTCTGGGTAAGATTTAAGATTTCATCCGTTACAGGTTTAAAGTCTCTGTATATATTTGAATTTCTAATATACCAAGGAGCTTTGGCAATTTGTCGCCAAATTTTCGATTGAGTTTTTTGGAGTTTTTCAATATTCGAAGGAGACCCTGTGCCCAGAGCTCAATTTCATATGTCCATATGGGTTTTATTATACTTTTGTACAGTTGGACTTTGTACGTGAGGTTGAGTTTAGATTCTCTTGCTAAAAGCCAGTGCAGCTCAAGCCTTCTAAGATCTAAGATTCTGGCACTCGCGGCCTTAACTTTTTTAATAAATCTTCTATGGCCTTTGGTGTTCTTTTTTTTAATGTGTTTGTTGAATTATTTGTTAATGAGCTGGGAGTTGCAGCGGCAGCTGCTTGGGTAAGCAGAAAAGTTAATTTTTTTACCGCTATATATTTCATATTTCGTTTTAAGTAATACATTAGGGCTTATGTGTAAGCTGCCTACTTTAAGCCAACTGCCTGTATTTGAGCCAACTTGAGAGCGTTTGCAGGTCAATTTATTTATTTTATTAACCCCATATCTAGGGACACACTGAATTGTTATAATAGTAGGCGTATGGTCTGATGATAGAACTATAGAAGATTCAATAGTTAATTCGCTCATTTAACGTTTTAAAGGCTGCAAAATTGATTAAATTGGTAGTTATGCATCTGTCTGTTGGGCAGTATATTTGTTTGCCTGAAGAAACTACGTCTAGACCAAGTGTAGTGACTGTATTCCACAAAAAACCTTCCCTTAGGTGATATAGGACGTGAACCCCAATACGTGTATTTGGCGATATAATCACCAGCAGAGAGAAACTTTGTCCAAGAGAGTTGAAAAATCTCTGAAATTGCTGTTCCCTTATATTGTGTCTGGTTGGACATTATATTGCCGTTAATGTTAGACCTTTTAGATATTCATCGAAAGAAATACTAGTTGCCTGTATATAATCTGTACAGTAATTCTGAAGAGCATAATAGAGGTCTACCACCGAGTACCACATTGTCCTTCATGGCTCTAATGGACACGGAGACCATTTCGGTATGTAGCTGGGCTTTTGCATCTCGAAGAAGGCCTGTAGACACCAGGTTTAGCAGGTAACTTACTGCCGAGGTTTCAGCACGTAGGTCGTGCCTAACCTGTCTAACTTCAAGGGTCGACGAACCTGTGACGATGGCGTGCTTAGGGTGGTCTGGTGGTCATACACCCTAAGAGGTATTGTCTCGTGAGAAGGGAGTATTGACTCCGGACGGGAAGAATTTTGGTCTCTTCATGCAGGTGATCTTCAGTTTTCATGAAATGGTAACCTGTGACCACCCTCAGAGCCACGTTATGTACCGTCTGTAGTTTTCTCCACTGTGAATCGGTTATACATAGTCGATAAGGGGACGACTTATGGCTTTATCAGTAGTCAAGGTCGTCTCCTTATATTTGCCCCAAGTGCTGCCCGTTATACGTGATTTCTCCCTTTCACTCGACTGGCCGCAACCTCCGCATGTTTGGGGAACATGAAGAGGCTGTCAAAGTGGACCCCAAGGATTTTGCGGTTCTTCACCGAGAGAATTCTCTGTCCGTTAATATCGATATTGAGTTCCCTCGTGACCCCTTTGGTCCATGTGGTGAAAATGGTGGCCAAAGATTTTGGTGTTAAGAGTTGGAGGTTCCTATCTACCAGGAAGTTGCGTAACACTGGCAGATAAATATTTATTTGCACTTCCAGGGCTTCAATATCCCTGTTTGTACACAGGACTGTGCAGTCGATTTTAGAAATGTAGGAGTTGAACAGCAAGGGGGATAGTACACCTCCCTGCGGTACACCCTGTTTATTTTTCCTTAATGCCGACCTGGAACCTCTGAACTCTACGTATGATTGCCTGCCAGCCATGTAGTTGGCCAGCCACCTTTTAAGGACATTTGGAAGCGCGGATACGTATAGGTCTTGCAATAGTTTCGTATGCAGACCGTGTCGAAGGTCTTGAACAGGTCAAAAGCGACCATTATGGGCCTCTCGCCTTTCATTAATTACTCAATGGAAGGACGATGTCCGCTGTGGGAGGGATATACACATTAAAGAGCTCAATCTCAACCTCCCCAGACCGTACTGCGATCCCCTGGAGTTCCAGGTGATCGTTGTTAGACGTAATGGTTAGCGGGTGGTAGGTTACGGAGTCATGAACAAGAAATGCAAGACCCCGCCTCCTTTGTCTTTTTGGCGGTCTTGTCTAATGACACTGTAGGTAGACGTGCAGGAGAGAGGATTCCTGTTTTTTTAGCTTGGTCTCTTGTAGGGCCGCAGTCGGTATACCTCTCTTTATTATAAAATCCGTAACCTCCGGTATTTTCCTGCTTAGTCCGTTGCAGTTCCACTGAAGAATCTTAAACTCGAGATCCGATGTGGGTGGCGGTTGCTCCAGGTTTTTATTGGTGGCCGAATTTACATTTGTTGGTTCTATTGTCGATCGGTCGACAGGCGTTGGGGACCGGCGTGTTGGGGCAGCTTAAAATCGGATCTATAAAGATTCGAATTACTTAGTCCCGAGCAGCGTAGGTGGGCACTTTCTCCACACGCAGCTCATCAAATGGGTTTGGCCTTCTTGGTTAGGGTCTTCCCACACCTGTTGCACATGTTGGTCCAAGGTCCAGGGTTAATTTCGACGTCATCGGCAAGGATTATTAGTAGTCTGATCAGGCAAGCCAGCATTGTCTGATCAGTTAGAAAAAAAAGATAGAGCGAAGTTAAAAATAAGAGGTCTCGGTACATACCTGTTTGATTCCAGTGTCCGAGGTTTTGCATTTTATGGGCGGGGTAGAAGTTCCTACGTCGCGGTACGTAGACCCAACTGCTGTGAGGATCGTTGTTGTTGTAGTTGTTGAACCTGCTGCTGAAGATAGTGAACTTGTTGTCCCCTATAATCAAGTTGATTTATGTTCATCGCATCGCTGTTGGTCACCAATGTTCCAGCTGGGTTTTGCGTTTTTCCGACTAGGTTGTTGATTTTAGCTTCGGCAGAGCGTAAAACCCCAACAAGATAATGAGTACTGCTTTCTTTTGGTATGCCTTATAATCAGCGATAATAAGGCATTCTGTAAACAGGAAGGTATTTTTTGTTTGTTATTGCTACTTTAACCGCTTCTCAAGATATGCCGATAATTCAGCAATAAATTAAAATATTGTTTTGCTGAAAATTTGATGCAAATGTGTGTTAATTTTACTTTTCTAAAAAAAATGTATCAAAAAGATTGAAGAAAACTAACTGTTTTTTAAATTGTAGTGAAATTTAAAATCTAAAAATATTTTGTCAGTTGGTTTTTCGATCTCGTGAGTTTCGGTTGTGGTACGTTCCTTTAACATTTTAATTTACAGATAAATGTAATCACAAACATTTTGCATGGAACTTCAACGACAAAAGAGGAAAAACAGAAATTTTTAATTTTTAGGAACTACAATGACGTTTTGTTTGGTAAGAAGAAATCAAATTTAATTATTAATTTTATTTTTTATTTTCAGGATGTATTCAACGCTATGTGAATTTCATCTACGTACACATTTTTTTGTTAAAAAAAAATTTTTATCGTAATATTTTTTGTTTTTTGTGTATCATTTTTTTAGTTTTGTATAATAAATAAATAAAAGTATATTTCTGTTATTGTTACCTCTCTCTCTTACCAAAGGAAGAAAAAAAGTAATTAAAATAAAACCGAAATATTTTGTTGTTATTGCGACCTCATCCGCTTCCCTAAGTTAGCAAAAAGAGCAAGTTTTTTTTTCGTTAATGCTACTACACTCGCTTATGCAAGTGGTATCACTTACATTCCAATGACATGCCCATGTAAAAAATAATGCCTAATGACAGCAATAGCCCAATAGAAATAGTGGTGAAATTTGAATGCACTATTGCCGACTTTTTCTGTTGGGACATTACTTTGAGGTATATTAGTTGCTTGCTGTTGTTTATTTTCTTGTTGATCAAACGCACTTTCGGGATAAGGCGGTGAACTTTTTGTTTTTTCGCAAGAGACAGACAAATTAATTTGCGCGCCTAAAGTGTTTGTTTTTGGAACATTGTTCATTGTTGGTAGAGTTTCATTGATTCGTTTTAAGTTTTGGCACGAAAGTGGAGAGCATTCCATCGGCATATTGAAACAATATTTTTTTAAATTTGTTTTGATTTTGTATTTATTTATCATCAAATTATCGATCTTGCAAAGCCGACAAAATAATGATAATGGATAACTGGATGACTCATCTTAATTCAGCATCTATATTGCTGGTTTATAAATTTGTATCACTGTTGTCGATTCGAACGTGGTAGCGAACGTTTTCACATCATCACACGAAAGTTAATTTTTTTGGTATTTTATTTATACAAGTTGATAAAAATTTTATAATTAAGAGTTGTTAACTCAAAATTCCTTCAATAACTTTTCGTACTGCTTCACAAAAAGTCTTTAAACTAAGCAACTTTTTACAAAAAAAAAATAATACTTATTCTGACATTTTCAGTACCGTTATATTTATTGTGTATGCACACATAGTTGTTTTTTTTTTATTAATATTATACTATTTAGATATTACACTATAATAAAAACAAATTTATTTATTTCATAATTTAATAAATATATTTTGGGGGATTAATAGCAGTCAGATTAATGAAAATCTGGCATTGTGAGCAGATGCAACAGTTTCTAAAAAAGTAAACTCGTGCTAGCTCGTGACGGACTTGTTTTTTTTTCAAAACAACTTGCAAGTAAAGAAGAAAAAAAGCGTTGGGTAGTGAGATGGCTTAGAAGACGAGATTCATTCTATCGCACCTATTAGGAAGTAATTAAGAGAGTATTTTTTTGTGTTAGGCTCTTATTAGAAAAACGAGTTGGCATAGTAAAGTTTACAAGATATTAATGTTATCAAGTAGTCTGTCGGACAAATTGTCATGAACCAACAAGTTAACATTAAAACTGTTACATTTATTTGGATTATATACGCAAGAAATAAACACCTTGCTGTTCTTGTCAAAAATTTCCACATTAATAAATTCAACAGCGGAATTGCATGATTTATTGATTAACTTATCATTAAGATTATTTTTACAATAAATTGCAACACCACCACCTCTTTTCACACACCTGTTGTTACGAAATAGTTTATAATTATTTAACTTAAAATAGCTATCATCAACATCATCTTTTAACCATGTTTCAGTTATGCAAATAACATTAAAAATTGAATTTTCGTAGACATTTCTAATATAGTCCAATTTTTTTTTAAAGAAAATGAAAATTTATTTTCTAAATAAATTTAAAAAAAATAAAAATAAAATTAAATTACTTTTAAATGAGATCACAATATACAAATTTATAAAGTTGTTATTTTATTGTTGCTGACAAACGCATCTACATTCCTTTACATTTAACTCATATCGCCTCAGAGTTGTGCTCCCATTTAATGAAAATTATGTATGGAACTCGATTTCTTTTGCATGGCCACCACGGGCACGCTTGCAGAAGTCTAGACGCTAAACCCAATTTTCGACGGTTTTCAAGCATAAATCGGCCGATACTGCTGCAATTTCACGTTCGATATTCGTAGGAAGTTCATCAATCGTCGCTGGATTGTTGGCATAGACCATAGGTCAAGTCTATGGTCTATGCCCCACAGGAAATAGTCTAACGGCGTCAAATCGCACGACCGAGGCGGGCAATCGATTGGGCCATTTCGTGAGATAACACGTCTACCAAACATGGTTTCCAATAAATTGATTGTGACATTCGCTGTGTGGCTTGTGGCGCACCACATGTCCTCCAAGTCCATATCATCCAATTGGGGCCAAAAATATTCGGTTATCATTGAACGGTGGCGATTCCCATTTACAGTAACGTGCCGGACTTGATCATCACGGAAGAAGTACGGCCCAATGACGCCGCTGGCCCATAAACCGCACCAAATCGTAATTTTTTCGGGATGCAATGATGACTCATGGAGTACGTGTGGTTTGCTGCCTGACCAATAACGCATATTTTGCTTACTGACGAAGCCATTCAGCCAGAAATGAGCCTCATCGCTGAAGATGATTTTTCGATGAAAATCCGAATCATTCTGAAGTTGTTGCTCAGCCCAATTCACAAACATACGACGTTTCTGGTGGTCAAGCGGCTTCAGTTCTTGTGTCAATTTGATCTTGTAAAGATGAAGGTAATCCGTACTATTCAACTAATTTTAGTTTTCCGTGTCTGCTATCTGCTATTTTTAGTTCTTTCGTGAAGAGTGTTGTGTATACACGTGTTATGAAGATTAAATCGAATACTGTAGGATCCGATTAAATTCCAATTAAATTTATTAAAAAACTTCTGCCATTATCATACATCCTCTCACACAAACAATAAACCATTGCTTTACCTCCTCATCCCTTCCAAACAGTTGGAAGTTAGCGACAATAATTTCAATTGCCAAGAAATCTGCTGCATCTGCTTGTAGTGACTTCAGACCAATAAGTATTTTACCAGTAATGTAAAAAAATCTATAAACTGCTAATGTCTGAACAATCTGCAATCTGGGTTTCATCCGGGTCACAGTTGCACAACGGCTATGTTGTCCGTATACAGTTTAATCACCGTTATCTAACTCTACTTTGCCTCTTAGATTTTTCTAAAGCATTTGATTGCTTTTACCACCAAATATTATGTATCAAACTAAAAAATTCCCTTGTTTTTTTTCAGAAAATGCAATAAAGTTAATGAATAGTTATTTATTTGGTAGAGTGCAATGGGTGAGGATATCTAACTTCTGACGTGCCTCAGGGTTCAGGTTTAGGCCGCTTTGATTTAGTATGTTCATAAATTATATTTTTTTCGTTTGTCATAACGTATCAATGCATGCTTATGCTGATGATATTCAGCTGTATACGAGTTGTCCTTTTAGAAGATATGGTTTTCGAATTGATGAAAATTTAAATAATATTTATATCTGGTCTGTTAAAAATGATTTGTTTTTAAACCCAATATATTAAGATAATGTGATGTATGCTAATATAGCTTAGGACTAATAGTGGGATGTGACGCCAACTCTCATAACACTATTTGGGGTAGCACCAAGTGGTACTTCATGGAAAATTAATTACTGGATTTTATACTGTCTACACAACTGCATGAAATAAAGAAACCTCTAGGTTGAATATTCTAGTTAAAACTCCGCTCAATCCTAGACAACATGCTTATCATAGTGGTAAATCCTGTGAGTCAGCTCTCCAAGACTTTGTCAGCACAATTGAAGGAGAGATGGAAGCAGGAGGATATACTTTGGAAGTTTTTCTCGACATTGAAGGAGCTTTTGACAAAGCCACTTTTGATTCGATGTGCTCCTCTTCGCAAAGGTATGATGTTAAAGAAATTGGTTTGGATAAGATCGAAACACACCAGTACTTTTCACTAGGAAACGCAAAAAGGAAAGCATGTTACTCCCTACGCTAATGGGACTTCAATTGTCTTCATAAGTTAAATATCTGGGAGTAATCCTAGATTACAAACTAAACTGGAAACTCACGTCGAGCAGAAAAAATTGTCTGGCAGTGTAGACGAGCTTTCGGTAAGACTTGGGTTCTTAAACCAGTGCTATTATATTGGCTATCTAATATAATAAATCGCAACAAAACTCCACAGCCACTCTTCCGAGTGGAACTGAAAAAACTCTTAAAAAAGGTGAATCCCACCCAATTTACTCTCTGCGATATCTCTTACATCGCAAACTTACTGTAGAAGAGCCCCACAAACGCAGTGGACCACTCCAGTGCCAAATTGTCAAGAATATGGCCACTCAAAAACTTACTGCACGCTTCCCAGTGTATACGAAATTTGTGGGGATCTCCATTCATCCCTAACATGCCATAAAATAAAAGAAGATGCTAATGTAAAAAAATGCCGCAACTGCTTTGGAAACCACACAGCAAACTATCGTGGCTGTCCAGTATATCAGACCTTCAAAAACAAGGCTATTACTTCAGTTGGACCCACTAATTCCAACCAAGTCATGCAAAAGTTGCCCATCCCCCCTAAACAATCAAATGCACCAATTAATGTAAATCACTTTATGAATCAAGGTGTTTCGTACGCCAGTGCTCTAAAAGGTGACAACCCAGTCCCCATAAACGTTCAGCCTGCTCCTCAAAGCAGCAATCTCGAACAAACCCTTCAAATGTTTATGCAAAACATGTCTCAATTTATGTCTAGTATGCAAAACATGGTGCAAGACATGATTAAAAATCAAAATCTTCTGCTTCAGCATTTCCTATCTAAACCATGAATGGTTTAAAAATATCATTTTGGAATGCGAACGGCCTCTGTCTACACAAACTAGAACTTCTCGAGTTCCTAAAAGAGTCAAGCATAGACGTAATGCTAATTTCTGAAAATCATTTGACTGAAAAACACTATTTCAATATTCCGGGATATAGACTCATACGACACAAAACATCCAAGCGGTAACGCAAGAGGTGGATCTGCAATTCTCATTTAAAGTAGGATCAAACATTATGCTCTTCAGAATTACTGTACAGATTATATACAGGCAACTAGTATTTCTCTCGATGAATATCTTAAAGGTCTAACATTAACGGCTATATACTGTTCACCTAGACATAAAACACGAGAACAGCAATTTCAGTCATTCTTCAACACACGTATTGGAGTTCTCGTCTTATATCACCTAAGGGAAGGCTGCTGTGGAATACAGTTACTAAACTTGGTCTAGACGTAGTCTCTTCTGGCAAACCAACATCGAGTCAAAAGTGGCTTTGGCCAACAGATAGATGCATAAATCCCGATGTAATCAATTTTGCAGTCTTTAAAACTTTAAAAAAAAGCCAATCAACTACTGAATCTTCTCTAGATCTATCATCAGACCATACGCCTACCATTATTACAATTATGTCCCAAGCATCGATGTTACTCCATTAAATAAATTGACCAGCAAGCTCACAAGTTGGCTCAAATATAGGCAGTATATAAGCTCACACATAAACCCTAATGTGTCACTTAAAATTAAATTAAATATAGCAGTAAAAAATTTCACTTTTCTGCTTACACAAGCAGCTAACGCAGCAACTCCCGGCTCAATAACAAATAGTTTTACACACACATATAAAAAAAAGCACACCAAAGGACATAGAGGATTTAATAAGAAAGAAAAGGCAAATACGCCGCGAATGGCAGAATCATAGATCTCCTACTCTGAAAAAAGATCTTCGCGACATTACCCGAAGTCTTCAAAAGCAGCTAAAGTGGAAATCACAAAGAGACTTTCAACAATTCGTTGAATAGCTCGCACCCACCAAATCGTCAAACTACTCTCTCTGGCGAGCTGCCAAAAATATGACAAAACACATACTGTCAGAACCTCCTATTCGGTTAGCAAACGGAAATTGGGCCAAAAGCGATGCGGAAAAAGGTGCGGCATTTGCCAATCACCTCAAAACTGTGTTTTCTCCAAACACGACATTTGGTGATATCCCATTACCCGCATTAGTCTCTCTACATATCTCGAATACCCCTCGCTTTAAAAGAAAGGAAATTATGGAGACAATATATAAATGCTTAAACCCAAATAAAGCTCCAGGTTCGGATTTGAGAACACCTAAAATGGTAAAAGAACTGCCAAACATTGCTACAACTTATTTGCTCCATATATTTAATGCTTCTTAGAACTAGTCACTACCCAGATGACTGTAAACTTTCACAAGTTAAAATAATCCCCAAACCCGGAAAAGACCATAGTAATGTGTCTTCATACCGACCAATAAGCTTGCTCGCGGTTATTTCAAAACTCTTTGAAAAACTTTTAACAAAGTTGATTGTACCCAAAATTACTGACAAAGTTGTGATTCCCAATCATCGATTTCTCGATATCACCCAAGCATTTGATAAAGTATGGCACGAAGGACTAATTACAAAACTATATCATATTCTTCCCGCTAATGTGGTCTGCCTTCTTAAAAACTATATCACAAATAGAAAATTTGTGGTACAACACAAAAGTTTTGTCTCTCGAAAATACGAAATACTATCCGGTGTACCACAAGGCAGTGTCCTCGCTTCTCTACACAGCTGATGTGCCCAAAAGTGATAGAACCCTCATATCCACTTTTACTGATGACACGGCTATACTGTGCTCCCACTCAAATCCAGCTATGGCATCGTATTACTTGGAGGAACACTTAGACTCTCTAAGTGAATGGCTGGCCCGATATTAAAACCTCTGAACTCTTCACGTCTTGAACGCTATCAATAATATTCCCCATATATTGATTGATATGCGTGTCTACTTATTTGCCAATCACTGGATTCTTGCAATGAACCAAAATATTTAAATAATATACTTAGTTTAAGTTAAATTATAAATCATGAATTAGTTTAAAATTATTGTTAGATCAAAGTTAACTTAGATGATTCAATAAATACCAGCTGTTAAATAAAAATAAAAAAAATAAAAATATTGGCTATACGCAGCGATTTTAAGACCCATCGTCACATATGTTTCAGTGGTATGGTGGAGACTAACTATGGTTAAATCCACAGTTACAGCTCTGACCAGTCTTCAGAGAAGGCACACTTGGTATCACTGGTGCAATGAGTACAACATCGGGACATGCTCTGAATGCCATACTTAATTTGCTTCCCCTTGATCTTCAGATTCAGTAGAACGCAATAAAAGCGACATACAGTCTTAGTGCGAGTGAAGTCTGCCGTTGCGAAGTACATACTAGACACAGTCAGATATATCACCAGTTATCGGAAAAGTTTTCACTTTTCCTGATGCCCGTGGACAATCCTGTGCCCAGTTTGCGCTTTGGACGAAGATATGATGTTAGGTTCCCGAAATTAATGTTGTATTAAAATTGTACACCATGGTCATAAACATGTCTTTTACATCGACGGATCAAAGACTTCGACTGGTATTGGCTCCGAATGGTACTTAGACGATGATACCAAATATTCTCAAGCTATGGGACAAATGGCAACAGTCTTCTTAACGGATGTCTGTACTATTTTGAACGTGGCGTGTTGGATAATTGAAAGAAGTTGGCGTGGGACACGTATAGGCGTCTGTAGTAACAGTTAGGCTACTATGAAACCATATCAGCTCCTCAAAATGAATCAACGAGTGTAAAACTAAACTTTATAAGCTAAGCACAATCAACTAGTGTTTGTATGCGTTCCTGGATACTGTGGTATTGTAGGAAATGAATTGGCTAACCAAATGGCCAATGAAGGTTCTGCAATTTCACCATTGGGTCCTGAGCCAATTATTTGTAAAAGTTTAGCGGAAGTTATGCTTTGGATTAGCGACTACATGGACTCGATTCATACTAGAAGGTGGTTCGACCTAAACTCCTGTAAAACCACCAAGTGTTTCGTGAAACCACCAAATATGAAATTAGCAGGCTTTCTACCCAAGTCATGACCTAAAAGTACTGATTGGTGTAATCACGGGACATAATACATGTGGCCAACATATGAACAACATGGGCGTCATCAACGATATCTCCTATATCTCTATGTTCTTTAGTGGATTTGTCACAAACTGATAAATTCTCAATTATTATTGTTTAATTATAAAACCATTATAATTTTTTTTTTTAATTTTTCAAATTTTACTTTAAAACTGAGCATTATATTTAACATTTGACGATCGAAGAACGCAAAGCGATTGTTAATCTTCATAAAGATGGTTATACTCTGCGGTACATAGCGAGAAAATTTTCGAAATCGCATACTGCAATATAAAGCCGTCTTCGCGTATGAAACAGAAAGAAGAGTATGTGCAAAAAAATTACTACCAAAAGACTTGATAGACGTATCATTGAAATGTCGGAAGCCAATCCATTAAAATCTGTGCCAAAAATTCGTTCAAAACTGTTATCTGAAGGAAGAGATGGCCCTTCATTACATACCATACGCATTCGACTTCGAGAAAGCGCAAAGCATGGACGGGTTGCACGAAAGTTCCCTATCTCCCTATGGCCGCCACAAAGCCCCGACCTTTCACCTATAGAAAATGCATGGCATCGAATTTCGTTCAAAACTGTTATCTGAATGAAGAGATGGCCCTTTATTACATACCATACGCATTCGACTTCGAGAAAGCGCAATGCATGGACGGGTTGCACGAAAGTTCCCTATCTCCCTATGGCCGCCACAAAGCCCCGACCTTTCACCTATAGAAAATGCATGGCATCGAATTTCTGAGGCAGCGCCACAAACTTTGGATCAAATGGAGGATTCTATTAAATATAATTGGAGCCAATTTAGTCCAATTTAGTTATTCATAAAAATAACCTTTAAAATAAACTAATATTTTTGTTAAAATATCAATAAACAGAAAACATTTTCGCCTTTTTATTATTATTAATGGTTTGGAAACATATTTTTTCTACATAATGTATATAAAACAAAGTTGCATACCTATGAACACACGCATCACTCAAGAACGGATCGATTTGAATTATTATTTTTTGTTGTGTTAGTTTGCAGCCAAGGATGAACATAAGAAGTATTAAAAGTTGGTATATTCTAAAAGTGGGCGTGGCAAATTTTTCCCTTTAAAGCACAATATCTTGCAAAATTGTTGCACTACAATATTGAAATTTTGTATGACTACAAAAAAATGATGGTGATCACAGAAAGGGGCGGGGTACCTCCCATACAACCCTAATTTTGTTTGCTCTCTATCTCTAAAACTGTTTGCCATACAGCACTGGGATTTAAGATGAAGTCATGTGATATCAATTCGGCATAACTGTATAAAATCAGTCGGATCCACAAAGGGGTGGGGTACCCTAAAGCACTGGGATTTAAGATGAAGTCATATGATATCAATTCGGCATAACTGTATAAAAATCAGTGGTATCCACAAAGGTACCCCACCCTCCCATATAACCTTTATTTTGTTTGCTCTTTATCTCTGAAACTATTTGTCCTACAGCACTGGGACTTAAGATGAAGTCATATGATATTTATTCGGCATATAAAACAAAGTTTCATACCTATGAACACGCATCACTCAAGAACGGATCGTGTGGAATTGTAAATACTCGAAATGATTTCAATCCAAAAATCAATTTTGGGCGGCACTAGGTTTGCCGTGTCAGCTAGTATTATAAAAAAAAACCGGACAGCACCGGTATTGGTATTTCAATATCTGAATTTAGTTTTCTCTCAAATAGATTATACATTCATTAAAAAAGTTTTCAGCCATTTAAAAAAACTGCACCTTTTTATCTAACTTTTTTTTAGCTTGCAACCAGTTTATCTCTGGTTCACAGTAGACGACCACAAAACGTAATATGGGAACTTGGCAACTCAGTTGTTGTTTTTTAGTATACCTCGACTTTTGTTGTTGGGTTTACGAAAAATAGCAAAACAAACAAGATAGTGGTGAATAAATAAAATGCTTTTGAATTTTTATGAAAATTGCAAAACTAATCTTTGAACATTCATTACAACAAAAGTAAATAAATATGCTAACAAAACCCTATATTTTCTGAAAGATATGAATTTTTAGAATAGGATTAGTTATCAAGAATAAAAAAAAAGTAAAGGAAAACATTAAAATATGCAAAAAATATCAAAGACTTTTTGAAATCAAAGAATATCTTTCAACCAAGAGTGTCTTTTTTTACACTATTTTTTAGTACGGTTTTATTTGTCGTCTGTTAATAAATTGAAGTCGTATGTGTATGTGAAATTTATAAGGATATACAACAAAATAAAACTTGAGTGATTTTATGATGTGAATATACAATGTATATATATTTTATACAATTTTGGTACATTTATAATATTATATATAATTGTTCGTTTGCAATTATTTATGTATAGGGTAAACGTGTTAACCAATGGCCCAATTTCAAAAGTTTCGTTGATGACTCGAAAACGTTATACGTTGCATGAATCTTGTCACGACCATATGTTATGCCCACGAAATACAAAAATTTTAAAAATATATTTGTATTTTATTTTAATTTATTTGTTTGTTTTTTAGTAAAAAAAAATAGTTTTGACTTGGTATAGTTTTGGTGAGAGCTAAAACGGTGAAATTCGCTGGGCGGTATGTGATAAATGCCACGCATATTTTAAATATATTTTTTAATGGCCTCTTTTATAAATAGGTTGGATTAATTTTATGCACACCACCATAGTTTAGGAACTTGATATGCTATATAAGAAACATGTATTGTCACAGCTGGGCACAAACTAGTCAATAGTAAATAATAAACATGCTTTTAAATAGATTTAAAAACAATTTTCAATTGACTGCTAAAGGTTAATGTTGGGTAGCTAATAAATGTTTTAATAATTCAATGTTTTTTTATCCCCTTAAGTTTTTAATGCAATACTTTTCTGCGATAGTTTCGTGCAAAGCCACCCTTGGAATGACTTTTTGATTTTTGCCACCCTGACCAGCTGAACTCAACACAGGGGACCACTTTTTATGTCATGTGGTTGTTGTAGTTTTGGTGTCCCCTGTGTTGAATAAAAATTTTCCTACAACAACATTTATTGTGTTTGTTGTAACGAAAATGGAGGCAACAATACGAAGAGTGTTCTCTCGTTGCTCTCTGCTTGTAACGCTAATAAACATATATTTTCCTTCGAAATGTTTTTCCTGTTGTAGAGATTTTGTAGTTTTTATAGGTTATGAATAAATATCCAAGACAGAACGTGTTATTCGTAGAACGAGTTTATTGTAAGTGAAGAAAATATTTGAAAGTATTTTCTTCATTGAAATATTTGAACATGATATACTAGAACATAAAACAGTAAAGTAGAAATAACAAAGTAGAATAAAGTATTACATTTGATTATATTCAACACTTCCCCTCAAATGAAATATTTTATTGTTGTTTCATATTATATTTTAGCCATACCGAGTCCCTGAATACAGTTGCATTGTTTTGGGGCTAATAATCCTTTTGTTAAAACATCAGCCGGCATTTGGTTAGTTTGTATATACTTAATTTCAATATCTCCTCTATCTACGGTTTCACGTACAAAATGATAACGTATGTCCACGTGTTTTGTGCGGTTGTGAAATACAGGATTCTTACTCAGCAGACCGGCGCCCTGGTTGTTATTGAAAATTGCTGTTGCCTGCTGCTGTCCTAAAATCTCGGTCATGAAACGTCTCAGATGTATAGCTTCCTTTGTAGATTCAGAAAGAGCCATATACTCTGCTTCGGTGCTTGACATTGTGACAGTTCGTTGTTTGCGAGACTCCCAGCTAATAGCTGCATTTGCTAAGTTAAAAGCGTAACCAGTGTAAGATCTTCTATCATCGATATTTGCTCCCCAGTCTGCGTCTGCGTATCCAAAAAGTGCTTGTCCAGATTTTCGATATACTAAGCCAACATTTTGGGTTCTCTTTAGATAGCGCAAAACTCTTTTTGCCGCAACCCAATGCTGATTTCCATAGTTTGTGTTATATTGACTTAAAACACTTACCGCGTGTGCGATGTCTGGTCTTGTTGAAACAGCTAAATACATCAGCGAAACAATTAGATTTTGGTAAGGTAATTTTTCAGCTTTCCTCTTCTCATCCTCGGTTGTTGGGCTCATTTCCTTTGATAATTTTTCGTTTAGATTCATTGTAGTTGTAACGGTTTTACAATCTTCCATATTAAACCGACTTAGGACATTTCTTACATATTTTTCTTGTGACATAGTGATTTCATTATGTTCCTTATTCTGTTTAAATTCGATTCCAAGACAAAAATTCAGCAGACCCAAATCTTTCATTTCAAAAGAATCTGCTAGTTCGGCCTTCAGTTGGTACCACTTCGCTTGACTGTTTGTTGCAACAATCAGATCATCAACGTAAATTGCTACAATTATGATCTCTAAAAACAATTATTTTGAGCTGCTGTTAGTACTTTGTGTGATAACTCTTGGCTTTTTCAAGTTCCTGGAGCCTTCTTGGCATTGAATCGACAAGCTTCTGTGTAATGCCTGGGGTAATTTTTTTCCATTCCTCCAGTAACACCCTCTTCAACTCATTTTTGTTGGAAATTTTATGTTTTCGAATGTTGTTGTCCAATAAAGCCCAAAGATTTTCAATTACGTTCATGTCAGGTGACTGGGCCGGCGGTGTCATCACGTGGGGGCAGTTCCATATTAGCCAAGTTTGCACAATCCCAGACTTGAGTTTTGTCCGGTCGTTGTCCTGATAAAATCGATCGCGTATACCCAGCTTCTCGGCACTTTGGAGCAAATTATTTTTAAGTAAATTGAGGTAACTATTTTTGTCCATTACTCCCTCAATGAATTCCAAATTTCCGACGCCGGCTGCAGACATACAGGCCCAAACCATAACACTACCACCGCCATGCTTCATAGTAGCTTTTAGATTGTCTTTGTTTAATTCAGTATTTGGCTTCCGCCACACGTAGGACATGCCATCGAAGCCAATTATGTTGAACTTAGACTCGTCCGCAAAAATAACTGTGTTCCAAAAGTCAGAGTTTCTGTTGACATGCTCCTTAGCAAAGGCAAGCCGGCTTTGTTGATTTTTTTTGCTAATGAACGGCTTCTTACGAGATACTCGACCATTGAAATCATGCTCTCGAAGCACACGGCGTACGGTTTCAGCACTGCATGACTTCCCTAATTCCTGATGAAGTTCAGTAGCCAGTTTTGGAGCCGATAACCTTGGATTTTCTTTTATTTTACGAACGATGTAGCGCTCATAAGACGCGTTGAAAATTTTGTTGGGTGCACTTCTGCCCTTATCTTTCACCCGATTTTCATGCAAAAAGCGCTCGATAATATGCTGCACTGTGGAGGCACTCAAATTGACTATTTCAGCAATTTTTCGGATCGATTTTTAATTTTTATAATGGTGTATATCCAGTTCGCGTTGCTGAATTGTTGTACGGCGACCCATTTTTTTTTTGTAATTGACACTAAACACTTGAGTTTCTGAGATCAGTCTAAAAATTAGATCAAACTTATTGCAAACACATTTTCAAAGGTAGAGAAAAAAAAATACCGTTACAACTGTGCGGAAATCTGGTGCCTAGATGCATAGAAGTAACTGTATCAAATAAGCTGTGACATAAAAATTGGGAATATTTTGTATATCTTGTTAAATATAAATTTTATAGAATATATGAAGGTCCATAGTTAAACAACATACTTGATTCTTCGAAATGGCATTTAAATTTTTCCGATATTTTTTTTAGTTTTTTATTTATTGCGATTTGAATTTTAAAATAAGCACTGCATCAAATAAGGTGTGAGCCACTGTAGGTAGACTTTCGTTGACTTTTGCGTTTATTCTAATCACCTTACCATGTCGTATGATTTCCTTCAGATCGTGCCAGTTCAAATGGCCAAAACGTTCATGCCATTCTTGTAATGATCATGACTGTGCTACTCTGCATTCTTCGCCAATTTCTTCTACGAAGTATAAGTCCTTTCGCCTATAAGCGACCTTCATATTTTTTCCAGTTTCCGGATTAATTACGACGGCCTTATTTCTTTTGAAAATGACTTCAAATCCATGCACAGTAATTTTTGACACTGACAGCAGATTCGAGCGGAGATCCGGGACGAACAATGCTTCTTCGAGTTTTATTATGATGTCTTCAGTTGTCCTTAGTCTTACAATTCCGCTTCCTTCGATATTCGTTTTTGGCTAAGTGCAGTACATTAGTCTTCGCGACTTTTAATTCATCAAACTTATTCTTATCCGATTATATGTGTGAAGACGTACCCGAGTCCAAACACCATCGTTGTCGTTCGTTGTTCACTTTGCAACTTCAGCGTTTCGTGTTGATTCGTGAAATTTGGCATCCTTCGGTTTGGGAATAAAAGTTTTCGACCTGCAGTCTCTAGCTTTGTGGCCAATTTTACCACACGAGTGACAAGTGTATTTAAATCCTTGTTTCTGATTTTGATTAACGTTTCTTCGGTTGGTATCTCTACCATTCTTGGTCATCTATGATTTCCAGCTCCATTAATTTTATCGACGGTGTCGAAGAATTTTCTTACGTGGTCGCGCATATCTTCCCCATTCTTAATTTTGAGCAAGATTAGCGACTTCAGCATCATTGCCTGGCTAGCTGGTCCTTTCAATTGATAAATTTGGTGCAATTTACTTCAATTCGGTACGAGCTATTGTTAAAATAAGATCCGATTTGGTCTTAGCGTCATCGTACTCCCATTCGGTTACCTCTTCAGGTGGTGCGTTTGGTTTCACTCACTTTCCACTTACGAATTTCCATGCATCGTTATTGATAAGTATATCAATAACGATGCAATATATATATATATATATATATATATATATATATATATATATATATATATATATATATATATATATATATATATATATATATATATATATATATATATATATATATATATATATATTGGCAGAACTTCCCGGTACTTCCGATAGTTAGCGGAACTTCCCGGTGTAGCTATTCTGAGTTACGCCGGTGATATTATCGGCAGTTACCATACAAAATCTGATACCAAATTTAAAATTTTTAGGAGCAATATTAGCAATATCACCGTATATTTTCACTTAATTAAACAATTTGTGGGCGTTATAAGTCGGCGTGGCAGAATTTGTATAAACTATTATTCTTCCCGGTGCATCTCGTTACATGTTTTATATATTGCTCAAAATTGATCTACCCTTTTTTTAAAGTGAGCGTTAAATTGATCCAACCACGACCATTTTTAGAGAAGTTGTCGACAGTGTCTATACCAAATTTTTTGGAGCAATATTAGTGAAATAATCGAATATTTTGATTAGTTTAAAAAATTATGGGCGTAATAGGTGGGCTTGAGACTTTTTTGTTTGCCCAAAACCTAAGTCGGCGTGAGCAAAGCAACTCCCTAAAATTTCATCACAATCAGATGAATGGTTTAGACTCCCATTTGGTTACAATTTCTTGCAACGCATGCCGGGTATTCGCTAGTCTATAATATATATGTAAATCTGTTGAATGTAATCAAATGTAATACTTTATTCTACTTTGTTATTTCTACTTTACTGTTTTATGTTCTAGTATATCATGTTCTAATATTTCAATGAAGAAAATACTTTCAAATATTTTCTTCACTTACAATAAACTCGTTCTACGAAAAACACGTTCTGTTTTGGATATTTATTCATAAACCTTTTAAAAACTACAGGTTATGGACCCAGCACGCTTTCCGCTGCGCCAAATAGTGAATACGTGCGAAAATAAAATATTCGAGATCAACAATCAATCGGATGAAGATTTAAGATGAGTTACACAGGCGTAAAGATTGAGCCTCTCGGAAAGGAGAATTTCGACACATGGAAGATTCAGGTCGAAGCCCTACTTATCAATAACGATGCGTGGAAATTCGTAAGTGGAAAGTGAGTGAAACCAAACGCACCACCTGAAGAGGTAACCGAATGGGAGTACGATGACGCTAAGACCAAATCGGATCTTATTTTAACAATAGCTCGTACCGAATTGAAGTAAATTGCACCAAATTTATCAATTGAAAGGACCAGCTAGCCAGGCAATGATGCTGAAGTCGCTAATCTTGCTCAAAATTAAGAATGGGGAAGATATGCGCGACCACGTAAGAAAATTCTTCGACACCGTCGATAAAATTAATGGAGCTGGAAATCATAGATGACCAAGAATGGTAGAGATACCAACCGAAGAAACGTTAATCAAAATCAGAAACAAGGATTTAAATACACTTGTCACTCGTGTGGTAAAATTGGCCACAAAGCTAGAGACTGCAGGTCGAAAACTTTTATTCCCAAACCGAAGGATGCCAAATTTCACGAATCAACACGAAACGCTGAAGTTGCAAAGTGAACAACGAACGACAACGATGGTGTTTGGACTCGGGTACGTCTTCACACATATAATCGGATAAGAATAAGTTTGATGAATTAAAAGTCGCGAAGACTAATGTACTGCACTTAGCCAAAAACGAATATCGAAGGAAGCGGAATTGTAAGACTAAGGACAACTGAAGACATCATAATAAAACTCGAAGAAGCATTGTTCGTCCCGGATCTCCGCTCGAATCTGCTGTCAGTGTCAAAAATTACTGTGCATGGATTTGAAGTCATTTTCAAAAGAAATAAGGCCGTCGTAATTAATCCGGAAACTGGAAAAAATATGAAGGTCGCTTATAGGCGAAAGGACTTATACTTCGTAGAAGAAATTGGCGAAGAATGCAGAGTAGCACAGTCATGATCATTACAAGAATGGCATGAACGTTTTGGCCATTTGAACTGGCACGATCTGAAGGAAATCATACGACATGGTAAGGTGATTAGAATAAACGCAAAAGTCAACGAAAGTCTACCTACAGTGGCTCACACCTTATTTGATGCAGTGCTTATTTTAAAATTCAAATCGCAATAAATAAAAAACTAAAAAAAATATCGGAAAAATTTAAATGCCATTTCGAAGAATCAAGTATGTTGTTTAACTATGGACCTTCATATATTCTATAAAATTTATATTTAACAAGATATACAAAATATTCCCAATTTTTATGTCACAGCTTATTTGATACAGTTACTTCTATGCATCTAGGCACCAGATTTCCGCACAGTTGTAACGGTATTTTTTTTTCTCTACCTTTGAAAATGTGTTTGCAATAAGTTTGATCTAATTTTTAGACTGATCTCAGAAACTCAAGTGTTTAGTGTCAATTACAAAAAAAAAATGGGTCGCCGTACAACAATTCAGCAACGCGAACTGGATATACACCATTATAAAAATTAAAAATCGATCCGAAAAATTGCTGAAATAGTCAATTTGAGTGCCTCCACAGTGCAGCATATTATCGAGCGCTTTTTGCATGAAAATCGGGTGAAAGATAAGGGCAGAAGTGCACCCAACAAAATTTTCAACGCGTCTGATGAGCGCTACATCGTTCGTAAAATAAAAGAAAATCCAAGGTTATCGGCTCCAAAACTGGCTACTGAACTTCATCAGGAATTAGGGAAGTCGTGCAGTGCTGAAACCGTACGCCGTGTGCTTCGAGAGCATGATTTCAATGGTCGAGTATCTCGTAAGAAGCCGTTCATTAGCAAAAAAACCAACAAAGCCGGCTTGCCTTTGCTAAGGAGCATGTCAAAAGAAACTCGGACTTTTGGAACACAGTTATTTTTGCGGACGAGTCTAAGTTCAACATAATTGGCTTCGATGGCATGTCCTACGTGTGGCGGAAGCCAAATACTGAATTAAACAAAGACAATCTAAAAGCTACTATGAAGCATGGCGGTGGTAGTGTTATGGTTTGGGCCTGTATGTCTGCAGCCGGCGTCGGAAATTTGGAATTCATTGAGGGAGTAATGGACAAAAATAGTTACCTCAATTTACTTAAAAATAATTTGCTCCAAAGTGCCGAGAAGCTGGGTATACGCGATCGATTTTATCAGGACAACGACCGGACAAAACTCAAGTCTGGGATTGTGCAAACTTGGCTAATATGGAACTGCCCCCACGTGATGACACCGCCGGCCCAGTCACCTGACATGAACGTAATTGAAAATCTTTGGGCTTTATTGGACAACAACATTCGAAAACATAAAATTTCCAACAAAAATGAGTTGAAGAGGGTGTTACTGGAGGAATGGAAAAAAATTACCCCAGGCATTACACAGAAGCTTGTCGATTCAATGCCAAGAAGGCTCCAGGAACTTGAAAAAGCCAAGAGTTATCACACAAAGTACTAACAGCAGCTCAAAATAATTTTTTTATATATATATATATATATATATATATATATATATATATATATATATATATATATATATATATATATATATATATATATATATATATATATATATATATATATATATATATATATATGTATATATATATATATATATATATATATATATATATATATATATATATATATATATATATATATATATATATATATATATATTGTATATACTTTGAAAATTTTGTACACTAGTTTCTCTTATGCCCTGATTATATTTTGGAGCCACTCCGCCTATGACCACGCCCACTATTGCAAAAATAGTAATTTCTTGTTAACACGATATCTTGAGAACCATATGAGATATTATGTTGAAACTTTGTACAACAATTTCTGTTGTCCTTAGGAACAACTGATTTTGGAAATGATTAGGGCGGTCCATGTTTTTTTTTATTATATGTTTAAACAAAGCCCTTAAAAGTGTAATAGAATATTTTGGTGTTCAAACGATCTTAAATAAGTAGAGTAATCTAATTAGGGCGGTTCAAGATTAATAAAATTTTTAAATATCATCATGAACCACCCTAATTTAAATCTGATATTTTACAATGTGGTATGACCGACTATAATTTCTTACTTGTTTTTTTTTTTTATACTTTCATTGCGATTCAATAATAAAAGACTTTTTTAATTTTTCAGATGGCAACAGGAAGTAGCTCAAACCGTTTTTGAGACAGTTAATATTGAATCTGATAAGGTTGAACAGAAAAAAAAGGCTAAACAAAAACAACACTTTGATGCTGATGAAAAAGAGTCCGACTGCATTTTACACGGCTATATAAAAAAGTTGGGTGGATCTTTCGCTTCTCTTTGGCAAACAAAATATGCTAAACTATACCCAAATCGGTACTTAAGAATAAGTAGTTTTAAATGTTTATTAATACATATCTGTTTTCTTTAGATTGGAGTTGCATTCTGAAAGTAGCAATAATAAACCAGAGTTAATATTTATGGATCAAGTTGAGGATATATCATCCGATTTTGTTCACTACAAAGGTGAACAGTGCATTCAGATTCGAGTTAATGATGGCACTCGAGATGGACGAATAATATTAACAAATTCAGTAAGTTAAGATTTTAAATTATGAACTAATAAATTTAATGTTTTGAAATCTGTAAGAATCAAAAAGTATTATAGTTTTTACAATTTATATTAATTAAGCACCATAACTTACAATTCAGGTAATTGGCACTACCAAATTTCTTGTAATATTTAAAATATTGGCAAATTTTTGTAATAGCGGCGGCTTTTATATCTTGTAGTTATTTGTGTCCGTTTTCTTCAGTTCGACAAAAACAACTGTAACAATAAACTTAGCGAAAAATTAGATAACGGGATCTGGTTTAGATAAGCAGAGTTATATTTTATTGTTGTGGGTAATTTCAAAAGTCCGACCAATTTTAGGTAGGAAGTTATTTATAGCTGAAGATAAACAACCGAGTGTTTCGGGAACTTCGAAACCGATAATTTCCATCGCGATTTAAACGGCATCGAAAATACAATTTTTGTACATGATATACACTAAATTTTTACTGATTTAATAAAACTTCCACTTCTTATGAGCCTTGATGAAAACGAAAGTAAATAAAAGCATTCATGGAATATAAAATAATTTATTTAATAATTATATTTTTTTGTATACACTTTGCGATTTGGGTAATATTCCGTTTTTGTATACCCTTCGCCAAGTGCAATTACCGAAGGGTATATTTGTTCTTTCATTTGTAACACGCAAAGCAGGAGATTTGGTAGGTATAAAAAAGTATATATATATAAATGTCTGTCTGTCTGTCGGTATGTGAGATCCCATTTTCCATACCACAGCTAAGTTCTAAAATGAGCAAGATCGGATTAAAACTCCTCCCATGCGAATCACCCCTTTCGATGCGGAAAAAATTATTAAAAGAGTTCCAGTGCAGATATCCGGTTTAAATTCAATATTTTAAATTATATATTTACTAATAACAAAAAATGGGTGTGATCGAATAAGAACCACCCCTTTCCATTCGGAAAAAAATCAATATTTAATGTTTAACTATTAACACAAAATAACTGACAACAAATGGGCGTGATCAGATAAGAACCACGCCCAGCTCCAATACTCACAAAATTTGTTTGCTGACAAAATATTATTAAAAATAGTTACAGTTCAAAAAACTAGTTTAAATTCTTTATTTAACACTTTGGTAGTAACATAAAACTACTAACTAGAAAGGGGCCTGATCCGCTTCTTATAATAGCGACATATAGCACTTATATGCTAAAAAAAAGCAGATTTTTTGGTGTCACTGAAATGAGCTTCGGCACAGACGAAGATAATTCTTTACTGGTTTTTTTTTAATGTAACAAGGAAACCAAACTCAATCAGCAGAAAATTTAATCAGACAACAGATAAATATTATTAAAAATAAGATAAATTAAAAAAAATATAAAGGATTTACATTATTTCTGGTTAAATTTTAATGGTTTTGTGGTACCTTTGTGCCAATATAACCAATTTATGTAAAAAAAAGTGATGACTACGCATATTCACAAACCCCAATATAATTAATTTTTTTAAGAGCATATGGAATTTGTTGTTATTAAGTGCCAATTGAATCGATTTGCATTTAAAAGCTCTAGAGAGCACGTTTAGGTTCTGGCGAAATTATATTGAAAGATATTTTTGATGAGCTTATGGTTTTTATTCGCCAAGTTCTGGAAGAATACGCTATGACTCTGGAGAAATCCCAGTGAAAGTGTGTTTTGTAGAGTACATGGTTTTTGATGTTATCTAGTGCAAAAACAACCGATTTGCTTAAAAAAGTTTTAAAGGACGCGCTTAGGTTCTGAATAAATCCCAATGGAAGAGATTCCCCCAAGAACTTATAGATTTGTTTAAACTTTAGTTGAAGTGGATTATTGATTAAACAAATGTAAGAAAACCGGAAATGAAGTAAGTTTAGTATTTTTATACCCTTCGCCAAGTGCAAATGCACTTACCGAAGTGTATATTGAGTTTGTTCTTCAATTTGTAACGCCCAGATGGGGGCGTGGTAGGTATGACAAAGTATATACAGTGTGTCACTAAAGTCACCGTGCCCCCTATGCATTTTCACGTAAAACGCTGTAACTTTGTCAAATTTATATAAAAAAAAAAAGTTTTAATGCAGGTTTTAAAAATAATCTCTTATCTTCAAAATAACAAAACAAAAACAGTAATATTTCAAGCTTAATCTTTTTGTATTTATAATGAACTTATTGAACCAAATATGTACCATTTTGGTCGACCACTTTTTGTCAGTTTTCCGTTAGAGACATTATTCCATCAGTGTAAAACTTTTGTGGTTTCTCGGCAAAAAACTGCGACAAGTAATTTTCACAGGCTTCTCTTGAAGCCAGCTTTACTCCATTAAGGGAGTCCTGCATTGACCGAAACAAATGGTGGTCCGATGGTGCAAGGTCAGGGCTATATGTTGGATGCACCAACACTTCCCAGCCAAGCTCTCCCAGTTTTTACCGAGTCATCAAAGATGTGTGTGGTCTAACGTTGTCGCTATGGAAGACGACGCCCGTTCTGTTGATCAGTTTGGCCTTTTTTTTTTTTTTGATTGATTGCTTCAATCTCATCAGTTGTTGACTGGAGCAGCTCATAGTGAATGATTTCTTTCCAAACACTCAGCATAACCTTTCGAGTCTTCAATCCTGGCTTTGCGACCATTTGTTGAGCTTCACCACGCTTGCACCATGATCTTTTTCGCACATTATTTTCGTATTTGATCCACTTTTCGTCTCCTGTTACCAGTACTTCAGAAATGGTTCGATTTCATTTCGTTTCAGCAAAGAATCGCAAATGTTAAATTTTACACATACAATTTATGTGGTACCCAACCATCGAGCTTCTTTTTGTAGCCAGCCTTTTTTAAATTGTTCAAAACCGTTTGATAATAAAGGTTTAGTTCCTTGGCGATGTCATGGCTGCTTATGTAACGGTCCTGGTCAATCTTTTCCGTAATATCATCGACTTTTTCAACGATAGGTCGACCAGAGCGTGGTACATCTTTCACATCGAAATTTTCAGAAAGGAAGCGAGCGAACCATTGTTGTGCTACACGAACTGATACAGCATCGTCTTCGTAAACTTCACAAATTTCATTGGTGGCTTGCGTGGTATTCTTCCCTTTTTTATACAAAAATTTCAAAATATAACGAATTTCTTCAAAATTTTCACTGATTTTTGAATACAGCTGTTCAGCTGTTTTTTTCTTCTCCGAATTCAATTTGCTTAAATGAAGCTTAAAATGTCACCTTTCCAACATTATATGGTATGACACAGTGTGATTGGTAGCACTGGAGATAGACGACTCCAACGACAACTATTGACAAAATATGAAACTTTTTCGACAGTCCATATTCAATTTGAGATAAATTCTTCACGTCATCTTCCAAAAATTTAACGTCACGACTTTTGTAAAGCTTATTAGTTTGTTTATTGTATAATCAGTAGTCCTTCGATTCTGCACAGTAACCTGTTAACACGTTTTATATACCACGCGCTTGGAATTTTTACTTTCCAAGTCGCTTGTCTAAAACAATAGCTTTACACTCAAAAATGCGCAAATGGACAACCGTTGGCTTGTTGCCAGTGTCGTCCAGTGACTTTGTTGGGCATCGGTTTCTCAAATATACAGCAGTTTTCACAAGTTCTGCCCAAAGCGCCTCATTTAATCCAGATCCGAACATACACCGCACCATTTCCTTAATCGTACGATTTGCTCGCTCACCGTTTTGCTGAGGCGTATACTCTACAGAGAATTGTCGTCTTACACCCAGTTTATCTATATTCATGGAAAATTCTGTACTTAAATACGTTTTAGATCAATTGTCTTTTTTAAATAGATTTGAATTTATTTTTTATAAAGTTAACAGCATATAGTATCCGGCGGTATCCAGGTTTTGTTTTAAGTATAAATATTTGTAAGATAATCAGTTTGCGGAACTTCTCCCGTAGTAATGTTTAAATTAGTCCAACCACTCCTATTTTCAGTGAAGTTATTGACAGTGATCCAGCAAACTCATGTACCAAAATTCAGATTATAGAAGACATATTAGCGAAATAATCGAACATATTCATTTATTTTCACAAATTGTATGTGTATTTGGTAGGCGTGGCAATATCTAGAAATGTTACGTATTTCGTACAAGATTTTCACCAAAAAACGACCTCAAATGGGAATTGCATCTATACACCGGATGTAGTTACAATATAAATAAAATACCGCCAATGAACTGAAACAAAAATTTATGGCATTACAACGCCATCCCTATTCGTAGTTTTTGAAAATTTCAATATATTAACTCTCAATTTACGACATTTTTATTTTAAGCTTAATCTGAATTTCTTTAGACAAAAAGTCAAAACCAATAAAACAAAGATAAATCACAAATTCTAAGTGAATTTTGAGAGTATTCTTTCTCTGAAAACACACTGGACGAAACAAAATAAAACTATCCAAAACATATTAAAGCAAAACATTTTTAAAATTTTGTTTTTTGTCATGACCATATTTTAACTGAGTGTACTATCAAATTTGGCATTTTCTGATATTTTATTTAAAATTAAAAAAAAGCAGAAAATTGCGTTTAAATTGTATATGTGTTTTTTTGACATTGCATGAGTTTTTTTCTCGCAACGTCTCAGTCTAATTTTAGGTTTAAATAAAAGTATCGCACTATGCGCCAGATCCTCGAAAATCGAATCGTTTTCAGTTCTCTGCAGTTTACAACAACAAACGTTTTGTTCATATATTTTCATTTATTTTTAAATTAAAAATTTTAATTATCATATTTTGGTACATTGGTTAAAAGCAAAAATGTGTACTTCAATACGAATTATTATAAAATATAAATAAATATGACAATAATATAATAAATATTTTCAGGACGAAATTGGATTAAAAGAATGGGCTTTTTCTTTACGATCAGCTCATAAAGTTTCACAAGAGCTTTTGGGATCTATGGCTAAAAAAGCAGGAAAAATATACGGCAGCGAACGCGATGGTAACAAGTCAATGTACATAATTAGTGGAAATAATTCGGTTCCAAAAACATCAAACGGATCTAACTAGCAAAAATCATTATTAACAGTGGAAACTGTAGCTTCTAACTCATTTTGTAATACGTATGCGCCTACAGTGTGTTCTGTTAAAAGTGTTGTTTATATAAAATCAAACAAATATTTGTGGCAATCTTATAACTTTCATAAGAAACATAAATTTCAAAAACAAACGGAACTTTATGCTTCTCTAATTAATAATGTAGCACGATATATAACCTAAGCAGAATTAGTTTAAACGATGAATGTATGTATTGTGAATTTGTAGTAATATATAATTATAAAATATTAACTAGTGTAATTGATTAAAATTGCTCCTTAAACTAAATAAAAACGAACATAACGATTTTAAATGTTTGTTTTTATTAAGCATTTTTGACATTATTGATTTCGCCAGTTTTACTGTGGTGGTGTTCCACACAACGGTTTTATATATAAGGGCGGTCCGATAAGTACTTCGCCTCACCGCCCGATGGTGGTACATTCTCAAATATGGATACTGTCATATCTCCTTCGATGGCGAACGTAAAAAATTGTTTTAACGATTTTAAACGTAGTCGCACGTCGGTTTTTGATGAGCCAAGCCCAGGTGTCCGAAAATGGCTACCACGGAAGATAATATGACAAAAATCCACGATCTCGTTTTAGCAGACCGCTGATTAAAAGTGCGCGAGATAGCTTAAACAGTAGACACCTGAAAAGACCGCATGAGTCATATCCTGTATGAAATTTTGGACATGAAAAAGCTGTGGGCGCGATGGTAGCCGCGTTTGCTCCCTCCGGACAACAAGCGCAACCGTGAGACCACTTTAGAGCAGCGTTTGACCCTGTTTAAGCGCAATACGATGGAGTTTCTGCTTGTTTCATGACCGCCGACGTAACATGGATCCACTGGTACACACCAGAGACCAAAGAACAGTCGAAACACCCGGTGAACGTGCTCCGAAGAAGGCAAAAACGGTCCAATCGGCCGAAAAGGTGATGGCCACCGTTTTTTGGGATTCACAAGGTGTGATCTACATAGACCACCTGGAGAAGAGCAAAAATTATGCTGAATTATTGGGCCGATTCAACGACGAATTGCAGACAAAAAGGCACCATTTGGCGAAGATAAAAGTGCTCTTCCATCATGACAACGCACCGACTAACACCACCGCTGTCGCCACTGCCAAATTAGTTGAATTGGGCTACGCAATTATAATTTGAGGTCCACTTACACATCGAAAAACAGGCAAATTGAAGATCAGCACGTGACGAACTTATGTCACGTGCTGCTATTACCTCAGACATTTAATTTACTCCGGCTAAAGCATCATCCACATACATCATCTCAAGAAGAATACCAAAGCTATGGAGAGTTTTTCTTGTACATCCTCCGTAAATTGCAAAATAGTACGAATAGTAGGATACGGTGCACAATTTAAACCAAATGGAACGGTTTTCATTTCAAAATCTTGAAATTCTTTCTCCGAAATAAGATTCGCTGATAAGGGATATGGTCGCTGTTAAAGTGTACAGAAACAAATCTAGCGATTGGATTTGCGTTAGGCATATTTGCTGAGCAGCGATAAGTAAATGAATAAACAATATTTAATGATTCCACGAAAACAGTGTAATAACATTTAGTGCTCCCACGAAACTAGTGGGAGCATAAATTAACGATAATGGCAAAGTGCATGTGCATTAGTATGTGCGATCTTGGCTTTGAAGTGCATGACCCTTTTCTATATTTAGAATAGATAAGGAAAGCGATCGCTAGGTAGAGTTTCTGTTGTAGTAGAGTGCATGACGGGGCCAAGTGTCACGTAATGCAGTTTATGTAATAAGTTATGTGTGGCGTAGATTTAGTGTTTACGCCGAGATTTAGTTTTAAGATATCCCACGCCTCTAGCTTGTTAGCGTCGTGTGTTTGTTATATATAAATAAAGGGTTTCAGTTCTGCGGCCAATGAATTGTGTGTATATCTTCGTATTTAATGGTGATCCTGTGGTATAACTCGCGCAAAAAAAAAACCAAATAAGGGAAAAAAGTTTAAATAAAAGAAAAAAACAATTTTGCGCTAGTGGTTTTTTTTATATAAAAAAAAACACATTTTGTAACAAACTTACAAAAATTTTTGCGCGAGTGTTTTGTTTTTTTTTATAAAAAAAAGTAAACAAAAATATATCAATAAAATAAAGAACTTCAGGTAAGTGAACATTATTTAAAAAAAGACGTAGCATCAACTCACAGGAAAAATTTTGTGATACTGCAATCATTAATATATTTTGAATGGGGAAATTTGGGTGCAGCAGAAGCTGGAAGCACCATTCGAGAAGGGTCGCTTGAACAGCAAGACGCGTTTGAGTCGATGGACTCTGCGATGGTCGAAACTAAAGCGAATATAGAACATTCAGGTTTAGTTCGAAATTTTAATTATGTGCTTCAAGAATTTCGAACCAGCACTGAAGCCTTTGGGGATGGTTTATAATCAATAGAAGCGGTGAGGGAGAGTAAAAGTATGACTCACAGTACATTTTTAATTTAAGTATATCGAGATTTTCGATGAAGACAAACTCACCCGTTGTTAATATGGCTTAAAGGAGAAATTTAACAAACTTCCAAAAAGTGGGAAAAGAAAGTGGTGCGAAATCGCATGAAGGAAGTCGTTATTTTAATCTGCCGACTGTAGAAATTCCGGATTTCTACGGATATTATACAAAATGGAATTCATTTAAAGAATTGTTTTCCCAATTGATACATTCAAAAAATATTTCAAATACACAAAAAATATGTATTTTTAAATTAAAATTAAAAGGGAGTGCTGTGTCCACAATTACAAATTTGCCGTCGACGTTAATTTTCCGATAGCTTGGAAGTTAATTAACGATTAAATAAACGTGCAGTTACATCAGTTTATTTTTTGATGCACCAGATTTGGTTGAAACTTCAAGTAGTGTAAAGATTTTTCAAGACATAATTCAGGAGATCTTCCAAGAACTCTAAAGCGGAGGATCTGTGGCAAGCCTTTGTACGTTTTATATTGGCAAGCAAGAAGGAGGACAATATTGGAATGAAGTATAAAGCTTCATTAAAAAGAGATTTCAAAAGGTAGCTGCATTTTGAACTTTTTAGAGCAAGAATATTTTGCCTTAGAGGCTAGTCAAAAGCTTGTTGTGCATAAAAGTAATTTTGCTAATCCTATGAAAAAATGAAATATTAGCTCAATTGAAAAATGTATTATGGGATGTGTTAATATACATTTTCCAAATCAATGTTTGAAATTTAAAAATTTGGTCATTAATGAAAAATGGAACAAAATTTTATCAAATGCTCAAAATGTCTAAAAAGTGGGCATTCGAACAAAATGTGTAATGGTTATAACAAAATGTGTAATGGTTATGATTGTAAAATATGCAATAGCAACCACCATTCTCTTTTGCATAGAGAAAAAGAGTAACATCAAGTTCCAGTTGCGGTTCCAAGTGGTTTTGATATGCTCAGTGGAGCAGAATTTTTTTATGAGATTTTGTTAAGTGGCAAAATTCTATTAGCCATTAAAAAAAGGTTGGAGAAGAATACGGAAATTAAAGACCAATATCCTGATTTCATCAAAAAATATATTGATTAAAACCATATGGAAGTAGTGAAAAATGTGGATAATATTAAAAAATGTTATTATTTACCACATCACTATGTGTTACGTCCAGAAAGTACTACGACAAAATTAAGGGTGGTTTTTGATGCGTCGTGCAAAACAGAAAAATTTGTCATTAAATGACGTTTTACATACAGATCCAAAGTTGCAGGAAGATCTGTTTGATATTTTGGTTAGATTTAGGAAACATGAATATGTCATTTCAGCGGATATTTAGAAAATGTATAGGCAAATTTGGGTTAACAAAGAGAATAATTTTTAGTTAATATACTGGTGCTGGATTTCTGTGAAATTATATTAAATTTAAATATAGTTTCGAGAACGCCAAGGCTTTAGGAATTTCTTGGTTTCCGTCATCGGATCAAATGTTTATAAAATCGAATAGGAAATTTCACTAAAGAAATTTTTATTTTGAGACAATGTTTTTGGCCATTACAAGGCAGACAACTTGTTTAAAAGGTATTACTTCAATGTTGTAGGTGTTGTTTGATTTAGCCTTGGCAGTGCATTGACGCTGCACCATATTCATGGTCAAATAATTCCCATGAAAAAGGTGCAGCGTATGCAGAATTGCTCGTCGCTCCAGACGGAAATACTACACTTCCGTTTGAAGCGACCAGCAATTTTGGTGAGAACTAAAATGCACCGAAAGTGCATTGTCAAGGTTGAATTCTTAATAATATATTAAGAATAAAATTGTAAAATAATGATACAAATTATAAATTTAGTTAGTTGTCAATTAGACACCAAGTTAGTTATCATTTCCATTTTCTGCGATTTGTGTTTGGTTTATGTGCTGGCACAAATATTAAAGACAGAAAATTACAGGTGTTTTAAAGCAGATCCGCGAACAATTCCAGAATTTATGGGTAACTTGCCAAGAAATAGAGTTATTAGGACTAGACCATTTTTAAATGGGATAGATTTTTTGACTCCAATAGCAATACATCATAAAGAACGAGAAAAAAAAGATAGATAAAGCTTTTGTGTGTGTTTTTGTTTGCTTTGCAACAAAAGCGGAACATTTGGAAGTAGTTTCAGATTTTTCAACTGCAGCATTTATAGGACCTTTAAAAAGATTTGTAGGAAAGCGTAGTTGTATTTTTTTAATTGGGGAGCCATTTACAACTTTTGTGGATTTTAATGATAATAAAAGTTATCACGTGTTGAGAAATCACTTGAAAGCAGTGAAATCAAACTCGGAAATATTTTGGGAACGTTGGTCATTCAAGTATTAGTCCGAGCTTCAAAAAAGATATGAATGGCAGAATCTATCCGAAAATATTGAGTGATTTCTGCAGTCTTTAAGCTGCTGGTAGTGATTCAATCACCTTACAGTGCTTCCTCCAGGATTCTCTTTTAGAACTTCTCAGTTCATTATTATAGGCCGTTAGAGCAATCTTGTAGTATGCCCAATCGCCATTAGACTTAGCTCTATTAAATAACTGACATGGTGGATTGGGCAGCTCGTTTAATTGCCCAATCCACCATGGGATGTTTCTAGAACGTTACTTCACAACCAGTTTGCAACTGTTTTTAAAAGCGTCTATTATTAAATTTTCTTAGTTGTTAACTTCCAGATTTAGTTCCTGAGAGTTAGTTATTTTTTTCCCTTAAGTGACCCATGTTTTGTACTAGGTAGAAGTTATAAAGTGACCAATTGGTCTTCCTAACATTTCTAATTTCAAAGGTGACTTCAACTTCCCCTTTCAGATCAAAGCTAATATAACGATGATCTGACAAGGAGACTTCATCCAACACCTTCCAATTTGATATGTTATTTGATATAAAAGCACTTGTAAGAGTAAGATCTAATACCTCCCCCCTTATCGCATTTATAAAAGTTGGCTCATTTCCTCTATTAACTACTACAATATTGTTAGTTGTAATAACATCAAGAAGAGACTCACCACGTGTATTTACATCCATGCTTCCCCATACCGTGTGATGCGCATTTGCGTCACAGCACACGACCGTTTATTCGTCTATTTGCGGCCCATGGTTCTTGGATGGCCGCAAAGTTCAGACATTTTTGTTCCACCAGAGCACTGAGCCTATAGAAGGCTGTGATGGCTCGGTGGAGATTTATCTGGAGACATTTCCAGATTGGCGAGTTTTGTGGTGAGGCCAGGAACATTATTTCCCAGACCGGCCCCTCCGGACCTTACCATCCTTCGTGCTTCGCAAAGCCGCAGCCTCCGGGTCTTTTTTTTCCTATTTCCTTAGCTGACCAGACAGAGCAGAGAGTTTGGCATTTGTTTTACCTTTCTCTGCACTCGGTGTTGGCTTTACGGTTTTGGGTCCCGTTTTCGGCTTCTGGCTACATGCGTGTGCACGAGCCGCAGCTGACGTCGATGGCACATCGTTGCCCTCAGCAGTTTTTGCTTTGGTTCTCTTCAGCCTAGTTCTGAACTGGGCACTTCCAAAGCCATAAAAGACTTTGTTGCCCAGCTCTTCCACCTTTTCAGTCGGCATGGGATCCACAGCAATAGCTTACTCGATAATATCGCCTTGCTGCAATCGATGAAGCACCCGCCATTCCTTGACATAAATGCCCGAATTTTTCGATTCTACTTGTCCCAAAATTTGCTCATTCTGCCAAGCAGCTGAGCCAGGAAAGTAGCCGACGAAGATTTTGGACTTCGGCACTTCTGCCTCGTCCACCATTTTCAATTCGGCTCCCTCCCATGGCTTCAGAGCTTGTATTAGCTCCTTCGACCAAGCCACAGTCTCATCTTCCATCCATGCAAAGTGAGGCTTTGTTGTACGCTCTCTGGTCTCGTACATCTTATTGAGGATACACCTCTGTACCTTTGTAATTTCATCCGTCGACCATATTGCCTTCGGAAAATTGCTAGGTGTAATCCCGATGTTCTTGGCGATGACAGTCTTTACCAGAGTAGGTTTTGAACAGGGAACCCCCGAGGTGGCGCCTTGCAAGGCCACTCCTTTAGAGACCACCGTCGCCACCCTGCTGGGACTAGGCTTGTCCACAGGCGTGGTTTCCACATCCTTCATCTTACAACAAGACGAAAAAGCGGTCATAAAAGGGGGCACTGTTGGCAGATTGCCAGCAATTTTGTTGCCCTCTGATGCTAATCGCTTTTTAGGCTTGGAGCTCGATGTCGGCGTGGAACTATTCGATCGGAAACGTTTCGGGTTCATTTGCCCTTCGCCAGGCATAACTGATGGTTTTACTGCCAAGGACCGTGCTGTTTCTAGCGGTATGTACTTAGCAAGTAAAGCCTTCAGTCTTTTGCGTCCAGCACCAGACAGCCTCACACTATTTGTCAGAGTCTTTTCTGGACACGGTTCAAGAAGATTTCTCTCTTGATCCGAAGAAATGGACATCCCAGCCGTCTCCTGGCTAAGTGTCCATCTCTTCCAGCCTGTTGGAAAGAGGACCAAATGTCCCTTCCAACTGATCGCGGTCCATTTTATCGTCGTCGATAGGACCAGATGCCCCCCCGGTCAACGAGTTTTTAAGCACATTTGAAGGTGTGCAGAACGTATTTTGCGTTTTTTTCAAATCCATACAGTTTTAAAATTTAAATTATGCGAAATTTATTTACCCAGAGGTGCTCCTCTGGGAGGGCTTATTAAAACCGTTGATTCGCCGGACCTTTCACGGAGTTCGCTATTAGGCTTAACTCTACCCCGTCAAGCAAGCTCACTTTCATAGCTGTTCCACCGTGAGTTTAGGGGATTTGTTAGGGTCTACGTGCAACTCCATACGGTCAACAACATAGCCCAAATATTTAAGAGAAGAGAGACAAAAATTACATTTTTTCTATTTAATCTTAATCCTGCTAAACAAACTCTATTTAAAACCTCTTTTAACACTTCTATGAGTTTTTCAAAGCTATTTGTGACAATAATTATGTCATCCAGATAAACAAAAACATTGGGTTCTAAATCGGCCCCTAAGACTGTATCAATAAATCTTTGCCATGTGGCAGGCACGTTTTGAAGACCATAAGGCATACGCTTAAATTGATACAATCCCCTACCTGGAGCAGTAAAAGCTGTAAACGCCCTAGAACTTCTTTCTGAAGGAATTTGCCAATATGCAGATTTAATATCTAAACTTGAAAGATATTTTGCATCTTTAAGTTTATCCAACGTTGCCGATATATACGGAAGAGGATAACTATCTCTATCTGTATTTTTATTTAAAGTCCTATAATAATCACAAAACCTATATGAATCATCTTTTTTTCCTAATCATAACTACTGGTGATGTCCAAGGACTATTGGACACTTCTATTACATCTTTATTTAACATCTTTTCGATTGCTTCGTCGATTCTCTTCTGAATCGCTGGCGATACTGAATAATAACGCTGTTTAACGGGTTCTACATTTGGCTTGGTTCTAATCCGATGTTCGACCAAATGTGTACACCCCAGCCCATTAGGCATGGCATGAAAAGCTTCCACTATTAAACTATCTAAAACCTCAGCCTCACTATTCGTCAGCTCTGATCTCTATACAATCTTAGCAACTGACGCGACCTCGAATTGGTCAGAAAATCTCCACTGATTTCGGGATAAATCCGGGACTATGCCCGCCTTGGACCAAAAGTTCACACCTAAAATCAGTTTATGAGGCACTCTTGGAATTACGAGGCACTCTATAAGGACCGACTTGCCCTCAACCTCAAATGGTAGGGAAGAAATCGAGGAAGATGAGATAACGGAAGTAGAGGAAACTTAACGCATATTTTTCGAGCTTTGAATTATAAGTCGAAATAATATATATAAAACCCGTGTAAATTCTTCAAATATATTTGATCGGCCAACAAAACCGTAGCGCACCTCGTTGGGTTGTCACAATAAAAATTGTATTTTTTTAGGCCGTTTACTGCTTTTTTAATTTCGCGAATTAACATATTAAAAAACAGAAAGCCGAACCTCGCACACATACACATGGTTCGAGCTTTGTTTTTGCAATCCGAATTGCTTTTTTTGCTGAAGCTTCGTTGTTGTTTTTGGACTTGCCTGCTCAACCTCTTGGTGACCGAGGGTCTTCTGTCCCCGGTTTTCTGCTGAACAAAGTCGTCCGCATCGTTTTTTGAAGCTGGTGCCGTCGTTGCGGATAACGTTGTTGCAGATTTCATCTTTGCTGTTCTCACCGTGACTGCCTCCTGGTGGTGTCTCCGCTTGATTCGCCGTCGGCTCTCTCTTGTTGGCGCAATAATTGGCTAACGAATACGTCCTGGCTGGCCTACTAATTGTCCGAACTCGACTCACTGTGAGTTTCATTTTTTTACTTCTCTTACAAAGTTTAACAAAAAAAGAAAAGCAAATCCGCATACAAAATAATCTTTAAAAAACAAAGCATTCTTGTTCTTCTTCGATATCATTCACAATGACAACATATGCTTTTTAAGAAATATAACCCAGCACACCAAAACTTCAAGTCAGTGTAATTTTACTACGTTTACTTTAAGCAGCACATCGACTCCTACACTTAACATTTTTATTGAAAGCCACCTGTCTTTTATATACTGCCCCAAATTTCGTGCTATATATTTGTGCATACATAAAAACAGTAAATTTCGCAGCCGAAGTGCCTATCATTGGCATAATTAGAAAAAACTGTTCCGTTCGTTTATGAAATCATTTTGTACACATCTTCGATAATTTGGATCTTTATTTTTTGGAAAGCCACCTGTCTTTACAATACAGCCCCACAATTTATGTCTTTTGATTCAAGCAAAAAGAGATTGCTTATGCAGACTTCAATGATTTGGCGTCTTATAATAGCCCAAAAAGAAACGCGTCACCGTTCATACCGTCACAAAAAACTAGACGTAGTCCGTCACAGTCAGACAACATGGCCAGCGGTAAACCTACTGCAGACGTATTTTCCTGGGCGGTTTTTGACGAAAATATAGATAAACATCTTGACAGAGTTTTTGACGTTAAGCTGCAGGATGTTGCTCGGAAAGACGACTTGGTGGGCATGCAAAACGAAATACAATATCTAAAATTAGAAAACGCTCAACTTAAAAGCTAGATGATATTGATGCGCAAAAGAATAGAGCAAATTGATAGAAGCAGTAGACGGGGACGACTTCTTGTGCGTGGTCTAAACAGCACAGAATCGAAGTTTGCTACAGATGAATTTATCAAACTCTGTAGTACTGTCTTAAAGATAAATTTAGGCGTAACCGATGCGATAAAACTTTCTTCTGGCAATAGTTTTGTGATGTCTATAAATACAATTGAACAATTTCATGCTATTATTGCTGCCAGAAAACTATTAACTGGTTCTGGCATCTACATCGAGAAGGATTATACTCCAGAAGAAAGAGAAAAACGCTATCACCTTCGTACTCTTTCAAAATAATTAAACGACGATAAAACTCTTAAAGTCCGACTTGGCGAATTCGCAGTTTATGTAAATGATAAACCATACTCATGGCTAGACGGAGCGGTGTTGGCTTCAAACAGCGAAGATGCTCTATTCCTTAAAGAGCTGCTTACGAAAATTAATTATGACTGTGAGGTAGTCATCAACGAGGGTCGCAGTCCCAGTTACAATGCGCATATCACACCAGCGCAATCAGTCACGTCAAACAATAATTTTAGAAAATAGCAAACCGAAGTGTGTCGTTTAATATCATACAATGTAGCAAACTTAAATAGTAAATTGAAATTTTGTAATTTTTTGAAATATATTAATACTTTTGATATCTTTTTCCTTTTTGAAACGCATGTAACAGCAGATAAACGTAATAATTTTACAAGTTTTTTTAAAGATTATGTTTTGCATTTTCTGGACGCAGAAAAAATTCATAAAGCTGGGGCGCTAGAGGTGGTTGCCTCTTTGGTTATAAAAAAGTAAACAAAAAGCATATTCCTTTAATTTTACTTGCATGTGTGGAAATGTAGCTCTTTCTATTAAGTTAGGTGATATGTGTTTTCAACTTATTCCAACCTACTTAAATTGCTCCAATTGGACAAAAGATTTTGAAGAATTCTAAGATTTTTTGTTAAATCTAAATTCTACAAACTTTTGTATTTTTGGCGATTTGAATGCTCGCGTTGCTAATTTTCAACAGCTTGATAAAAATTTACTAGAGTATTATCCATTAATTACCTGTGAAAGAGCATCAAGAGACAATATCATTGACAGCAAAGGAAGGAAGATTCTGACACTTTTAGAAAACATTGGAGGTGTTATTATTAATGGGCGGCATCGTGGCGATATAAACGGTGATTTTTCATTCTGCGGTGGTGTTGGAAATTCTGTTATAGACTATTGTATAAGTTCGTTTAGTTTTTTAGAATTTATAACAGATTTCTCGATACCTACCAAAGAATATTCGGATCATTTGCCAGTAGTGTTAAATTTTTCAGCTCCTATTCATTTAAAACAAAGTAGTCTCCCGCCAAAACTCCACTGGAAACCAAACAAGTTAGAACAATACCAATACTTACTTAATACTAATTCGTGTGACACAAACACTAGTAACAACCTTTCTGTTGATGATCAAATCTTAAGTTTAGTCGATAAAATTCAACTCGCCGCTGGTAACTCGTCACCAAAAAAGTTTTTTGAGGCAAGAAGAGAATGGTTTGATAGTCAGTGTGCCAATGCCCGTAAAAAAATTTTAGCACAATTTAATCTGTCCAGAAAATACAACATGGAAGTCTATAGAAAACAGTATATAGTCCAGAAAGAATTACGCGAAGCTTTGCAGTCATAAAAAACTATTGCACAAAAACAAAAATATTGATCGTTTAAATAATGTAAAGAATAGTAGCGATTGGTGGAAGCTCGCTAATTCCATGAAGAAAACTTCACGTTTTGTTGGCAATTCTATTTCTGCCAATGATTTTTACCTTCATTTTCGATCCCTACTGCCGGCAAAAATCAATGACCTAACAATATCCTGGACATTACCAGCCTTTGTTCACCCTTTTTTAGATTCTCCTTTCGAATTTCATGATATTCAGCTAGTCTTAAGACGTTGCAAACTAAATAAAGCTCCTGGTTTGGATATGATTAGTTACGAGTTTTATAAAAACGCCCCACGTTGCTTTTTGGAAGAAGTTGTACAAGTTTTTAACCATATTTTTTTACGCAATGAAATCCCTATATCGTTTCGCAAATCAATTATAGTCCCATTGTTTAAAAAAGGTGATCCAAACATTTTAACTAATTATAGAGGGCTCTCATTGTTGGATACTTGCTACAAGATTTTTTCGGGTTTGATTTTGGATCGTCTACATATGTGGACGGAACTTAACAATATTATGAATGAGTACCAAGCGGGCTTTCGGAGAGGATACTCGACAATTGACAACATTTTTAATCTATCTAGCATTGTTCATTTAAACTATAAGCAAAAGAAGAAGACATATGCGTTTTTCGTAGATTTTTCTTGTGCTTTTGATACGATTCCTAGAAATTTTAATATAATTATTAAAGTACTAATATCATTATACGATAATACAACTAGTCAGGTATGGGATGGAGTTTCACTGTCTTTTAAGTCGGATCAAGGTGTAAAACAGGGATGTTTGTTGAGCCCAGTACTATTTTCATTGTATTTAAATGACTTGCATGAATTCCTGCCCGGGGGAGTCGAAGTGAGAAACATGACAATAAAAATTTTAATGTACGCTGATGACATAGTTTTGCTTTCAACATCACCGGAGGAGCTTCAAACTATGATAAACGCTTTGTATAAATATTGTCAGTTATGGGGGTTATGTGTCAACTTAAGTAAGTCGAAAGTTCTTGTATTTAGGGAAAGTCTTAGAATTAGCAAAAACCTCGCCTAGTTCTATGGCGAAAATGTAATTGAAATTGTGAATGAATATAAATATTTGGGTCTACTGTTAACTTACAATCTTTCTTATCGAAAACATTTAGATTCAAGATTAACTACAGAAAAAACTGCTATCAATGCAACTTGGTTGAGCTACCTCTACAATCCAAGAATAACTAATGCCAACAAATTGAAAATATTTTATTCTGCATCTAGATCTATAATGTTTTATGGTGCTCAAATATGGGGTTATAAACAGTATGAGCAGGTGGAAAAACTATTTCGCTTTTTTATAAAAAAAACTTTTGTTCCTCCCTAATAACACACCTAATTATATGTTGCATATAGAAACTGGGCTGCAGACACAATTCATTTTCACCTTACGTTTGCATTTTAATTATGTTAAAAAAGTTCTTAACCTGTCCCAAGACAGGTTGCCAAATTTCCTAGCAGAAGAAATATTAGCGCAGGGAATTTATTGGGTAGAGGAGTGGAAAAAAATTCACTTAAAACTAGGAATAAATATGCCTCAGAATTTTACTCCCTCTGCTCTTGATGATCATTTTTTCAATGTTGTTAAATGTTTTGAACATGATCAACACCAACAGCGTATTAAGAATGCTAGAGATTCGCAGCATCATGATTTGTATTCGCAATCAGAGTATGGAACAATAACGTATTTTAATGAACAAAAATCAGCCTACGTAGTGAGTCTTATTTTAAAAGCAAGATGCGGACTGCTTGATCTAAACGGAAAATTTTTTAAAAATTTTCCACCAGGTCCTTGCTCTATTTGCAATTTAAATGTACTTGAGAACACATACCATATAATTGGCGTTTGTCCAATTTTTGTTTTGGAAAGAAGCTACTCTCTATTCATGAGGTAATTGAAATTTTAAATTGTAGTAAAATAATGGCGCTTTATGAATTTTATCTAACACAATAAGGTTTAGAGAATTAATTATTACTGAATTTAGATAACATGTAAATTGTTATTTTTCTTTCTAATATTTTTAAACGACACACAATAAACTGTATTAATGTCGTAAATATCAAGATTTTATTGGTTTAAATGTAAATGAAATGTAATGAATCATATAAATAATAAAATCAAATCATCATCATCATCAAGATGATAAAGTCAAACACCAGGATTTTAAAATATCCCAGCCGGGTTGAACCAGAATTGTCCTAGTAGCACCTGAATCTAATAAGCCCTTAACTAAAACTCCAAAAATCCTCACACCTAAATAGGTCCTATTATCTAATTCGTTTCCTAACAGTGTGAAACTCAAACACATTTCCCTTCTCTGGCGCCGACGCTCAGAGCCACCCACCAGCTGATTGCTCGCAGGCAACCTAGCTAACCTAATTAATCCTCGCGAGTCTCCTGACCTGCGTGTCCAGGAGCTCGCCCTACATTTCCCGAATTTACGGGAGAACGCTCCTGTATATTGCCTACTTGCCGTGGTGCTTGATTGTCACCAAAATTATTCCTAGGGCTTCTTGCCCTTTGCTGACCTATTTGGTCATTCTGGCCTCTTTGGCCTACTCCTACTCCAGCAATGCCCATATTTCGCAGGTTGGACTGTCCTCCTCCAGCCGAGCACTGAGGACAATCCTTCTTCATGGTACCAAGTCTACCACAACCGTAGCACTTGATACCACTTCGGCAGAGTGCCGACACATGCCCATATCACTTGCAATTAAAGCATTTGAATTGGGGTTGATTCTGGGGAGGAGCCTGAATTCTTCTCTCCACCCTATCACTACTAAGGGGAGCTCTGACTTCCGCTACTTCAGCGCTCGCACAAACTTACGCCAAGTCAGGCTCCAGCAAGTTCTTCAACTTGCTACTAGGTGGCGGCACGAATGACTCAACATTCGTCCGAACAGCCTTTGATTTACGCCCTAACACAACTAATTCTCTAAAATTCTCCGGCTCAGCCAAGCCCAACTGAGTTTGATAAAATGGAGATAAATTTGCCCTTACGATACATGCGCCGCTCTGACAAGGGCTCGGATTAACGACCGAACATGCCACTCATCACGGCCACATACACTCCTATCGACTCACTACCGCCTTGAGTTCTACGCATTATTTCGTCCAATAAAACCTCATCATAATTTGGAGGCAGGAACTCCAACTTCAGCTCGGCAACCAACTCTTGCCAGCCTTTAACAACTTTCCTAACCGCCCTAAACCAAATAAGTGCTTTGCCGGAAAACAAATCGACAGCACCTCTAAATAACTGTGTCTCGCTGACACCACGATCCTCGCATAGCTCGTCAACTCTTTCTAAAAATGCATGGAGGGACATATCAGTTTTCTTGCCAGAAAACTTCACCTCCCACTTAGAGAATCATTCAATCCTATCTGCTCCTATATGAGGGGAATCCCTATACACTACCTTGACTGGCGACTCGTCCACGGCCATACTCTTCTCTAGAGTGGCGCGAGAACCCGTCGGCCCGTCAATCGACCTACTTGTAACCGAAGACGCTTTCGGCTCATCAACTCCTACATCGGAATTTAAATCTGCTAATTTATTTAAAATAGTAAGTTTGAGCTCCGATTGCTCAGTAACTTCTTTGGCCGACTTCGGCTTAGCCCTACTAATTCGACCTAAGCACCACTCAATCTTCTCGAGAGCTTTTAGGTACTCGGAAGATTTAGAGTCCTTAGGCGGCGTCGCAACTAATTGCCCTACCTAAACTAATTTATCTTCGATTTCCTGCTTATCTTCCGCGAACTCAAACTGATAAGCAGTGAAAACATCCACGGAAAACATGTCTGGAAGCACGTAATGCCTTCCGCATGGCATCTACCGTACCTCCAGGTAAACCGCGCGCCTCAACTTCATACGTCAGCTCATCGGAGTTAAGAATTTGAATATCCATAATAAAATATTTAAAAAAAACGGACGGAAAAAAAAGATAATAAAAAAAAACTCAAAAAAAAATCTCCTCAAATTAAAATTGATTAAAAAGAAAATTAAAAAAACTAGCTTATAAAAAAAACGAAACGCAAAAAAAAAATATTTAAATTGTATTAAAAAAAAATTTTGAAATAAAATAAAAAGACGAAGAAAAAAAAATAATAATAATATTCAATAAAAAAGTAATAAAAATAAAATCAAATAAACATAAAAAAAAATGTTCCAAAAAAAGTTTGAAGTTAAAGTAGGACTTAGGCCCACAGTTTGACTTATATACACCGCAATACACAGTAACAACAAAAAAAACAGAAGAGAAAACAAAATTATGTATTTACGAAAAGTTAACGATAAGAAATATTAAAAATTAAAAAAAAATCCAATATATATATATATATATATATAACTATTAAAAAAAAATTTACAAAAAAAAAAATATGTAACAAAAATTTTATGTACCTTGCTCTACTGTGCAGCTTAAGTACATAAGAAATTGCAAGGAAGAACAAGAACTAAAATGCAAGTGGACGGACTCACCGCTACAAACAACAACATTAACACAACGAAATGGCCAACCACTACTGTTGGACACTTCGGCGACTCCTGTCGCTCTGCTGGGATCCAAATTGGGCTACAAATATGTTCCTGCGTAAATCCGGGTAAATCGTCGGGGCCAACTCCAAATTAAATTAAAATAAAAAATACGAAAAAAACACACACAAAAAAAAAATCTCAAAAAAAAAATTAACCACAAAAAAACAAAACGCACAACAATAATTACAAATTGCAGCCGGCTGCAGCACGAAATTTACACGATTTATAACTTTTCTAATTTTTATAATTTTGGCCCCACGTTGGGCGCCAAATTTGTCACACCCGATTTTTACGCGTCGCTATTGAATTTAAATTTATGTTTTAGTTTTAGTTTAGTTTAAAACGATTAAACTATTTCTAAAACAAAACAAAATTAAAACGAATTAAATGTCCGCGACGGACGGACAGATCAAAACAAAACAGGTGATGACAACAACAATGTTGCCAACCACTCAGTCGAAGATGGGGTGGGTTATTTTTGTTGGGATTAATTAAAGGACTTTTGATCCCAATTAACCCCTTCAAGTTGGTCCCCTTGACGTGGGGAAGGGGCTTAAGCGGTCATATGGATCTCCCTGATTGGAGACTTCTTATGATCGCTAGCAGCTGTGGTTATATAGAAGATTCTCTAGTCAGAGAGTTTCTGTGTCACCGTTAACTAAGAGGAAAGCTCGATAATAATTACAAGTGGAAACCAAGGTGATCCAAGACTGGAAAACCAGAAGCATTCTACTTGTGACTAGTATTGAGATTGCCGTACCAACGCCACCCTAAGCCAAGGTGTCGAGGTACCCGTGCCGATAGCTGAATGGTCAGTGGGTGTATATATATTGCTGATCTCTAACGGTCCCCTGCGACGCCCGGGCAAGGTCGCATAGATCCATGTCGGATGATGTGGTAGACTCAATAATAGATAAACAAAAGATTATCTTCTCAATAAACAGTTTTCAGCCGTTTAAATCGGCGGGGCCAGACGGTATTATACCGATCATGATTCAGAAGACACTGAAGACTATTCAAACCTGGCTTATTAATATCTTCAAAGCCTGCTTACGTCTTTCCTATATTCCAGAGAGTTGGAGAAGGGTAAAAGTGGTCTTCATACCCAAGCCGGGTAAGAGAAACCATGAAGCAGCCAAAGACTTTAGACCAATTAGTTTAACCTCTTTCTTACTAAAAACACTGGAAAGATTGGTAGATATCCACATTAGGTCCACAGTTAGTGAGAACTTACTTTCGAATGCACAACATGCTTATGTGAAGGGCAGATCCACTGAAACTGCCCTTCATGAGGTAATTGGACAAATCGAAAAATCTTTATATCAGGAGCAATTCACTATGGCAGCCTTCCTAGACATTGAAGGGGCTTTTAATAACATCTCAGTAAATACCATATTCCAATCGCTTGTTTGATCCGGAGTAAATGACTGCGTGAACAATTGGATTCGTTGTATGCTACAGAACAGAATCATACAAGCATCCATTGGAGATGCTTCTATTACAAAGTTTGCAAGTAGAGGCACTCCACAAGGCGGAGTCCTATCTCCGCTCCTATGGGTACTGGCACTAAACAATATCCTACTAGAACTCAACAGAGGAGGAGTAAAGGTAGTCGCGTACGCAGACTACGTCGTGATTCTTACAACAGGTCCGTTCTTATCTACTATTAGCGAAATACTCGAAAGAGCTTTAAGAAAATTAAGCGCATGGGCCAAGAGTAGTGGTCTTAATGTCAACCCGAATAAAACACAGCTAATGTTATTTACAAAAAAGACGAAAATACCTCAGTTCAAACTCCCATCCCTTAATGGAGTTAAAATCCCGCTATCAAGCAAAGCTACGTATCTAGGAGTTGTATTAGATCCTAAGCTTAACTGGAAAGATAACGTGAACAAGCGAATAGAGAAAGCGTACGTAGCTTACTATACTTGCAAAAAAATCATTAGTCGAAATTGGGGCCTTAAACCAAAACTCGCATTATAGTTAGACCAATTATAGCATACGTTGCAATAGTATGGTGGCCAGCACTAAACAAACAGTATAACGTCAGACGACTTAATAGCTTACAACGCGCAGCGTGCGCGGGTATTACAGGAGCCATGAGCTCATGCCCGGCTGAGGCTGGTTGGTTGGTTGGTTGAAGTGGTGATTCATTAAGAATCCAACTAGCACTTTCGCGCCTTTTTGTTGCCACATCCTCGCTATCAACTTGTTATAAAGATTTTGTTTCCTGCAATTTGACTACACCCAGTCTGTGCGGTTTATAATCCTTAACAGGTTATGTACGTCTACTCCGGACAGCTCATTGAGATTCTGAAATAACGGTTTACCTAGTGTTTGCGATCTCACCCTCCATAAGGCTGGGCATTCGCAAAGATAATGGAAGATAGTTTCTTTTTTGTCTGGTTGTTTACAGCTATGACAGTTGGTGTTGTAAGGTATTCCCATTTTGGCTGCTTGCTCTCCTATAGGCCAGAAGCCAGTGATAACTCCCGTGAGTCTGGAAACATCCCTTCTATTCATGTTCATCAACGATGACGTTTGCTTAATGGTGTAGATTGGCCATAACGACTTGCTGATTTTGCATGCCGTCTGACGCCTCCATCTATGCTCCGCAATTTGGAGAATTTTTTTGTGTACAGTATTCTTGACCACACCTAATGGGATTGATACTGATTTGGCAGAGTCGCTGTTCATAGCAGAACCTTTCCTAGCCAGTTCGTCTGCCGTTACATTTCCTTCAATATTACAATGTCCTGGGACCCAGATTAAGGTAACATTGTAGCGTTCACTAAGGGCCTGGATTGCAGCCTGACTATCCGTAAGAATAGCGATATTATTTTTGTAGGTTGAGTCTGCAATCACTAATCTACAGGCTTCTCCGATTGCCAGTACCTCCGCTTGGAAGACACTAGAGGCATTAGGTAGGCGTATAGATTTCACGATTCCTAGTTTTAGAGAGTAAATACCTGCTCCGACACCACAATCCATTTTGGACCCGTCCGTGTAAATTGTAGTGTCGAAGTTGTTTAAAATAGACCTGTTTCTCCATTCCTCACGAGAGGGATAGAGACTAGTGAAATTTCTGTCAAAACTCACTATCGGGACCACATAATCTGTCCGCTCCGAGAGAAATCGCGTTTGTTGTACCAAGAGGCTTGCATGACCGTAGGTTTTGCCCTTCCAAAGATCCGCTTCGTTTAACCTTATTGCGCTCATGATTGCCGTTTTTTTAATGTAGATATCAATTGGGATTGTATGTGTTATAACGTTTAGGGCCTCCCCAGGGCACGACCTAATAGCTCCTACAGTTGCCGCACACGCTGATCTTTGTAAACGGCCCAGTTTATTGATGTTGTAACCCTTCTCCAGGGCTTTCCACCAAACTATTGAGCCGTATGATAAAATTGGTCGTACAACCGCTTTGTACATCCATAGTGTAAATTTTGGCTGTAGACCCCATTTCCTACCAAGCATTCGTTTGCAGGCATATAGGGCAATACCTGCCTTTTTTACTCGTTCTTCTACGTTTAACTTCCAGTTGAGCTTGGAATCTAAAATAACTCCTAAAAACTTCGCCCTGTGTGAAAGATTGAGTGTTTGTCCATCTAGTTGTGGCAAATTAAAGGTGGGTATTTATATCTGTTGGTAAAAAGCATAAGTTCTGTTTTACTTGGGTTTAGTCCTAGACCACAGCCTGTGGCCCAAGAGCTAAGCTCACCTAACGCCCTCTGCATGATCCCGCTGATCGTGTTTGGGCACAGTCCTGATACCATAACCACCACATCATCTGCGTACGCCACCACTTTGACGCCACCACTATTAAGGTTTAATAGGATATTATTTATAACACACAGCCAGAGAAGTGGAGATAACACTCCTCCCTGTGGAGTACCCCTACTTACTTCTTTTGTAATGTGGATTTTACCAATGTTAGCCTTAATAATCCTGGTTCTTAGCATAGAGATGATCCAACCACTGACGCAGTCATTCACCCCCAATTCTAATAACGCCCTTTTGATTGCATCTATGCTAACGTTATTGAAGGCACCTTCTATGTCTAAAAAGGCTGCCAAGGTATATTGTTTAGTTACTAGAGAACCCTCTATTGCTCGAATTACCTCATGAAGTGCTGTCTCCGTAGATTTGCCTTTGAGGTATGCGTGTTGTGCTGTGAATATATTCAGGTTTTTCAAGGAACTCCTGATGTATATATCCAAAAGCCTTTCAAAAGTTTTTAAAACGAAGGATGTCAAACTGATTGGTCTAAAGTCCTTCGCTGACTCATGTCCTCTTTTACCTGCCTTTGGTATGAAGACCACCTTTACCAGCTTCCAGCTTTCTGGGATATATAACTTAGGTTTAGACACGCCTTACAAATTTCCATTAACAATGGGAGCACACAATCCAAAGATACTTGTAACATCTTTGGAATGATCCCGTCAATTCCAGGTGATTTTAAAGGTGAAAAAGAATTAATTGCCCATGTAATTTTCTCTTTAGTTACTATTTCATCAACAAGTTGTTGTGGATCATAAAAACCCCGATTGTATGTCCTATCACCATCTTCATGATTAATACAACCCGGGAAATGAGTGTTTAAAAGAAGTTCTAAGGATTCTTCAGCCGTCGCAGTCCAGGTACTGTCAGGTTTCTTGACCCAAGATGCCATTGGGTGATCCTTGGATAATATACGGCTGATCCTGGCGGAATCCCTAGTTGATTCTATAGAAGTACAAAATTCTCTCCAGCTCTCTTTCTTGGCGACCTTGATGGCCTTTTTGTACTGTCTCCGACTTTCGCTGTACAATTGCCAGTCTCCTGTAGAGTAACTGAGGTTAAAGTCATTTCTAGATTTACCTCTAAGTGCTGAGAGCTCGTTGTAAGGGGGGTAGGTTTTCTTGCTATATTTTATTGGACAAGATATTTTATAGGCCCTACTACATGTCTTCTCTAATAGTTTAACTTTACTTTCAAGTGTTTCTACTAGTGTAATTTTATGGACAGGAATCCTTCCGATCTTATTAGATATTATCTTTTTGAACCGTGACCAATTGGTTCTTAGAGGGTTACGATATGGTGAGGGTGGATCTACCCTGAGATCTAAATCGTAGAGTATCCAGCTATGATCTGATAAGGAGTCATCGCTGGAGACTCTCCAATTCTGAACCCTACATACGTTATTTTCAGATAATAATGTAACATCTAACACTTCCGCCCAACCTCTGAAGTACTCCGTACTTGGAAAGGTGAAAGTGGGAGTTCTACCCCTATTACATACTATCAGGTTAGTATTAATGATAAAGTCAAATAAAGACTCACCACGATCGTTGGTCTCTGATCTTCCCCATAGAGCGTGCCTGGCATTAGCGTCACAGCCGAGTAGCAGAGTACTGTTCCTGTTATTGAGCACCAGCCTACGAACCTCGTCAGGCGGTGCTGGTTGGTCATGTGCCATGTAAATGGAGGCAATTTTGATCCTGACGCCGTCAGCGGCCTCCACTTCCACAACCGTCACGTCCGGTGAACTATACTGTGGGATGAGAAAAATGTTAAATGTTGGTTTACCTTGTACCCGTTTATAGAATATGTTGTGATTCTTAGTCGAGAAACCCTTCACCTCAGTGCTCCGCACCCAGGGTTCCTGAATTACTGCTATGTCTGCATCCTCCTCTACCAGGAAGACGGATAGGTTGTCCGTTGCAGCTTTAGAATGCTGCAAGTTAACCTGGACAACCTTCAGACCCGCGACTTACTTAGTTTCGCCTCCGACGTCTCCCAGCTGCATACCAGTAAGCAGCTCGTTGGCGTCTTCAACACCGTCCTGCTCTTCCTCCGGATTAGCAGAACGGAAAATCTTCAGCTTGGCCGTCCTGATACCAAACCGGAGTTTATTGTCCGTCTTTTCCAGCGGCCCCAGGCTCTCTTCCGTGATGAGCAGGAGGAAGGATGCGCTGTTCTTTTGCGGAGCCTCCGCTTTAAGAACTGCCCAATCTGCCATCGGAATAGTTCGGTTATGTGCCTGAAGATACGGGATCAGCATTTTGGTTTCGAAATCCATATTCGTCACCCAAATGCGAGCTCTCGGCCTACGAGGAATCTCGCTGGCCGGGACCGACTTGAGCCTCAAGCCTTTCCACTCGTCCTGAATCTTGCTGATTACTTCAATAATAAAGGTCAAGGAGTATTGGTCCTCACACTTGATCACTCTATATCCGCGGACAACCTCTGCCGAATCAAAACCTGGCGTTTGACGTGGTCAACGATTAAACGGGACAGCCGTGCCTCGATCTCGTTCCACTTGTCCAGCACAGGTTTACCGCTGTTGGTTTTTGCATCTACCAGCGCGATTTGAAGGTGATCCCTTGCCACCTCACTAAAACCGCGCGTGGTAGGTTTTGAAGCCGCCTGGTCCGACACCTTAGTCTTCTTGGCGACCTTGCTGCTCTCATCAAAGGAGCGGTTGCGTTTAGCAACTTCTGTCACCTGGGTGGCCTGGAACGCCAGGTACTCATCGACCACCTTCTGACAACGCTCTTTATCGGCCGCGTCTTTAGCATGCGGTGTACCATCGGCCTCGTTTTTGCGAATCCTGCCAAGAATCGCAAGAGACCTCTCGTACACTTTAACCTCGACGGGCCCCTCTTCTCCGGTTTGCGCTTTAGCCCCTTGGCTTCAGCGGAAGTTGTGGGTTGGTTACTAGTTGTCAACTTGCTGTGGCCCACAGCTTTGTCGACAACCGTTTCCTGGCTGGATGCCAGGAGTTCGTCCTCAGAAGAAGTTCCCACCCTCTCCTGTCCACCTAAGTCCGTCCGTTTAGTCCATTTGTCCGTATTCTTGTCCTGTTTATCTGTCTCTTTGTCCGTCAGCTTTACCGTCTGTTTGTCCGTCTGATTATCTGTCCGCTTCACTCCGCTATCCGATTTTTTTAGGTTTTTATTTGAAGACATTCTGTTTCGTACGGTCACCTGCTCCGCCGAAGGAGCTGCTCATAGCAACAAGTCGCCATGAGCGGTGACCAATAAGGATAAAGGGGAAAAAACCGTCGACCATAGCAGCGCCCCATACCATGGCAAGGCCGAAGATACAACCTGATGCGGCCTGATGTCAGGAGGGCTCCGTAAGAAGACAGCCTTGATTTAATCCCCTGGCTGCCAAACCCACCCAATAGGCACGGATCGCATAACACCTTGGGTTAGGGGAGATTTTTTGAAAGGGGTTTACTCCACACGCCAGAAACTATCTTAGCCAACTGTACACCAGCACCAGCAGTGGTCACGCCCGGTGTATACACAGCAGGTACTGTTGTACTGTTGTTACCAGCCGTCACCGCGTGGACGTGATAGAACTAACTTCCGTCAGAAACTCAATTACGGCACACACCCAAGTGCGTGTTAGTCCCCTTGAGTAACTGACGGCACAACGGCCGGCTGAGGCACTGAATGTTATTCTCAACCTACTTCCAATCGACATACAATTAAGATTAACAGCATCAAATACGGCAACCAGAATTATGGAGAGTGGCCTGTGGCAGGCAAAACCTTTTGGTCAAAGTAAAATTCTTGGTAACCAAAGTTTCAATAAGAAATCTTCGGACCACATCACTACAATCCTAGACTTTCGAAGGAAGTTTGAGGTTAGATTTCCCACACGAAAAGAATGGAAATTGAACCTAGTAGTTAAGGAAAACACTGTCAAGCTATACACTGATGGATCCAAGATGGATGATGGGGTAAGAGCAGGGGTGTACTCCAAAGAACTCAAGGCATCCTTTTCCTTTCGTCTGGGAAACTTAACCACCATCTTTCAAACAGAGGCTCTAGGGATTAGAGAAGCATGTAAGGTACTTAGTAATCATCCTCATCAACTATCAGAAGCATGTATATTTACTGATAGTCAAGCAGTTCTCTTAGCACACACCTCACCAATAATCAAATACGAAATCATTAGACAATGCAAGAAAGAGCTAAATTTAATAGCGCAAACAATGGTCATTAATCTCATCTGGGTACCTGGACACAGGAACATAGAAGGAAATGAGAAGGCTGATGCATTGGCAAGAAGAGGTGCCTCCTTTAACGAATCTGAGGCAGTGGGAGTTGGATGCCCTCTCAGCGCCATTAAAAGAAAGCTGTTTATGCAATTTCGACAAGAAGCAGAAACCAGATGGGCTAAAACTGGTGCCTGCAAAATATCCAAGAAAATATGGGCAAAATATAATAAGTCAAGAACCGACGAATTGATAAGAAAGCCAAGAACAGATATATATTGGATTACTTCCACTATAACCGGTCATTGGCTGATGGGAGACCATGCCGAGAAAATGGGATGGCCTTACAACGAAAGATGCCGAAGCTGCAATCAAGAAGGATCCAAGGAAACGGTTTTCCACTACCTATGTGAGTGCCCGAGTCTGGGTGCTTTACGCCATAGTACATTCGGTAAATTCACTATGGAAAGTCTAAAAGAGCTTGCAGATTTTAAAATAGATTACATTAGTAGGTTTTTAAACAAATCAAGATGGTTTTGAATAGACCGGTTTTTCAGGGGTTTCACAAGTGGTGTATCAAAATGGCACAATAGTGCTAATTAGAGCCTGAGTTATGTCTCTCAGGCAGCACCTAAACCAACCAACTAATCCCAATTAAACTAATCTTGTGTGATAAGACTTTAATTAAAGTTTTATCACACAGTGGGACAAAATTATAAAAATACGGATAAAATTAAATTAAATGTATTTATTAAAAAAACTAACGCGATTAAAAAAAACCAAAGCTACTCAAAATTACAACAACAAAAAAATAATTTTAATGGAATAATAAACTCGGCCGACTGCCGAAGTTCTCGCACAAATATTGCCTTTTGTTTTCCATCCGAATCCGATCAACAGAAATATTCCTTCGTTATTGTGGCTCTAAAAATTATAGAGACAATAACTTGACTCGTCCTTAAAACTAGGACTGAGCTCGAGTGTGGTGTGGAAGGAAAATGAAAAATAGGGAAAATTTAGGAAAACAAAAACTAAATAAAACAACACTAAAAAAAAACAAACTAAATAAAAATAAGAACAAATAAAATTTTTTCCAAACTAAAAATACTGGCAAAGTACAGACCTCGCTCCCACCAAATCAAAAACGAACTTTGGAGGCATCTGTGCATGGTCGGCGTCATTCTTGGCTCCACAAGGGGCATAAAATCGAGAGAACAAACAAAACTTTTATAAGCATAATTTGACATAAACTTGTCCTTGTCCCGTTCGTATTTGGTCACGACTGTCAGTATCGTTCGCGAGCAGTTGGACGAAAGAAAGTGGGTTTTTCGAAATTCCGCCAAGAGCTCCACAACCCAGTCACAATCTTGTGACCTAAACTATAAGTATTTGCTCTTAAACAAATGTTTGACAAAACTTATATTTATTTTTAATATTAATTTTGAACCGCGACAACCTTACACAAATGAGGAACCAGCAATTTGAATTGCGCCTTCACGGCCAAGTGACTTTCAGCGTGTAACTGAATTGCTTACAAACAAAAAAAATTCGAATATCATTCGTAATTGGCAAGTTCGATTTAACGGATCGTCCGACGATATTTTTGTCAACGAATTCAACATTCGAATAAACATTCTCACGACCAATCATTTAAATGGAAATTGTTCAGTTTTGTGTCAACACGTTCACTCTCTATTTGACGGCAAAGCAAAAAAATGGTTTTGACGACACCATAGTCAAGAGGATGGTGTTGAATGGTTCAATTTATGTTCCGCTTTACGCAGACAATATAAAGAGTTTATTACTGATTCAGATGTCAAAGATGATATCCGAAAACGTTGATGATTTGATGAGTTTTTAGATGCTGTTATATTACTGTGTGATAAATTAAGACTACCTATGTCAGATGTGGAGTTAGTTGAGACTCTCATCAGAAATTTAAAGCCGGACTTCACAAAGAAGTTCGCAAACACGAAAAATATGTAAAAGATTTGCAAGGTTCAACTGCAGCACGTAATTTTGTATATCGCAGAAATTTGATGGAAATTCACACTGACAATGATCAGGGCAAAAACATGTCTGATGAATCTGATCTTGAAATTAACTCAGTTGAGCGAGCTCCCATCAAATGTTGGAACTGCGATGAACTTGGTCATGGCTATCAGCTCTATATGAAGCCAAAACGTATCCTCTGTTACGGGTGTGGTGTCTTAGACACATATAAACCTACCTGTCCAACTTGTTCAAATAAACAGGAAAACGCAAAAGCGGATACCCGCAAATCAAAAAACGGACATCCAGCTATGTCGCGCCCTCGGAACTATACATCCTTTACGTAAACCATATCACATCAGATTAGCAGAATATGAAAAAATTGGTGCAAAAATATTTTCTAATAACTTTAAACAAAAACAATCGCCTCGGTCTACGGTGCGTATGCGAAATTTTTGGAAAAAAATTAAACAATACAAAAATATTGTTATTTCCGCTTTTATTTACAAATCACTCGATATTCGGCCTTATGCAAATTTAGAAATTTTCGGTAAAAATTATCTTTCGCTTTTAGATAGTGGAGCAAATAAAAGTTGTATTAGTGGAGACTTGGCGCAAGATATTATTAAAAATGACAAACTGTTTAAAACCGATGTTGGTAACGTCAGAACAGCAGACGGTCGAAAATAAATTGTTGTCGGCACTATTGTCATGAATTATGTTTTGAAAATAACACAAAAAAGTTAAACTTTTTGATTGTACCTTTTCATTAAATGAAATTACTCACGATAATATAGACTCAGATTTACTCACGCTGACAGATAACGAACAACAAAGACTAAACGCAATTATTGCAACCTTTCCCTCTTTTGAAGTAGAAGGTCTTGGAAAAACTTCATTTATTGAACACAGCATCGATACCGCGGACGCTGCACTGATTAAGCAACGGCACTACCAAATATCTCCAGCGATGGATAAACTTTTATGCAAGGAGATAGACCGAATGTTAGGGCTAGGAGTAATCGAAGAAGCACAAGGATCGGCCTGGTCTTCGCCAACTGTCCTAATAGTTAAGCCGGATACAATAAGATTTTGTTTAGATTCTAGGAAATTAAATGCAGTTACCACTAAAGACGCGTACCCAATTCCAAATATCGATGGATTAATTTCGAAATTAACACCTGTTCATTGCATATCGAAAATTGATTTAAAAGATGCTATTTGGCAAATAAATTTTAGAGGAAAATTATAGACCTAAAACTGCGTTTCGGTTTGTGCAATGCACCACAGACAATGTGTAGATTAATGGACAAAGTAATACCTTATCAGTTAAAATCTTTTGTTTTCGTGTATTTGGATGAATTGTTGGTAGTGTCGCAGTCATATGAAGAGCATTTAAAACATATTTTAGAGATATCTTAGCTTTTAAGAAAATCTGGATTAACAATAAATGTGAAAAAGAGAAAATTTGAATAATGCCAGGTAAAATATTTAGGATTTTTTGTAGGAAAAGACGCACTTAAAGTGGATCCTGATAAAGTCAGTGGCATTTCAAACTACCCTGTGCCCAAAAATGTGCGTCAAATTCGGAAATTTCTTGGCATGACTGGATGGTACAGAAGGTTCATTGTGGATTACGCCTCTTTAATATTTCCTTTAACCGAACTGTTAGCCAAAAAGAAATATTTTTTTTGGAATGCGGAAGCGCATCTGGCATTTGAAGAATAAGTTAACTTCTGTGCCACTTTTATCTCGTCCTGATTACACAAAGCCTTTCATTGTCCAATGTGATGCTAGTAAGTACGGTGTAGGCGGACTGTTGGCACAAGTCGATGAAAACGGCGATGAAAAACCGATAGCATTTATGTCAAGAAAAACTAATAAAGCCCAACGCAACTATACCGTTACTGAACTAGAATGTTTAGCCGTTGTGCTTGCGATCAAAAAGTATCGCCATATATCGAAGGACATGAATTTAAGGTGGTGACAGACCATGCTAGTCTTAAATGGCTCATGGGTCAGAAGGACCTGAGTTTGAGATTGGCCAGGTAGGCACTTAAACTGCAAGGATTTAATTTTTCTGTTGAGCATAGGAAGGGAAAATAAAACATAGTAGCTGATGTATTGTCTCGTGCATTTGAAAAAGATGACCAGATCGAAGCAGTCGAACTTTGGGTTTTGCCATCGATTAATTTGAATTCCGAAAGTTTTGATTTTATACTCATAAAGAATTGCGCGAAAAATTGTTAAAATCTGAGTTGCCTGATTTTAAAGTAGTAGAAAAATTTGTATACCACCGCGTTGGTTTTACAAAAGTAGATGATGAGGAAACTGAAGACTGGAAATTGTATGTACCTGCTGAATTGCGAAAAGACATCATATACGCAGCACATGATACTCCAACATCCGCCCATGGAGGGATTGCGAAAACAATTGAACGCGTTAGACGAAATTTTTATTGGCCAGGGTTAGTAGTAGATGTACGTAGATATGTTCTAAATTGTGAGTTTTGCAAAACGTCTAAAACGCCAACTCAAGTTCTGCGTCCACCTATGGGGCAAATGGTGGAAACAGAAAGACCATTTCAGAGAATTTATATTGACCTAATTGGACCATTTCCAAGATCAAAAAGGGCAATATTGGAATTTTATTTGTCTTAGACCATTTTTCAAAGTTTACGTTTTTGAAACCATTAAAAAAATTAATTTCTAAAAATATCATTGATTTTCTTAAAGTAGAAATTTTTGACTGTTTTGGCGTTCCAAAAATCATAGTTAGTGATAACGGCAGCCGATTAAAATTAAAGACTTCGAAGATTTTCTTTTAAAACATGGCATAAAACATGTCATGGCATAAAACATGTAGCGGTGTGCTCGCCACAGTCAAATGCTTCAGAGCGTGTTAATAGGTCGATTAATGAAGCTTTAAGGTCATTTATTAGAAAAGATCAAAGAGATTGGGATGCTTATTTAAGCAGTATCAATTGCTCATTAAGAAATAGTATTCACACGACAATAGGTTCAACCCCTTATCAAACAGTGTTTGGTCAAAATATGCTTACACATGGTAACGATTATGCTGTCTTGAAAAATCTTAAAATTCTTTCTGAACCAGAATCGAAAATTGATCGAATCGATAATTTCGTATTTTTGCGTGATTCTATTAAATCTAAAAAAAAGAATTTAAATACATATAATTTGCGAGCAAGGATTAGCCAATTCGATGTTGGTCAAGACGTTATAAGACGCAATTTCGCACAAAGCAATCTGCTAAATCACTTTAATGCGAAACTAGCTCCAAAAGGCCTAAAAGCACGTGTCAAGAAAAAACTTGGAAACTCTTATTACGAATTAGAAGACTATGATGGTAAAACAATTGGCATATATCACGCAAAAGACCTTTGGTAAATTTTCTTATGAACATTATTTCTCTTCCCCTTTTTCAGTTCCATTTCTTTGATGAATCTCGAAATGTATCTGTTTTGTGAGGGTGTAATTTTCCTCATGACTTTTATTTTTTTTAAATATTTTGTTAAATATTTTGCTATATTTTGAAGTGGTGAAATCGTGCTTTCTAAAATCGGTTGTCATCAGAAATATTACAAATAATATTTTAGTCTGATATATATAAATTAATCAGAAAATTCCGATTGTAATCGTTGGCGAAAAGCTTTTTGATTAATTCGAAGGAATTTAAGTTAAAATATTTTCATATTGGATCACCAAAAGCGCTCCACCAATAAAAATTGGTGGATTGAAAATCTCAATTTCGGATCATCATTTAGAAAATCATCAAACTGCATCAACTGGCGCTCCGCTTCCCAACTGTGGTGCTGCTTGATTGGCCGCAACATCAATTCGCGTCCAAACAATTCACCGGTTCAAAAACCAGTTATTCGACTTTTTAATTTATATGTTGGACCACCGTCGTTCCAACTGCTCAACACCCAACCCGGCGTGCACCGCTGCAAAATATTGGGTTGTCGAAAAATTCTTTTCGTATTTTGTCAATAGATGTCGTTGGAGTCGTCTATCTCCAGTGCTACCAATCACATTGTGAAATACCATATGGTGTTGGAAAGGTGATATTTTAAGCTTCATTTAAGCACAAAAAATTAAATTCGGAGAAGTTGAAAAAAAGTTACAGCTGTTCAAAAATGAGTGAAAATAATGAAAAAATTCGCTATATTTTGAAATTTTTGTATAAAAAAGGGAAGAATGCCACGCAAGCCACCAGTGAAATTTTTGAAGTTTATGGAGACGATGCTGTATCAGTTCGTGTAGCACAACAATGGTTCGCTCGCTTCCGTTCTGGAAATTTCGATGTGAAAGATGCAACTCGCTCTGGTCGACCTATCGTTGAAAAAGTCGATGAAATTATGAAAAAGATTGACCAGGACCATCACATAAGCAGCCATGACATCGCCAAGGAACTAAACATTCATCATCAAACGGTTTGGAACAATTTAAAAAAGGCTGGCTACAAAAAGAAGCTTGATGTTTGGGTACCACATGAATTGTCTGTGAAAAATTTAATGGACCGAATTAACATCTGCGATTCTTTGCTGAAACGAAATGAAATCGAACCATTTCTGAAGCGAATGGTAACAGGAGACGAAAAGTGGATCAAATACGAAAATAATGTGCGAAAAAGATCATGGTGCAAGCATGGTGAAGCTCAACAAATGGTCGCAAAGCCAGGATTGACGCCTCGAAAGGTTATGCTGAGTGTTTGGTGGGATTGGAAAGGAATAATCCACTATGAGCTGCTCCAGCCTGGTCGAACGATTGATTCTATACTTTACTGTCAACAGCTGATGAGGTTGAAGCAAGCAAAAGAAAAAAAACCGACAGAACTGATCAACAGAAAGGGCGTCGTCTTCCATCACGACAACGCTAGACCACACACATCTTTGATGACTCGTCAAAAACTGGGTGAGCTTGGCTGGGAAGTTTTGATGCATCCACCATATAGCCCTGACCTTGCACCATCTATACAAGTTTGCTGCATGGCATCGATTAAACCATAATCATTTCATCAAAATCAACTCAGCGTGCCACCGTCTTAAAACAGATCACAAGGTTCAAACACGTCTTCCGTTAGAAACGCCACTTCGTCACACCTCCCAGGGTTTCACCAAGCTACAAATCCAGAGGAGACGGTCGACTGCACCACTCTTCAGAGAAAATACCGATTTCATCGTAAAGTTTAAAATAATGTCGCTAATAGCCATCTGAATATTAAAAATTCACTTATGATATTTTAATTTTGCATAGTTTTCATTATTTTAAAAAGAGAAATGCTCATTATTTAATTATCTAAAAGTAAAAATTTTTATTCTCAATTAAGAAAATTCATATGTTCAAGCACCAAATTACAACTAAGTTTCTAAAAGTCTTTGTTTTTGTATACTTTTAATCAAACTTAATTTAGCATCATTCAAGATTCATAAAACCAACTAAATTTTAAGTAAAATCATGTTAAATTTAAAATCAATCAAGTTTTAATTAATCAAACTAAATTTTAAATCTAATTAATTTACATACAACACACAAACATTTGAAGTTAATTCTGGCGTACTAAACGTTTCAGATTTGCATTTAAAATTATTTTGCATGATGTTCAATTAAACGCAATAGGTGAAGCAATGGTTTAGGGATTAATGTGGGTTAATATGTACTATTTTGTTCATATTAACAGGTAGGGCGGGTGTAGACTAAGAAGAGCTACCAACATCTAGCTTCTTCAGGGTCAACGTAGTCACATCACAAGTTTAATTTTTGGTCACCTTAGTCAACAGTTTTCTTTTCTTTGGTTGTGGGTTTTCAAATTCGTTCTCTTTTTCCGGTCAATCTGAAAACCTGGATTGATTGTCTGCATACAAAATTTTAATTTTTTGTAATGATCTCGCATTCTGTTTTAGCAGCAAAACCTCACCCCATTTCTCTGAGCAAGGTCGGCAGACAGGTATGCTAGCCAAAAGCATTCAATGCGTTGGCAGAATTTCATTACAATGAAGCAAACACGTTGCCAACGTTCGAGTCGGCCAATGTCTAGATGTGTTAAGTCAAGCTCCACATATTTCTGAAATTGCATATAAAGGGCGAGAATTAATTATAGCGAATACCTGACACATTAGAGTGCGCAGCTCCTCAAAAGATAAAATTGTCAGTCCGACAACATGATGAAAATGAATCTTCGCGGTTTTTACTGCCGCTTCACAGATTCCGCCGAGGAATAAAACGCCAATCGATGCAGTCGTAACGGCACTGTTGATGAACAGCTTGCATGTAAGGCTCGGAAGTAAAGATATATTTTAGTTCTGCCATCTCATTTAGTGTTTTTGGCCTACCTCGCGTACATATAAAGCGTTTGAGCGCAGCGAGGAACGACGAAGTAGACAAGTCGCACACTAGCTCCAGGTGCGTAGCCTTTGTTGAAAAGTAGATGAAGTAAAACGGACCGCAATATGAAATGTTCTTCTCACGCAAACTCTGTCCTGCGGCAAATCTCCCATGATGTGCTGTGCGATTTTTGGCTTTAACCGAAAGCAACGAATGCATTTGTTGACGATGCTTCCGACTGCCCTACGTCCACCCATAGGCCAATATTTTAGGCGAATCGAAGCGAGTAAGCTTTGCGACCCAGCGTGCAGATATTTGCTATGAAAAAGTACAATTAGCAAATTAGTTGCTGGGTCCAGCTTAGGTAGGATTATTGGGTGACGGTCATCAAAGTCAAGTGCTGAATTGTTTAGGCGCCCGCCGACCAGTAGGAGACCAAAGTTTACTTTTTTTCAATTTGTTTGTTTGCTCGTAGCGCTTTGTATTCAGACGGAAAGTTAGCTTGTTGACTCGTGCGCATCAATAAGCGCGTGCTTAATTCAAGTCCACTGGAGTATGCGGCCCTACGATTCTGGGAGCAACTTTATCTTTTCTGGAACAAATTTTTCAAATGTAGGCAAAAATTCATTGCAATATGTCGAACGCGTTACCCACGCGACAAAATATCAGCTGGATTTGGATTTTCCTTTATGTGGGACTGGAAATTAAGTATTTTATGGTCGTAGCGATTTTTTAAAAGTTCGAGCGCCATATCTTAATTTGCTGCGTTTGGCTCTAGCGACCAAGAGTGTGTGGACTCTGCCCTGCGATGACCGTTTAAACGCCTATGAGTTTTGTCTTAACCTCAATGTACAATGCGGTGAACGATGCTTGCATATTACCGCAAAATTCGCCGGTGTCTTCTTCCTCGTGACTCGATTACACACCTTCAAAACTTGTGTTCATGCGCTTGAGCAATTCAAGTCGAACGGTAATATCAGCTTCATCAAATGCCCTAAGCGCCGAAACAATTATTTGGCTACTTAAATCAAAAAGTCGATTTTTTATTGAAATGCTTTTCTTTTCAAAAACGACTCAGCAACCACTTCTTCGGTGCTTTCAGCACCTGTTTTCAGGCTTGTGGCCATTTTCTATTACACGTAAAATGGTATTTTCTTTCGCGAAATTAGATAAAACGAAATTAAATTAATCACAAAAATATTACTTAATTTTATAAAAAGAATAAAAGAACGTAGAGTCGACAAGATTTTTTGTCGGCGTGAGCTAAAATTATTGTAAATAAAAAACTAAAACGCGCGGTCTCAAATCATATGAACAACTAAACTTTTTATTAGATATTTCAAAAAGAAGCTGAGTAGCATATTTATCCCGTTAGGTTTAAGATGGAATTCAAAACAGTAAATAATGAGAGTATCAGATTTGATTCTGAGTTTGCTCCATCTCCGAACAAAGGTGTTAATATGAATTGTTAATTTAGTATTTTATTGGTCTGAAATTTAGCAGTTGACATATTAATAGGGACTTTAAGATGTTTTCTTAAGTCATATAGGGAGGGCATAAAGCAGCCATTTACATCCGGTGCTGCTGAAGAGTATGATGTCCAAGATAAGATGATGTTTTTCAGTTACTCTCCGGTTATTTTCTTGTCCCACTACACAATTAGTTGATCGATGTTACCCATTTTTGTATTTGTGTGTATACATTTTTTCTCGATATGCAATGAATTGTGGCCAATAGTTTTGTTAATCGTTAGCTATTCAAATCGAACCCTCGAAACTGAGATAGCTACTATTTTATACCCTTCACTTCGTCATCTGTAACCTTACATCTTACCCACTGATAAACAATTTATTAAACCCATAACTTTTATTCCATAATAAATCATAACGGACTTGCATATTAACATTTAGTTTACCAAAATCACCAATCAACGTCACGATTGTGTATCGGTCTAAACCTTCAACAGTCGTTTTCAACTTAAAACGGTCGACCAAGACACTGGAAATGCCAGAATTTTGGCTACATTGATCCAGCATAGCTCGTATTTTTGCTTCCGTCCACCATTCAATAATATCGTAACTACGGCCGTAGGCGACAAAATCGTGATACGTTGTAACGGGGCCCTTTATATGGTTTGACCAAGGCTTTCTCGCGCATCTTGGGGTCTTGTCGAAAATAAGAAACGAAAAGAAAAACATTTTCAACAAGTAAAACGGCTGTGAAGGAAAATACAGCAATACGACAGAATATTTTTTTTAACGAATACAATATAGGAAATATGTATGGTTAAAACGGATAACGACAAAACACTACGAAAAGTTTTTTTTTAGCGAATCAACGACTGAATAGCTTAAAACGAAAAATATAACCGACGAAGCAGTGGACTAAAAAAAAATCTTTTAAAAAAAAGTAAAACGAAAACGAAAAGACGAGGAAAGAAGAGGAAAAAGCGCATGCGCGAATGAAACTCAAAAACTCAACGAAATCAAGAAAACGGAAAAAAAGATTGTGCGCAGGAGAAAATATGCTAGTAAAATTGTATTCACTGAAAGTTCCAGAACTGAATAAAAGTTTACGAAATAAAAATTTGCCTACAAGTGGCAATAAGAATCATAAAATATTATTATAATATTAATGAGCGAATTGGGAACAGACGAGGTGGACATCAACAATATTTCGTTAGACAACATGACTCTGGCGGATAATGAGCCGCGGCAGGCCCAGATGAACGAACTACGAAATTTAATTGGCGATTTTGAACGCACAGTGGGTGCGCTGCATGTTAATGGTGGTGAAGGATTAAGGGCCACAAACGGAGTTGCAGTGGATATGTTACTTAAATGTGGTGAATCTTTAAGAGCCACAAACGGAAATGCAGCCAGCCCAACGTCATCATTGCAGCAGCGAACATTTAACGTTCAAGATGTTGTAGGGATTTTTCCAGAATTTGATCCGCTGAAAAAACGCATGACGTCATCGCAGTTTATTTAACGAGTAGAATATTTGCATGGGTCGATGATTTGTTGCTGTTTGCAATTCAGCATAAATTAAAAGGTATTGCAAAGGAATGGCTTAACGTCCAACCGGTCTATCTGTCATGGAACGAATTTGTACGTATTTTTTAGCAGATTTTCCAAGTTCATTAAATCTTGCCGTAAGCGTAAACTGACAGAGACGTTTGTGGAGTATTACTACGCTAAATTACTCTGGGGGCTTAGGAGAGCGCTTGACGACACTTCAATTATTACATACGTAATTAATGGAATAAACGAGGCAAATATAGCACGGAGTCTGCTGGCCTTAAATTTAAAAGCTCATTTCATAATTTATCAACGACAGTAGATGTAAACCGAGATGTCAAATCACTACCAAATACTGCAACAGAAGTTTAAGGTGAAGCAGTACGAGGTGGAAGTGAGGACCTGGGCCTAAATGTTTCAATTGTAATGAGATCGGCTACATTGCAGCTAAATGTCCCCGGCCTCAACGACGGGGACATGTACCAAATGTGGCAAAGTGGGCCATGACGTTAAGGATTGCAGAGTTGCACCTAAAGGGGCAGTATCAGCAATCACGAATGACGTTAAGAATTTTTGTGCCACTCGTAATGAAAGAGATTTGCACCAATAATCGTAAAACCATGCATTTGTTGATACCGGTAGCGATAACTCGTTGATTCGTGAGTCAGCAGTAGCAACGCAGATCAGCCGCAAGGCGTCATACAAACGATTAAAAGGGTTCGGCGGGTCTGTGGTCGAATCAAATGAGGTTATCGAGATCAACATGGAAATGGATGATCAGCAAATTGAGGCAGTTTTAAATATAGTGCCTGATGAAACTCTGCCTTATGATATGCTGTTGGGCAGGGATGTATTATGCCGTGAAAATCAACGTGTGGTTATCGATAAAGGCGAATTACAGTTACATGCAAAAACAAATGACTTCAGGATACTACCAGATACCGCTCGAAGAAGACCACAAACATTACACTGTATGAACATAATGTTATGTCATTTGGGTTAATAAACTCACCAATGTTTTTCAAGAGATGATTACCAATGTAATAAGAGAGCTGCCAGATCGTAATCTGATTATAAGCTATGTTGATGAAGTTATAATCTGCACCGAATCAGTTGATAATGGGATACGAGTTTTAACAAAATTTTTAGAAGCAGTACGTACCGCTGGCCTAACTTTACGACCGTCGAAATATGTTTTTCTAGCCGACACTGTTAATTTCTTGGGACATGTTGTCAGTAGCCAAGGTATTTGTCCAGGCAACGAGAAAACCAAATGTATTGAAGAATTTCCGGAGCCGACAAGTGTGACCGAGGTTCGTAAATTGTTGGGCGTCACAGGTTTTTCCAGAAAATTTGTCGAAGGGTACAGTCGAATAGCAGCGCCGTTGACAAAACTCTTGAAGAAAGAAGCAAACTTCGAATGGAGTGTAGAACTGCGACCAATATTAGTTTTATTTGATTCGCACAAATCACACGAGGTGCACACGGATGCCAGTGCTATCGGGCTAGCAGGAGTCCTGCTACAAAAAGAAGATCAGGGTCTGAGGGAAGGTTATACTGCAAAATCAAAGGACGAAACATATTAGTAATTCATCAAGCTATTAGATGGCGCATCACCAGATCATGCCATGATGACGCCGGACATTAGAAAAGAAAATCGACAAAATTGAACGCGACATTTGGTTTCCACGAGTAAGACGCTATGTCAAGTCGTATATTAAAGCATGCCGGAGTCTTAACAAGGTAAAAGGAGGATTCCATATGGATCATCTTGGACCTTTCTCGAAAAATATAAAAAGTTTTCAACTCATATTGGTTGTGACGTCGGTATTATTCCTGGGCTGAGGTATCGTTCGTCGTCCCAGGATTGCTCGAAGGACCGATAAAACCTTCGACTTTGTTTTTCGGCAATGAAGGATTCCGTGAATACGACGTGTTGCGCCGACTCCTACAGTTTTGAGACGTTTTTGTATATACGACGTTTGGCAATGACTCGTACAGTTTTGAGTTCGGTAACGACGGGTTCGTGAATACGACGATTGGCTTTCTCTCATACATTTTGGAGTTCGGCAATGATGAGTTCGTGAAACGAGGTCGGGTTCGTGAATACGACGCTTGGCGCTGGCTTGCTCAATGTTGAGTTCAGCAACTGCGGGTTAAATATGTATAAATACTTAAAAAGTTAGTAAAAACGTAAGTCCTCTACGCTGGTAGTCACCTTGTCGCGATGTAGGGGCTTATTATAAGCTGGAACATGTCATTTGAAATATTGTGAACTGATCCAGCCCATAAACTAAGTACTACCTCCAACGTGCAGGTTGAAAGTAGTTTTCTACAATTTCTGGTCAGTCGTTATGGCTAGCTAGCAATCTTAGTGACTGTGAATCAGTCTTGATGAGCAAGCACCAGGTCAGTCCTTCGGGGAAGTGCGGCTATCCTTGTGACCAATGGCTTATTTCTAGTACGGTCATGTCTCTGCTGGTTCTAAGTCATTTTTGATAGCCGGGCGGGGGAGAAGGAAAACTGCCTGGACACTGTTTGTCTACACTTCAGACCGTCAAGGCCTTGTCTTGACAGTCTGTAGTGTGAACGAACCAAAGTGACCTAAAATTTTAAAACTGTAAGGGATTTAAAAAAAAGCATAAAAACTCGTTGACCGAGGGGCATCTGGTCCTTTCGCCGACGATAAAATGGACCACTACCAGTTGGAAGGACACTCGGTCCAGTTTCCAACAGGCTGGAAGAGATGGACATTCCACTTAGCCAGGAGTCGGTTCGGAGCGATTCGCATCAGAGGGCAACAAAATTGCTGGCAATCTGCCAACAGTGCCCCCTTTTATGACCGCTTTTTCGTCTTGTTGTAAGATGAAGGATGTGGAAACCACGGCTCTGGACAAGCCTAGTCCCAGCAGGGTGGCGACGGTGGTCTCTAAAGGAGTGGCCTTGCAAGGCGCCACCTCGGGGGTTCCCTGTTCAAAACCTACTCTGGTAAAGACTGTCATCGCCAAGAACATCGGGATTATACCTAGCAATTTTCCGAAGGCAATATGGTCTACGGATGAAATTGCAAAGGTACAGAGGTGTATCCTCAATAAGATGTACGAGACCAGAGAGCGTACAACAAAGCCTCACTTTGCAGGCTACAGTTTTAAGCCCGGATGGTTAATTATTAACTGTGTGGACGATGAGACTGTGGCTTGGTCGAAGGAGCTAATACAAGCTCTGAAGCCATGGGAGGGAGCCGAATTGAAGATGGTGGACGAGGCAGAAGTGCCGAAGTCCAAAATCTTCGTCGGCTACTTTCCTGGCTCAGCTGCTTGGCAGAATGAGCAAATTTTGGGACAAGTAGAATCGAAAAATTCGGGCATTTGTGTCAAGGAATGGCGGGTGCTTCATCGATTGCAGCAAGGCGATATTATCGAGTAAGCTATTGCTGTGGATCCCATGTCGACTGAAAAGGTGGAAGAGCTGGGCAACAAAGTCTTTTATGGCTTTGGAAGTGCCCAGTTCAGACCTAGGCTGAAGGAAACCAAAGCAAAAGCTGCTGAGGGCAACGATGTGCCATCGACGTCTGCTGCGGCTCGTGCACACGCAAGTCGCCAGAAGTCGAAAATGGGACCCAAAACCGTAAAGCATGCACCGAGTGCAGAGAAAGGCAAAACAAATGCCAAACTCTCTGCTCTGTATGGTCGGCTAAGAATATGGGAAAAAAAAGACCCGGAGGCTGCGGCTTTGGGAAGCACGAAGGATGGTAAGGTCCGGAGGGGCCGGTCTGGGAAATAATGTAACAGGCTTCACCACAAAACCCGCCAATCTGGAAATGTTTCCAGATAAATCTCTTGTGGAACAAAAGTGTCTGGACTTTGCGGCCATCCAAGAACCATAGGCCGAAATAGACGAATAAATGGTCTTCAGACAAAAACTTGTAAGTTAATCTACAACAGCGATGCCGACCGACCTAGGACGACGCTGTTGATTAACAAACATATTAAATTTCTTCCAATTTCAGAGCTTATTCAACGTGATCTGGTGGCGATACAGGCAGAAGTGCTTAGTGCCAGAGGGAGAAGAAAAATAGTCCTGGCATCCTTGTACCTCCCTGGCGACTCCGAGGAAGCGGTATCACGCGAGTTTCTGCAGCTCGTGGAACACTGCAAGACTCGCAACCTGCAATGGGTCGTGTGCTGTGTCGCAAATGCGCATCACACGGTATAGGGAAGCACGGATGTAAATACACGTGGTGAGTCTCTTCTTGATGTTATTACAACTAACAATATTGTAGTAGTTAATAGAGGAAATGAGCCAACTTTTATAAATGCGATAAGGGGGGAGGTATTAGATCTTACTCTTTCAGGTGCTTTTATATCAAATAACATATCAAATTGGAAGGTGTTGGATGGAGTCTCCTTGTCAGATCATCGTTATATTAGCTTTGATCTGAAAGTGGAAGTTGCAGTCACCTTTAAAATTAGAAAAGTTAGGAAGACCTATTGGTCACTTTATAACTTCTCCTAGGACAAAACATGGGTCACCTAAGGGAAAAAAATAACAAACTCTCAGCAACTAAATCTGGATGTTAACAGCTTAGAAAATTTAATAATAAACGATTTTGAAAATAGTTGCAAACTGGTCGTGAATAAACGTTCTAGAAACATCCCATGGTTTAGTCAGTTATTATCCTACAAGATTGCTCTAACGGCCTATAATAATGAACTGAGAAGATCTAAAAGAGAATCCTGGAGGAAGCACTGTGAGGAGATTGAATCACTCCCTGCAGGTACAAGACTGCAGAAATCACTCAATAAAGATCATTCGAATGGCCTTTCGATACTTAAAAAGGCAGACGGAAATTTTGCAGATAGCCTAGAGGAAACGGGACAGCTACTGCTGGACACTCACTTTCCAGGCTGTGTCACCTGTGTAGAGGACAGTGGAACCATTGAGGGCACTCGGTCCTTGATGCCCACACGTAGGGAACTCTCACTGGCTCGTAAGATATTTACCGTCAACAAAACTAAATGGGCTATCTCCACCTTCAGCCCATTTAAATCTCCGGGTGTCGATAACATACAACCGTGCCTACTTCGGCACCGACGTTAACCAACATTTTTAGGATAAGCTTAGAATTAGGCATGGTTCCTAAACGTTGGACGAAGGCTAGGGTAGCTTTCATACCGAAAGCAGGAAAAAAGGCAGATCACACGCCAAAAGCTTTTCGGTCCATTAGCCTAACGTCATTCATCCTTAAAGCTATGGAAAAAATTCTGGATCAATATATCAGAGAAGTCTATCTGGAAGATATACCTCTCCATATTGAACAATATGCTTACCAATCAGGAAAATCGACTGAGACTGCAATACATAGCCTAACGAGTAAAATCGAAAAGGCTTTGGAGGGTAAGGAAATGGCTCTCTGTACATCTATTGACATTACAGGGGCCTTTGACAATGCTACATTCAGATCTATTGACTAAAGGCTGACTCCAAGGAGGCGTCTTATCGCCATTCCTCTGGCTAATGGTCATTGACGAGCTTATACAAACTCTTGATGACCAAGGGTTCGAAGTTCAGGGCTTTGCAGATGATTTGGTAATCATGGTTAGAGGCAAGTTTGACTCCACCATAACCGACCGCATGCAACTAGCTCTTGACATTACGCAGAATTGGTGTCAGGAGAAAGGACTTTCGATTAACCCTACTAAAACTAACGTGGTACCCTTCACCAAAGGGTACTAAATCTAGAAACCTTAAGGTTAGGGGCCACAGACCTCAAACTTTCCGGGGAAATGAAATATCTAGGAGTAATCCTAGACAAAACTCTAACTTGAAAAAACCACTTACAATACATAACAAATAAAGCCTTAAGAACAAGATTTTCTTGCCAAAGGCTGTATGGTAAAAAATGGGGACTACGACCATAAATGGCGTGGTCTTACAAAACAGTAATATAACCAATGGTTACCTATGCATCTTTAGTATGGTGGCCAAAGGTAGATCAGACTAAGGATCAGATGACTCTTAACAAGATTCATCGAATAGCCTGTTTGAGTGTTACGGGAGCAATGAGATCGTGCCCCACAACAGCCTTGGGAATAATCACTGGACTTACTCCTCTGCACATCATTGTAAAGAGGACGGCAGCCAGCGCGGACATAAGGCTATCTAATCTAGCTTAACTTACGGGAGGCAAACAAACGGGTCACGTAAAGATTCTGGACATCTTCCGGAATTTTCCGTGTCTTGTGGTCTCCAATAGGATGAACAGAAAACTTTCGTTTTTCAAATAGACGAATAAATGGTCTTCAGACAAAAACTTGTAAGTTAATCTACAACAGCGATGCCGACCGACCTAGGACGACGCTGTTGATTAACAAACATATTAAATTTCTTCCAATTTCAGAGCTTATTATGCCGAGGAAGCGGTATCACGCGAGTTTCTGCAGCTCGTGGAATACTGCAAGACTCGCAACCTGCAATGGGTCGTGTGCTGTGTCGCAAATGCGCATCACACGGTATAGGGAAGCACGGATGTAAATACACGTGGTGAGTCTCTTCTTGATGTTATTACAACTAACAATATTGTAGTAGTTAATAGAGGAAATGAGCCAACTTTTATAAATGCGATAAGGGGGGAGGTATTAGATCTTACTCTTTCAGGTGCTTTTATATCAAATAACATATCAAATTGGAAGGTGTTGGATGGAGTCTCCTTGTCAGATCATCGTTATATTAGCTTTGATCTGAAAGTGGAAGTTGCAGTCACCTTTAAAATTAGAAAAGTTAGGAAGACCTATTGGTCACTTTATAACTTCTCCTAGGACAAAACATGGGTCACCTAAGGGAAAAAAATAACAAACTCTCAGCAACTAAATCTGGATGTTAACAGCTTAGAAAATTTAATAATAAACGATTTTGAAAATAGTTGCAAACTGGTCGTGAATAAACGTTCTAGAAACATCCCATGGTTTAGTCAGTTATTATCCTACAAGATTGCTCTAACGGCCTATAATAATGAACTGAGAAGATCTAAAAGAGAATCCTGGAGGAAGCACTGTGAGGAGATTGAATCACTCCCTGCAGGTACAAGACTGCAGAAATCACTCAATAAAGATCATTCGAATGGCCTTTCGATACTTAAAAAGGCAGACGGAAATTTTGCAGATAGCCTAGAGGAAACGGGACAGCTACTGCTGGACACTCACTTTCCAGGCTGTGTCACCTGTGTAGAGGACAGTGGAACCATCGAGGGCACTCGGTCCTTGATGCCCACACGTAGGGAACTCTCACTGGCTCGTAAGATATTTACCGTCAACAAAACTAAATGGGCTATCTCCACCTTCAGCCCATTTAAATCTCCGGGTGTCGATAACATACAACCGTGCCTACTTCGGCACCGACGTTAACCAACATTTTTAGGATAAGCTTAGAATTAGGCATGGTTCCTAAACGTTGGACGAAGGCTAGGGTAGCTTTCATACCGAAAGCAGGAAAAAAGGCAGATCACACGCCAAAAGCTTTTCGGTCCATTAGCCTAACGTCATTCATCCTTAAAGCTATGGAAAAAATTCTGGATCAATATATCAGAGAAGTCTATCTGGAAGATATACCTCTCCATATTGAACAATATGCTTACCAATCAGGAAAATCGACTGAGACTGCAATACATAGCCTAACGAGTAAAATCGAAAAGGCTTTGGAGGGTAAGGAAATGGCTCTCTGTACATCTATTGACATTACAGGGGCCTTTGACAATGCTACATTCAGATCTATTGACTAAAGGCTGACTCCAAGGAGGCGTCTTATCGCCATTCCTCTGGCTAATGGTCATTGACGAGCTTATACAAACTCTTGATGACCAAGGGTTCGAAGTTCAGGGCTTTGCAGATGATTTGGTAATCATGGTTAGAGGCAAGTTTGACTCCACCATAACCGACCGCATGCAACTAGCTCTTGACATTACGCAGAATTGGTGTCAGGAGAAAGGACTTTCGATTAACCCTACTAAAACTAACGTGGTACCCTTCACCAAAGGGTACTAAATCTAGAAACCTTAAGGTTAGGGGCCACAGACCTCAAACTTTACGGGGAAATGAAATATCTAGGAGTAATCCTAGACAAAACTCTAACTTGAAAAAACCACTTACAATACATAACAAATAAAGCCTTAAGAACAAGATTTTCTTGCCAAAGGCTGTATGGTAAAAAATGGGGACTACGACCATAAATGGCGTGGTCTTACAAAACAGTAATATAACCAATGGTTACCTATGCATCTTTAGTATGGTGGCCAAAGGTAGATCAGACTAAGGCTCAGATGACTCTTAACAAGATTCATCGAATAGCCTGTTTGAGTGTTACGGGAGCAATGAGATCGTGCCCCACAACAGCCTTGGGAATAATCACTGGACTTACTCCTCTGCACATCATTGTAAAGAGGACGGCAGCCAGCGCGGACATAAGGCTATCTAATCTAGCTTATCTTACGGGAGGCAAACAAACGGGTCACGCAAAGATTCTGGACATCTTCCGGAATTTTCCGTGTCTTGTGGTCTCCAATAGGATGAACAGAAAACTTTCGTTTTTCAGGCAGTGCTGGAGCGATGGGAAAAATAGCTTCTATTTTTCCGGCGGAGGTCCACGCCTTAGAACTAAGTGTCAGAGAATGTCTACGAAGGAGCACCAGCGGTACCAAAATATGTATTCTCTCTGACAGCCAAGCAGTTCTAAAATCACTTAAAAACTTCTCATTCCAATCAAAACTATTACAAGATTGTCTTAAACTTCTCAACACCCTAGCAAAAGGTTACTTTGATATGGGTGCAGGGACATAAAGGGCATGAGGGCAATGAAATAGCGGACTCTCTCGCAAAGAAAGGTGCAGAAACTCCGTTTATAGGTCCGGAACCCTTCTGTGGGGTAAACAAAAGTTTCATAAATAACTTGATACAAGTATGGGAAAAATAAAATAAAGGCAATCAAGAAGACTCATTGACCCAGCACGTGTCAAGGTAGAAGCTATTCTCAACCTTAGCAGAAAAGATATAAAACTCTATAGTGAATTCTTAACAGGACACTGTAAACTTAATTACCATCTGAATAAAATAGGAGTGGTAGCAAATGATTCATGCCGACTCTGCCAAGAGCAGCAGGAGATGGCTGAACATGTTCTTTGCACTTGTCCAGCGGTGGCAAGACGCAGATTTGACTACTTAGGCAACGGGATTCTAGTTCCAACTGACATAGTAAAAATTAAGCCCACAACAATTACGAGATTTATAAATAGTTTAGAATTGTGTTTGTAGGTCAACGAGGCTGCACAATAGATCTTTCAGGTCGCAGTGCATCTATAGCCTTTATTAATAATAATTATAATAATAATAATAATAATAATAATAATAATAATAATAATAATAATAATAATAATAATAATAATAATAAAAAAACGTACCTAGGATAAACGGTTGCACGAGTAACGGGATTGCACCAAAAATGTATTGGGCAAATCTCCTTTTTTACTTTAGAAAATAAAAGAATGTTTATTTTCAGCTGGGTTCTTCAGAACTGAATTTTTATTTTTTCTTTACTTCTTTATACTAAAATTACAAAAATGGTTTCTTTAAACTAAGTTTACATATATGATCTTAAGATATCAATAAACTTAAATAAATACGGCGCTTACTTGTGACCGTAATAAAATCTGGGAGTTTCCAATATTTATTTGTGAAATTATATTTTGGGAATTCCCAGTTATTTTGGAAATTACAATTTGGGAATTTCTATTTATATTTATTTGCTTATGTTATCCTTATACAAAGGTTTTATAACTTATAATAAAAGTACTAGTCCCGATTTCCAGTTATTTAGGAAATTACAATTTGGGAATTTCTATTTATATATTTAGGTAATTTAGGATGTTTTCCTTTTTCAATTTATCCGTTGTCTCCGTTTTATTAGGTTTTATTATTTCAATATATTGGTCTTACTAAACAATGCATTTTGAAGAAATGCAATGTATCTGTCTCAAAATATAATATTTGTGTTTTACATTTTTATCTTTATAAATGTTTTCAATGATCTTAATTACATTTACCAATCTTTGGGAAAGTTTCGTCTCTTATGAGGAAATGTGGAAATATCCAAGGTTTCTGGTGCAGTAGATATGGACATGACTAGCATGGACATAACTCACGCGCAAGGACGGCAAGGTAAGGTCGCACGCGCAAAGACGACGACGTATGGTCGCACGCGCAAAGTCGGCAAGAACGGTGGAGCCTCTACTTACACAATCATACTATCCAGCACTGTACTATCGGCAAGTACGCGAAGGTTTCCGTATTGACCGACCGACGGTTATTTATTAAACGGCCGATTATAATAAAATTATAATTGCCCCAAAAAATATATATGCTTATAATAAATATAAGTATATCAGCTTTATGCTTGGTTTGACTGTCAACCAGTAAAACATGTAACAACGTCATAAATATCGGTAGCAACCAGCCCCTAATCATCGCCAACCAAGGCGAACTTATGTGTCTGCATATACAAGCCAAGCGCGAATTGTAACGTGCGCTTTCATGAATTCATATTAAATGAACGAAAATTGTGGCTAGCTTTGCTTGCTTAATGATTGTTGTTGTTGTTTATACGTATTATAAATGGTGGGGTGGAATTACTTGTTGTTTAATGCTGTCGGTTTATAAAACTGGAATTCTGTACGTTTGTAACGTTACAGTTACAGTTTGAGGAAATTTTTTTTACAAACAACAAATTTCGACGGTATGTACATGCGGGTGGCATCATCTTTACTCGCCGTTGCATTTTATCATATGTAACCAACGCGAATTGTTCATCCAGCACAACGACTTCGACAGGCGGACGGCCTTTTCGGCGGACGATCCATTGACGTGGGCCGTTGCTGGGAGGACGTTTTATAGTTATACCGCTGAACGCTCGGTTTCCCCGTGATGTCCTATGATGCTGGTTCACTGGTTGTGAAGTAATCGAAGCTGTTGGCGGTACCAACTCGATTGACGCTTCAAGTTCTCGCTGAGTGGGCACGGGTGGCAAATGTACTGTCATCTTCACAGCTTTCGGCATTCGATTTTCGGCAGGTGTCTGAATCATCTCAATCTGGGCTAACCGCAACCTTGCTGCGGCTTCTACTGATGTTGAGAACCCGTCGGATGATAGCAAGCGTGTGCAAAGCCGTGCTACTCCTACTTTTCTATTTTGTGCCATGAGATTTCGGGTCGAAGCCTGAGGTTACTTTGTGCATAAAGGCTAATATTGTTGGTTTTTATTGGAGTGGAGTTAATGCGTGATGGCCTCAATGACGGACGTATTAACCTTCCGTTCTGGTTCGTTGCTACCGACATTCTTTAATATTATTACATGTTTGACTGGTTGACAGTCAAAGCAAGCATAAATCCAATATACAGAGTTTTTCAAAAGGGACAATACAAAAGTAGACCGATAGAGACAGCAATCGACGCCATATTTTTAATCGCTCTCTTGACATTTCTCTTCAGTAAGGTTTGCCACTTCATCATAGAAAGATATACGTGCCAACAACGGGTCGAAATTCGGAGTCAGTGGCCTTAACTTTAAGAGCGCTACGTCCAATTTATGGTCGTCATAATCGTCCTACCAGATCAACAATTGAGCGTCTAGTGAAAAAATGTTAATCCACAGGCACAGTACAAAATGTTCCCGTGCTAGTGAGACAAAGAAGTACCCGTAGTGTCGAGAATATTGCTGCCGTTGAGGCTTCAGTTCAAGAAAGCCCAAATGTGTCTCTCATACGTCGTTCTGAAGCGTTGGGCATCTCTGTGACGACGTCGTTGTTGCGAATTTTGCGAAAATATCTTGGCCTACATCCTTACAAGATCAAATTGATGCAATAACTTAAGCCGCTTGACCACCAGAAGCGTCGTATGTTTGTGAATTAGGCTGAGCAACAACTTGAAAATGATTCGGATTTTCATCGAAAAATCATCTTCAGCGATGAGGCTCGTTTCTGGCAAATGGCTTCTTCAATAAGCAAAATATGCGTTATTGGTCAGGCAGCAATCCACACGTACTCCATGAGTCATCATTGCATCCCGAAAAAATTACGGTTTGGTGCGGTTTAGGGGCCGGCGGCGTCATTGGACCGTACTTCTTCTCTGATGATCAATACCGGCACGTTACTGTGAATAGGAATCGATACCGTTCAATGATAACCGAATATTTTTGGCCCCAATTGGATGATATAGACTTGGAGGAAATGTGGTTCAAACAGGACGGCGCCACAAGCCACACAGCGAATGTCACAATCAATTTATTGGAAACCATGTTTGTTTAGACGTGTTATCTCACGAAATGGCCCAGTCGATTGGCCGCTTCGGTCGTGCGATTTGATACCGTTAGACTATTTCCTGTGGGTCTACGTCAAGACGGAGAATCTGATTGTCTTCCTCAGGGAGGGAGGCCTAGACATCGGCATTATCCAAGAGCCCTGGGTGAACAGTAGTAGCATCAAGGGTTTCACGGATAGCAACTCTCTACTATACTACAAGAAAGATGCAGGTAAACCTAGATCTTGCATTATTATTAAAAAACACATTCAAGCATTCCTTTGCAGCAGTTCCGGTTCCGCTGATCTGACAGTTGTCAGGATCGAGCTAGACGGTGGTAAGAAACTAGTGGTCGCATCTGCGTACATGGCGCATGACAATCCTGTCAAAACGTGGTTAGGGATGAAACTTTTATTTAAGGCTTCTACGCCAATGCCAGACAAACGCTTTGGGGTAGCAGCGAAATAAATTACAGAGGTGGCGGTGAGAACACTTAGCTCATGGGCCGCTAGGTGCGGCTTGTCAGTGAACCCAGTGAAAATAGAATTACTATTATTCACCACGAAAACCAAGATAACTCAATTCAAATTACCAGTGCTAAACGGACAAGCGCTTACTCTTTCTAACGAAGCCAAGTATCTCAATGTTCTTCTTGATACAAAGCTAAATTGGAAAAATAATATTATCCTGCGAGTTAAAAAAGCCTGCATTGCTTTTTACACGTGCAATAAAATGTTTGGCAAACGTTGGGGTCTCCAGCCAAAGATGGTACTCTGGATGTACAGGGCTGTAGTTCGACCGATTCTCACCTACGGAGCTCAAGTTCGGTGGCCAGCGCTTAATAAAAACTATAATATAGTAAAATTAAGAAGAGTGCAACGATCCGCATGCATTGGCATAACTGGGGCTCTGAGATCCAGTACCTCAGATGCGCTAAATGTACTTGTGCATCTTCTTACCATTGATCTTCACATCAAATTTGTAGCCGCATGCACTGCAGCAAGACTCAAAGAAGTAGGGTCATGGCAAAGCAAGGACATAAGGCCACAGCAGAATTTTAGGTACGCTATCTAAAGAGGTAGTACCAGTAACGACAGACTACATTTCACCGAAAATAGTTCTTAACAAGAACTTTTTACACAGATTTAAATCCAGAGAAGAATGGTCATCTAATAGTGTAATCGACAAATTCGGCGTTGCCTTTTTTATGGATAGCTGCAATATGAGCTGTGGAGTTGGCGCAGGTGTTTTTTGTAAACCCCTTGGTAACTCTAGATCTCTTAGGCTTCCTGATGAGGCCAGTGTGTTTCAAGCTGAATTGATTATAAGCTTGTAGTATTATTAGTAGCAAACTAACTCGTAAAAAGAACATAGCCATATTTTCTGACAGTCAGGCAGCTATTAAAGCATTATCCTCTAATGTTATAACATCAAAATTAGTTCTTTAAGGCAGAAATGAACTAGATCTTCTCGGTCACAGACATAGAATTAACCTTATCTGGGTTCCAGGACATAGGAGCATAGTAGGTAATGAAGTGGCCGATGACCTGGCCAGGAAGGGCTCTGCATCGGCGCTGGAACCGGCTATTTTGGTTCCGGTACTTATAGGCAAAGTCAAATCTGACATTGTCGCGGTCTAAAACAGCTCTTAGATTTTTAATAAGTTAATGGGATTAGAACACTAAAATAGTGTAGTGGTAAATAAAAGTTACCAGAATAATATTCCCAATAATGTTGCTTAATTGTATCATATTAAATTTTTTTTTTGGGATTTCTCCTTTTTCTAAAACGTGTATTTTAGTATCCAGCGATTTACGAACGAGACAGACAGTCGTGACCTAATACGAACGAGACAAGGACAAGTTTATGTCAAATTATACTTATGAAAGTTTTGTTTGTTCCCTCGTTTTTATGCCCCTTGTGGAGCCAAGAATGACGCCGACCATGCACAGATGCCTCCAAAGTTCATTTTTGATTTGGTGGGAGCGAGGTCTGTACTTTGCCAGAATTTCATAGAAATCCCCATTTTGGGAATTTTCGTACAAGGTTCTTGACAGGTCACCTCATACTGACTCTGGTTTGTTGTAAACCGTACTCTCTGCATTAAAATGGCTGATAGCCCATTTCTCACTTTTTTTTTGGGGAAATGGAACAAAATCTGCAAGGATCGCAGTTTTGTTCAGTTCGTTTTGAACAGCGAGTTTGAACGAATGAGATTTTTATTAAAGTGATTTTCGAGGATTTACTGGTGCTAGGAGAGCAGCTAATATCCTGAATATTAAAATAGTGCGAGGAGATTCAGAAGGAATCCCAAGAGCAAACAACGAAGCTAAAGCTTTATTAAGGGAGTATTATTTTGTAGTGTTTTGTTTAGTTATATTTTGCACGGCAGTCGAGCCGTATTGTTGGTAGTTATAGTTCAACTTGTTTTGGTTCATTTAAAACCATCTTAAATACATTTATTTGGTGTTATAGTGCCTTTAGTTTATTTTGTCCGTCCCGCACTCGAGCCAAGTTCAGACGTGAACACGGTGAAATAAAGAATCTAGTCGTTAAGATTCGTGTGAGGATTCGGTTCTCTATTGCCGGATCCGCAACTAGAGTGCACAACATAAAAATAGTTTTTTTTTCCCTTTTTATTAACCCCCCCCCCCCCTACTCCGACTAAGCTAGGTAGGAAATTACTTTATCACCGGTGATAATAATTGTTCGCGGCCTAAATTATTACGTGATAAATTGGCGCCCAACGTGGGGCTCGAAAAAGGAAAAATTTCGTTGTTTTGCCGACGGCATTTCACATTTTAAACTTTTGTTGTGTCTGTCCAGTTGCGGACTTTTTGTTTTTGCTTTAGTTTTTTTTGTAATTCAAATTTGTTTATTTTATCGGAGTCGTACCGAAACGTTTTTTTTTTGTACCAACAACACAGACAGGATTCGATCGCGGTGTTTTACAGTTGTTGTTGTTGGTTACGTGTTCACGTTTTGCTTTTAATAGACCGTACGGTTATTTTTTTTTACACTTATTGTGCTGATTTCTTTCGCACAATGGGCTTAATTGCATTTTTGTTTACTAATATTTTTTAAATTTTTGAAATTGGTTTTATTATAATATTTTATACATCAATAACTTGTTTTGTTTGTTTTAACATATATATACTGGTGCATATGCACATTGTTTAATATATTTTGTTTTGTAATATTATCATTGGAATTGTATTTTTATTTTTTTTAATTTTTGTTGTTGTAACTGCTATAGCGGAGTATATTCCAAAGTCGCACAGTGGGCTAAGGTATTATTCATTTATTTTTTTTTTTTTTTTATTTAATTAAAAAAAAACCGACGGTCTCTTAAAGCAATTTTTATAATTTTTTTTTAACTTTAATTTTTTTGTTATATTATACATATATATTTTTTTTTCTTAAAATGGATTTTTATCGTCTTAACGTAGAAGAGTTAGAGTACGAAATGGAATCGCGCGGGCTGCCGGTAGCCTCTATTGATATCATGCGGAAAATATTAACTGCAGCGAGGCAGATTGAAGCTCGCGGATCGGTCGATTTGTTTTCGGATTATCCATTCGAGTTTTCGGAAGATATAGAAGCGGTTGAGGAGAAATTATTACAAATAGGAGCATTAGCAGAAAAGGAGTATTTAAATGTATTGGCAAAAATCGAGTGGAGTTTAACGAAATAATTGAGCGCAGTGATTTAAAGAATAGGTTGTTATTAAAGTTAGCCGAGTTTAACGAAGTTAGGGATTTTTCTAATAATTTTGAACAGGCAGCTGACTCCTTTTCTGAATTTAAAGATAATGCTCAGAATGTTAAAAATCTAAAATTATATAAGTGGGAGCTTAAATTTACTGGAGAAAAATCCAGCATGTCCCTTCACGCGTTTTTAGAACGTGTAGCCGAGCTATGTGAAGCTCGTGGTGTCAGTAAGATAGAATTATTTAAAAGCGCTGTAGATTTATTTGCAGGAAATGCGCTTGTATGGTTTAGGGCCGTTCGTAAAACGGTAAACAGTTGGCAGGAGTTAGTCGGAGAGTTAAAGTTAGAATTTTTACCGTCAAATTATGACGAGCAGTTATTAGACGAAATTAGAAGAAGGACTCAAGGAAGCTGTGAGTCTATAGGAATTTATGTGGCTGTGATGAAAGGACTATTCGGGCGTTTATCCGAACCTTTGTCAGAGAGCCGAATGGTAGGTTTAGTTAGGTCAAACTTGTCCCCTTTCTACCAGACTCGACTGGGTTTAGCCGAGCCTAAATCCTTCGTAGAGTAGGTTGAGCTTGGGCGCAAGTTGGAGGCTGTGCGTACAAACGTTAATACTTTTGTACCGCCGCCAACAAGTTGCTCCAAAAATTGTATGGAGCCGGATTTGGCGTATGTCTCGACAGATTTAGAGGTAGCAGCTATTAATGCTCCTCTACGAGATAAGAGGTTTACTAGGAGAATTGAGCCTGCTTACCAGAAAATTAGAGATTTTAAGTGCTTCAATTGTAAGCGTTATGGTCATGTCGCAGCAGACTGCCGAAGTGGGATCAGGTGCTACAGATGCGGTAGACCTGGAACTTTGAAACGAAATTGTCCTAAGTGCTCATCAGGAGTGGAACAATTTTGTCAGGCGAAATCAACCTGTAAGGAAAGTCGTCCTCAGGAATATTCAACGAATTGCGTTATGACCTCCTGGCGAAATAGAGCAGGAGGCGGGAGGAATTATGTTTTTGCTTAAAAACAATCTGAATAAAGTCCGTCTGTGTTACCAGATATGGAACCTGGTTAAGAGCAAGTTTTAACCACTTTCTGTTGTTGTTCGAAAGTTGGCTGGTCTTTTAAACGAGACCAAGCAACTTTCGCAGAGGTGGAGGTGGAGTTGTCGCGGTCTAAAACAGCTCTTAGATTTTTAATAAGTTAATGGGATTAGAACACTAAAATAGTGTAGTGGTAAATAAAAGTTACCAGAATAATATTCCCAATAAGGTTGCTTAATTGTATCATATTATATTTTTTTTGGGATTTCTCCTTTTTCTAAAACGTGTATTTTAGTATCCAGCGATTTACGAACGAGACAGACAGTCGTGACCTAATACGAACGAGACAAGGACAAGTTTATGTCAAATTATACTTATAAAAGTTTTGTTTGTTCCCTCGTTTTTATGCCCCTTGTGGAGCCAAGAATGACGCCGACCATGCACAGATGCCTCCAAAGTTCATTTTTGATTTGGTGGGAGCGAGGTCTGTACTTTGCCAGAATTTCATAGAAATCCCCATTTTGGGAATTTTCGTACAAGGTTCTTGGCAGGTCACCTCATACTGACTCTGGTTTGTTGTAAACCGTACTCTCTGCATTAAAATGGCTGATAGCCCATTTCTCACTTTTTTTTTGGGGAAATGGAACAAAATCTGCAAGGATCGCAGTTTTGTTCAGTTCGTTTTGAACAGCGAGTTTGAACGAATGAGATTTTTATTAAAGTGATTTTCGAAGATTTACTGGTGCTAGGAGAGCAGCTAATATCCTGAATATTAAAATAGTGCGAGGAGATTCAGAAGGAATCCCAAGAGCAAACAACGAAGCTAAAGCTTTATTAAGGGAGTATTATTTTGTAGTGTTTTGTTTAGTTATATTTTGCACGGCAGTCGAGCCGTATTGTTGGTAGTTATAGTTCAACTTGTTTTGGTTCATTTAAAACCATCTTAAATACATTTATTTGGTGTTATAGTGCCTTTAGTTTATTTTGTCCGTCCCGCACTCGAGCCAAGTTCAGACGTGAACACGGTGAAATAAAGAATCTAGTCGTTAAGATTCGTGTGAGGATTCGGTTCTCTATTGCCGGATCCGCAACTAGAGTGCACAACATAAAGATAGTTTTTTTTCCCCTTTTTATTAACCCCCCCCTACTCCGACTAAGCTAGGTAGGAAATTACTTTATCACCGGTGATAATAATTGTTCGCGGCCTAAATTATTACGTGATAACATCTGCAATTTCTTCTTTAATAAAGCCAAGTCTAGATGGAAAAATACCGCAGGATGCGCTGTATCCAAAAAGACCTGGCCGAATTATAACCTATCAAGATCCCTTGATCTCATCGGCATGAGGCGTCGAGACATCGCGGGGATTACTTACATCTGCACTGGACACTGGCCTATTGGTGAACATGCCCGCAGATTGGGAATTCCCTATAATATCCACTGTCGAAGCTGTAACAACACCAGTGAACCAGAGACACTGTTTCACTTCATCTTCGACTGTCCGGCTTTAGCAAGAGTCAGGCTTCGTACCCTCCACTCCGCCTTTCCAACCTCATTAGAAGTCTTATCATAGACCATAGTCTTGACGTAGTAGTAGTATAAGTGGAAAAACTGGTGGAGCTCCACCAGCACAAGTAGCATAATTAATGACGTTTTGCAACCAAAATCTCCTGATGCTGGAGCCATCCTGAATTGTTTAGGAATTTTAAAATGTTCATTAGTGGGTAGTCAGAATTAGTTATGAGTTTTATCTCAAGGCCCCTCGATGTTTTTTAGAAGAAGTGCTGCAAATGTTTAACTTAATTTTTTTACAAAATAAAATTCCATCGTCATTCAAAAGGTCTATAATAATTTCATTATACAAAAAGGTGATCCAAACTGTGTTTCAAATTATAGAGGTATATCGCTTCTGGACACCTTTTATAAGATTTTTACAGGTATGATTTTAGATCGTATTCAAAGTTAGATAAGCATCAACAAAATCCTGAATGAATACCAGGCGGGTTTTCGTATAGAATATTCAACGGTTGATAAAATTTTTAATTTGTCAAGCATAGTTCACCTAAACCGTAATCAAAACTTGAAAACGTATGCTTTTTTTGTAGATTTTTCGTGTGCTTTTGACTCCATTCCAAGAAACTCTTTGTTTTATAAACTCTCAATGTTCGGTTTATCCAGCAAGATTGTTCAAATTTTACACTAATACCTCTAGCCAAGTCTGGGATGGAGTCTCCTTATCTGAGTTCTTTGCTGTTGACCAAGGTGTAAAACAGGGTTGTTTGTTTAGTCCTATCCTATTTGCTTTGTATTTGAATGACCTTCACGACTCGCTTCCAGGTGGCAGGTATGAAAATCACGCTACTCATGTACGCTGATGACATTATTTTATTGTCCACTTCGCCAGTTGAATTGCAATGCATGATAAATAGTTTAGAAAATTATTGTACGATATGGGGTCTCACAGTTAACCTCTCTAAATCAAAAGTTTTGGTTTTCAGAAAATGTGCTAGACTGCCAAACTCTCTTGTGTGGACTTTTGGCGATCAATGTATTCAGAAGGTAAACGAGTACAAATATTTGGGAGTTCTATTAACGTACAACCATTCGCTTCGTAAACATTTTAAGGCTAAGCTTGCCACAGCAAAAAACGCCATTAATGCTACTTGGCTTAAATATATAAACAATCCAAAGATAACAATATCGAATAAGTTAAAGATTTACAATGCTGCTACTAGATCAATCATGTTTTACGGAGCTCAAGTATGGGGCTTTAACTAATTCGCTTTTTTATTAAAAAACTATTACTTTTGCCCAAAAATACACCAAACTATATGCTGTATCTGGAAACAGGGATGCAAACTCAGTTTGTTTCTACTTTAAAACTACATTTTAACTACAAATATAAAGTTTTCAATCTGCCAATAGATAGACTTCCTTATATTTTAGCAAAGGAAACTCTAAAAAAGTAGCATCTATTGGGCAGATGAGTGGAAAAAAGTTCATTCTGAGCTAGGAATCGAAATGCCTATAAATTTTAACTCTTTGAGAAAAAATATACATAATACATTACAGTTAATAATGAGAAAACAACAGCTTCACCACATAATTAGTGCAAGAAACTCACAACATCATGACTTGTACGCGCAACTTCAATTTGAAGAGTTCAATTATTTTACGGAAGAAAAGTCGGCACATTTAGTAAGCTTATCTATCTATCTATCTATCTATCTATCTATCTATCTATCTATCTATCTATCTATCTATCTATCTATCTATCTATCTATCTTTATATATATATATATATATATATATATATATATATATATATATATATATATATATTTCTATATTTTAAGGAGCGAATTAAGTACCCATAAAGCGCATGAATGTTGATACCATTTAATATATTTAAAACTTCTTGTAGTGAAATTTCTTTTTTACCAAAAAAATGATTGTCTGGTTTTTTTGAAAATTGGACAAATCCCTATGAAGTGCAATGTGTTTTCAATGACATTTAAATTGCAAATTGAACATGGTCCTAGGGACTCATTTCTGAAAGCTCTCGAATTTAAATTAAGCAGTCCACCCCTTGCTTTGAAAACTAAGCTTACTAAATGTGCCGACTTTTCTTCCGTAAAATAATTGAACTGTTCAAATTGAAGTTGCGCGTACAAGTCATGATGTTGTGAGTTTCTTGCACTAATTATGTGGTGAAGCTGTTGTTTCCTCATTATTAACTGTAATGTATTATGTATATTTTTTCTCAAAGAGTTAAAATTTATATGCATTTCGATTCCTAGCTCAGAATGAACTTTTTTCCACTCATCTGCCCAATAGATGCTATTTTTTAGAGTTTCCTTTGCTAAAATATAAGGAAGTCTATCTATTGGCAGATTGAAAACTTTATATTTGTAGTTAAAATGTAGTTTTAAAGTAGAAACAAACTGAGTTTGCAACCCTGTTTCCAGATACAGCATATAGTTTGGTGTATTTTTGGGCAAAAGTAATAGTTTTTTAATAAAAAAGCGTATTGGTTAAAGCCCCATACTTGAGCTCCGTAAAACATGATTGATCTAGTAGCAGCATTGTAAATCTTTAACTTATTCGATATTGTTATCTTTGGATTGTTTATATATTTAAGCCAAGCACATTTTCTGAAAACCAAAGCTTTTGATTTAGAGAGGTTAACTGTAAGACCCCATATCGTACAATAATTTTCTAAACTATTTATCATGCATTGCAATTCAACTGGCGAAGTGGACAATAAAATAATGTCATCAGCGTACATGAGTAGCTTGATTTTCATACCTGCTACCTCAACGCCACCTGGAAGCGAGTCGTGAAGGTCATTCAAATACAAAGCAAATAGGATAGGACTAAACAAACAACCCTGTTTTACACCTTGGTCAACAGCAAAGAACTCAGATAAGGAGACTCCATCCCAGACTTGGCTAGAGGTATTAGTGTAAAATTTGAACAATCTTGCTGGATAAACCGAACATTGAGAGTTTATAAAACAAAGAGTTTCTTGGAATGGAGTCAAAAGCACACGAAAAATCTACAAAAAAAGCATACGTTTTCAAGTTTTGATTACGGTTTAGGTGAACTATGCTTGACAAATTAAAAATTTTATCAATCGTTGAATATTCTATACGAAAACCCGCCTGGTATTCATTCAGGATTTTGTTGATGCTTATCTAACTTTGAATACGATCTAAAATCATACCTGTAAAAATCTTATAAAAGGTGTCCAGAAGCGATATACCTCTATAATTTGAAACACAGTTTGGATCACCTTTTTGTATAATGAAATTATTATAGACCTTTTGAATGACGATGGAATTTTATTTTGTAAAAAAATTAAGTTAAACATTTGCAGCACTTCTTCTAAAAAACAACGATTGGCCTTGAGATAAACCTCATAACTAATTCTGTCCATATACAGGGTGGCGCAAAATTAATCACCCTATTGGAAGATGCTCTCATTTTTGCAAATGGCCGCCAATTTCAAATCTGTTTTGACATTTGTGGACTAGACAGATACAGAATACAAGTGAATAAGCCATGGAGCGATACACTCCCCAAGAACGCGGAATAATTGTGTCTATTTTTTTGCGTAACAATCCGTCTGTGGTGTTGGCAAAAATCATAATGAGCGATGAGGCTCATTTTCACCTCAGCGGGTACGTGAACAAGCAAAATTATCGCTTCTGGGGAACCGAAAATCCGCGAGTGATGACGAGAAACCATTACACCCGCTCAAAGTGACTGCGTGGTGCGCTGTTCACGCTGGAGGAGTCATCGGGCCGAACGCCGCGGGTCAAACGACAACAGTGGACGGTGCGCGCTATAGGGCAATGTTGACCGAGTTTTTTCTGCCCGAACTGGACGAATTAGGACTGGTGGACATGTGGTTCCAACAGGACGGAGCAACAGCACACACTGCACGAGCCACAACCAACATTCTGAAGGCCGCGTTTCCGGGTCGCTTAATTTCGCGTTTTGGCGATTTGCACTGGCCCGCCAGATCGACCGATTTAACGGTCCCGGACTTCTTTTTATGGGGTTTTTTGAAGTCTCGTGTTTACATCAACAAGCCTGAGACCTTGGAAGCGCTCAAGGAAAATATCCGACACGAATGCGAGAATTTATCGCCCGAAACTCTCGCCGAAGTGATGGAAAATGCCATAAAACGAGCCCGTATGGCAATCAATTGTGACGGCGCCCATTTATCCGATATCATCTTCTCGACTTAACACAATTAATTCTAAAGGTCTAAATAAACATAATCAAAAAACAGAATCGAAGTTTTTTATTTAGAAAAAAAATAAGAGCCACACAACATCGGATGACTTCTTTTGCGCCACCCTGTATATATATATATCCATCCTGAATTGTTTAGGAATTTTAAAATGTTCATTAGTTGACTACCCACTAATGAACATTTTAAAATTCCTGAACAATTCAGGATGGCTCCAGCATCAGGAGATTTTGGTTGCAAAACGTCATTAATTATGCTACTTGTGCTGGTGGAGCTCCACCAGTTTTTCCACTTATACTACTACTACGTCAAGACTATGGTCTATGATAAGACTTCTAATGAGGTTGGAAAGGCGGAGTGGAGGGTACGAAGCCTGACTCTTGCTAAAGCCGGATAGTCGAAGATGAAGTGAAACAGTGTCTCTGGTTCACTGGTGTTGTTACAGCTTCGACAGTGGATATTATAGGGAATTCCCAATCTGCGGGCATGTTCACCAATAGGCCAGTGTCCAGTTCAGATGTAAGTAATCCCCGCGATGTCTCGACGCCTCATGCCGATGAGATCAAGGGATCTTGATAGGTTATAATTCGGCCAGGTCTTTTTGGATACAGCGCATCCTGCGGTATTTTTCCATCTAGACTTGGCTTTATTAAAGAAGAAATTGCAGATGTCAGATTTGACTTTGCCTATAAGTACCGGAACCGAAATAGCCGGTTCCAGCGCCGATGCAGAGCCCTTCCTGGCCAGGTCATCGGCCACTTCATTACCTACTATGCTCCTATGTCCTGGAACCCAGATAAGGTTAATTCTATGTCTGTGACCGAGAAGATCTAGTTCATTTCTGCCTTAAAGAACTAATTTTGATGTTATAACATTAGAGGATAATGCTTTAATAGCTGCCTGACTGTCAGAAAATATGGCTATGTTCTTTTTACGAGTTAGTTTGCTACTAATAATACTACAAGCTTATAATCAATTCAGCTTGAAACACACTGGCCTCATCAGGAAGCCTAAGAGATCTAGAGTTACCAAGGGGTTTACAAAAAACACCTGCGCCAACTCCACAGCTCATATTGCAGCTATCCATAAAAAAGGCAACGCCGAATTTGTCGATTACACTATTAGATGACCATTCTTCTCTGGATTTAAATCTGTGTAAAAAGTTCTTGTTAAGAACTATTTTCGGTGAAATGTAGTCTGTCGTTACTGGTACTACCTCTTTAGATAGCGTACCTAAAATTCTGCTGTGGCCTTATGTCCTTGCTTTGCCATGACCCTACTTCTTTGAGTCTTGCTGCAGTGCATGCGGCTACAAATTTGATGTGAAGATCAATGGTAAGAAGATGCACAAGTACATTTAGCGCTTCTGAGGGACTGGATCTCAGAGCCCCAGTTATGCCAATGCATGCAGATCGTTGCAGTCTTCCTAATTTTACTATATTATAGTTTTTATTAAGCGCTGGCCACTAAACGTGAGCTCCGTAGGTGAGAATCGGTCGAACTACAGCCCTGTACATCCAGAGTACCATCTTTGGCTGGAGACCCCAACGTTTGCCAAACATTTTATTGCACGTGTAAAAAGCAATGCAGGCTTTTTTAACTCGCAGGATAATATTATTTTTCCAATTTAGCTTTGTATCAAGAAGAACATTGAGATACTTGGCTTCGTTAGAAAGAGTAAGCGCTTGTCCGTTTAGCACTGGTAATTTGAATTGAGTTATCTTGGTTTTCGTGGTGAATAATAGTAATTCTATTTTTACTGGGTTCACTGACAAGCCGCACCTAGCGGCCCATGAGCTAAGTGTTCTCACCGACACCTCTGTAATTTATTTCGCTGCTACCCCAAAGCGTATGTCTGGCATTGGCGTAGCAGCCTTAAATAAAAGTTTCATCCCTGCACAGGTTTTGACAGGATTGTCATGCGCCATGTTCGCAGATGCGACCACTAGTTTCTTACCACCGTCTAGCTCGATCCTGACAACTGTCAGATCAGCGGAACCGGAACTGCTGCAAAGGAATGCTTGAATGTGTTTTTTAATAATAATGCAAGATCTAGGTTTACCTGCATCTTTCTTGTAGTATAGTAGAGAGTTGCTATCCGTGAAACCCTTGATGCTACTACTGTTCACCCAGGGCTCTTGGATAATGCCGATGTCTAGGCCTCCCTTCCTGAGGAAGTCAATCAGATTCTCCGTCTTGACGTAGACCCACAGGAAATAGTCTAACGGTATCAAATCGCACGACCGAAGCGGCCAATCGACTGGGCCATTTCGTGAGATAACACGTCTAAACAAACATGGTTTCCAATAAATTGATGTTGTTGTTGTTGTAGCGTCCACTGGAATAATCACATGCATGCACATGTGAGGGAAACGTATTTAGTGTGGATAAAGAAAGTTTGGAAAGGGAAAGAAAGAGATCTAGCTATTACCCATCCAATTCAAGGAAGCGAGCTACCTCAACTGGATTGGTCCAGAGAGACCTGGTTGTGAAGGTAGTAGGTCTGAGGGAACATTCGAAAAGATGGGCTGTGGTATGCGGCGCGGAGTCACATATAGGACATTTTTCAGAGGTCTCCGGGTTCAGTCTGGCCAGGTAACTATTCAAGTATTGAGAGTAACCTGACCAGAGCTGGGACAGTGTGGCACGCGTTTTTCGTGGTAGATTCTCCTCAAACAATGAGATTGGTGGAGGTCTACCACCGAGTACCACATTGTCCTTCATGGCTCTAATGGACTCGGAGACCATTTCGGTATGGAGTTGGGCCTTGGCATCTCTAAGAAGGCCTTCAGACACCAGGTTTAGCAGGTGACTTACTGCCGATTTCTCGGCTCGTAGGTCATGCCTAACCTGTCTAACTCCGAGGGTCGACGAACCTGCAACGATGGCGTGGTTAGGGTGGTCAGGCATCATACACCCTAGTAGGTATTGTCTCGTGAGAAGGGAGCAGTGGCTCCGGACGGGAAGAATTTTGGTCTCTTCGTGCAGGTGATCATCAGGTGTCATGAAATGACAACCAGTGACCACCCTTAGTGCCGCGTTTTGGACCGTCTGGAGTGAGTCGCTTATACAAGGCGACCAAACGGGAGCAGCGTAGTCGATAAGGGGACGACCTATGGCTTTATAAGTCGTTAGGATCGTCTCCTTATCTTTGCCCCAAGTGCTGCCCGTTAGTGCCTTTAATACGCAATTTCTCCCTTTCACTCGACTGGCCGCAACCTCCGCATGTTTGGAGAACATGAAGAGGCTGTCAAAGTGAACCCCAAGGATTTTGGGGTTCTTCACCGAGGGAATTCTTTGTCCGGAAATATGGATGTTGAGTTCCCTCGTGACCTCTTTGGTCCATGTGGTGAAAATGGTGGCCGAAAATTTGGGTGTGGAGAGTTGGAGGTTCCTATCCACCAGATAGTTGCGTATCACTGGCAGATAATTGTTTATATGCTCTTCCAGGGCTTCAATATCTCTGCCTGTACACAGGACAGTGCAGTCATCGGCATAAGAGATTAGTTTCAGCCCCGGAGGAGGGGTCGGGATTTTGGAAATATAAGTGTTGAACAGCAAGGGGGATAAAACACCTCCCTGCGGTACACCCTGCTTATTTTTCCAAAGTCAAGACCTGGAAGCTCTGAACTTTTCGTATGATTGCCTTCCAGCCAAGTAGTTGGCCAGCCACCTTTTAAGGACATTTTTGAGCGCGGATACGTACAGGTCTTGCAATAGCTTCGTGTGGCAAACCGTGTCGAAGGCCTTAGACAGGTCAAGAGCGACCATTATGGTCCTCTCGTGAGGTTTATTACTGTTTAGGCCTCCGGCTATGGCTGTCGTCATTTCGCACAGCGCTGTAGTGCTGTGTCCTGATCGAAAGCCATGTTGGTGGTCTGCCAAGGGGAGGTTCTCCTTCAAGAACGGTAGGAGAAGAGATTCCAGGACCTTAACCACTGGTGAGAGTAGTGTTATAGGTCTGTAGGAGCTTTTCCCTAGCTTCCACATATCTGGAATCTCCATGGAGTTGACACACAAGCAGAAGGTTTCCGCTATGTATGTCTCTCCTTGCCTCCCCAGGTGTTTCAGCATTATCATTGCAAGACCATCCGGACCTATAGCTGTTGAAGATTTCGCTGCCTTGATAGCTCCATGGACATCCTCTGCAGTGATATCAATGATATCGTCTGACGGGGGAAGGGATCTAATCCTCCTTCGGATGGCTCGGCGTTCTTTGTTCGGTCTAGTTGGGTGCTCAACAAACTGACGGTTTAAGGCAGAACAGCACTTGTGGGGGTCAAGTGGCGTGCCACTCTCAAAGGAGAGAGTGGGTCTCGCACTTCTCCGGGGATTTGAGAGGTTCTTAATGGTTGACCAAAGTCGTTTTGAACCTCTATCCGACCCTTCCAGGTGCCGTAACCACAGATCTCTGCGGTGAGCGCTGACTAAGTTGTCGATCTCAGCGCTCATCTGCTTCAAACGTGGGTCCGCTGCATCCTGCCTCCGGGTAGCATCACGCTCATCTGCCAAGCGAGATGCCTCTGCCGGAAAGTTGGGACGCATATTAGGAATGCGTCCGGCAGGGATACAACGGTCCTTGGCTCTAACCAGGATCCTTCGGATGTTTTTCTCCCCCTCTGAAGTTGACGAGGGGGGTGTCAGTTGACCAAATTCTGCTTCCGTTATCTCCTTAAAAGGTCGGCAAAATCCTCAACTGAACCCTCCTCGAGGGTGCCGGCTGGTAATAGATACCACAGACACTCCATTTTGAGCAATTTGCTATTATGGAGGGTATTTAGCTAAAATAAGTATGTATAGTCTAGTGTTCGTTACTCTTACATAGTACAGCATCAGAATATACACTCTTATTATGGTTGGAGGTAAAAGGGCTGGATCAAGGTGTCGCGCGACCCGTGCCGAAGATCAACCTGGCTGAGAGCCCTTTCTAAAAATAGCTCAGTCTCTAACGGGGCTTACGGATACCTGGCGCCCTCTGTAATAACTAGCCTTACCTGCGTATTTCGGATCTCTGCGCAGGTGGACCTTCTTTCTCCGACACTCGTGGGTTCAATTATGGAGCAACAAACTAAAAACAAAAACAACAACAAAATGGAGGCCGGTTCTTCCGCTAATAAACCGGGGGGAGCTACCAGCTCCGACAAGAGAGCAGCGTTTAAAACGAGCTCTAATGCTGCCACTTCTACGACAGGAGCCAAGCTCGGTCAGAGTAGATTGGTAAACAGGACTGGTAATCCCCAACCAAAATGGCCAACGGTAAAAATCACCGATCCGACTAAAGCTGGTTACCAGGAGAGGCGTAATGCTGCCAGGTTACTTGCCGAAGTCCATACTACTCCGCCGACAGAAGCTGAGTTGACGAAAGAGCTGGAGAAGTCAATCGACTGGGCGAAGTCTATACTGCCTAACTTCCAACTCGAGCGTCCAGAAACATCTGCTGCGAAAAGGCAGAGGTCGGCGGAGGGAGAAAGACCCAAAGCTAAAAAGGTGAAGACGCAAGGCATAACACCTCAAAAATCTTTCGCGGAAGTTGCTAAAAACCGCATTATAATTGGCGTCCTGGATAAAGGCGATCCAGAGGGGAAGATTCCTAGGCAGCAGTGGAAGTGGGTGCAAGCAGCACTAGCTCAAGTGGCCATGGAAGTGCTGTTAAGCAATCCTGGTCCTCCACCCTCATGTACCGACGCAGGCTGGTATCAAGGGCAGATCAAATTGATAGCCTGTGATGATGAAAGGTCTGTGGAGCTATATAAAATAGCAATTTCAAAAGTGGGAGAAGTTTACCCCGGAGCCAAGCTGGTAGCGGTTGATAAGAGGGATGTCCCATCTCGACCAAGAGCCAAGGTTTGGGTTCCGTCGACACCCTCCGACCCGGAACAAATTATGCAGCTGTTCAGGGCTTGCAATCCGAATCTTCCGACGGATAAGTGGAGATACGTCAAGACTTTTGATAACAACGCAGTGGGTGATGTGGAGCCGAAAAGGGCCACAAAGCTGATACTGCTTGTAATCACTGACGACTCACTAGAACCGTTGGCGAAATGCGACGGTGAAGTGAACTATGGCTTCGGTAAGGTAAAGGTGAGAACATACCGAGCCGACTTAGCTGACAATCTAGCGTCAGAAGACGAAGAGAATGAAAGCGACTATCACGAGTCCGATGGCGAAAGTATTGGGCATATTTCTACTGGGTCAGATGCGACAGCAGGACTCATCAAATTATTTTCGGAGAAGGAGTTATTGGGAGAGGATGACGCAGATGACACCATAACAAATGCGCCTCCTACAGATAAACCTTCACCATAGCAAAGTTGCTTCGGCTGCCCTTCTTAACCGCATGGCAGTAGACCAGCCTGATTTTGTCCTTATTCAGGAGCCATGGGTTAATGGAGGGAAAATATGCGGACTGAGGACTCCGTCTTACAAATTATCTGCTGCTAATAGCGAAGGTAAAATAAGGACATGTATAATGTCCAAGGTACAACTTAATATTTTCTTATTACACCATTACAGTAATGAGGATATAACCACAATTAGCTGGGAAACAGGAGGAAGCAGTTACCGGCTAACCTCCTTCTACCTTGCGTACGATGACCCTATACCATCGCAGCTGCTGAAAGAGCTGGAATCGGACAGCGAAGCTTCCAAGTGCAGATGTATACTGGGAGGCGACGCGAATGCACATCATACCATTTGGGGTAGCTCTGACATCAACCTACGGGGTGAGTTACTCTTCAATTATATTTTGAACACAAAGTTGCTATTATGTAATCGTGGAAATGAACCTACATTCATAATAAGAAACCGTCAAGAGGTACTTGATATTACCTTAGTCTCAGACTTTTTAATAGACAAAGTGATTCAATGGAGGGTGCTAAATGAACACTCGTTTTCGGATCACCGTTATATCGAATTTACAATAGAAGAGGCAATTCCTCGCCCAAGCTTAATTAGGAATCTTAGGAAAACAGACTGGCAAGTGTACGCACACGAGCTGAAGAAGAGGCTTCCTAATAATCCCTATTACAATCCTGATAATGTAAATGACTTGACAATATTGTAGAGTCATTTACGAATTCATGTAATCTATCGCTAAAAAAGGCATGCCCGCTAATTATGCATAAGGGGAAAAGTAAGCCACCATGGTGGTCACCTGAGCTTAATCAGTTAAGGAAGGATTGCAGAAATCAATTTAACAAAGCAAAGTACTCTTGTGAAGAAACCGAATGGGATTTTTATTATGATAAATTGAAAGTCTACATAAAATATTTGAGAAAAGCAAAGAGATCTTCATGGAGATCTTTTTGTGATGATATCGAGAATACTGTTAAAGCGTTTCGTCTTAGGAAGATTTTAGCTGAATCCGCACAAACCATTGGTTATCTTAATAAATCAGATAACACCTGGACAACATGTAGTGAAGAATCACTGAATTTATTGTTAGATACACACTTTCCGGGGAGCTCAGATAACAAAGAGACAGAGCCATGGAATCTGTTCGTAACTTAGATACCTTTATAGAGTCAGATATCTGTAGATAGTTTCAAGCCATATAAGTCGCCGGGACCAGATGGTATCTTCCCAGCGCAACTTCAACAATCATTAGGTCACATAGCGAGCTGGTTATTAACCATCTTCAGAAGTGAACTAAAATTAAATTATTTTTCCTCTCTATGGAGAGAAGTCAAGGTTGTTTTTATTCCAAAGACAGGTAAAAACTCACATACAAGTCCTAAAGACTTTAGGCCAATCAGCTTATCATCTTTTCTATTAACAACGTTAGAACGGTTAGTAGATATCAGTATTTATCAGAAATTACATACCTACATCGCAATTTGCGAAATCGCAACATGCCTACAGTAAAGGGAAATCAACAGAGACAGCTTTAAACTCTCTTGTTTCAGAAATTGAGAAATCAATTGAAGAGAAAGAATTTACATTTGTAGCCTTCCTAGATATCGAAGGCGCTTTTAACAATATCCTGCCGAAGGCCATTACAGACGCGTTGTCAGATTTGCACATTTCTGGGGCCCTTGTGAATTTCATAGAACAGTTGCTACTCTGCAGGTTCGTGAATTCGACATTAGGGGTCTCAGCGGTACGCAGATCTGTCCACAGGGGTACTCCTCAAGGCGGTGTGCTTTCTCCTTTACTGTGGATTCTAGCAATGAACAAGTTATTGTTAAATCTAGAGGAAAGGAGGATTCATGTGGTGGCCTACGCAGACGATGTCGCTGTAGTGTTAAGAGGAAAATTTCCAGACACTCTTTCTAACTTAATGCAAGGTATTTTAAACAATATATATCTTTGGGCTAAATCCTGTGGTTTGGGCTTAAACGCAAATAAAACAGAATTAGTTCTTTTGACTAGAAAGCATAGAATTCTGGATTTCAGACCACCGAAACTGAATGGTATCACACTTTCGGTCGCTGACAAGGCACGGTACCTAGGGCTTATCTTAGACAGAAAGCTTTCTTGGAAACTAAACGTTGAGGATAGAGTAAGAAAAGCTGCTATAGCGCTATACTCTTGCAAAAGAACAATAGGTGTAAGGTGGGGCCTAGCCCCTCGAATAGTACATTGGCTGTATACAGCAGTGGTAAGACCAATTATGACGTATGGGGTTTTGGTCTGGTGGCCAACTCTCGAGAAAAAAAACACGGTTAAACGTAAGGAAAGTATTCAAAGGGCAGCAAGTCTATGTATTAGCAGAGCACTTAGAACAACACCCACAGCAGCGTTGAATATCATACTGCATCTAGTACCGATTGACCTGTTTGGAAAACAACTAGCAGCTATATCGGCACTACGTCTTAGGGAACTATCCCTTCTATCATCTAAAAATAAGGGACATCTATGTATACTCAGTAAGTTTCCTTGTATCCCCAGTACTACCGACTCCCGTGACTTGGCTAGGCCACACTTATTCAATTATTTTACCACGATCATTCCTTCAAAGGAAGATTGGGAAAATGGTATAATAAATTGTAATAAAGGTATCAGTATTTATACTGATGGTTCTAAACTAAACGAAAAAGTGGGAGGATGTGTCTACTCGAAACAGTTAGGCACAAGTATCTCCTTCCGCTTACCTGATCATTGCAGTGTTTTCCAAGCAGAAATTATGGCCATTAAAGTAAGTTTACTAACACTAGGTAAGAGCGTTTTTACCTCCAAAGAAATTTATATCTACTCTGACAGTCAGGCGGCTCTGAGGACATTAAAAGCATTCCGATACACATCTAAGACAGTGAAGGAGTGTCACGAACTATTAGATGTGCTTACACCATACTTTACAATAAATCTAATCTGGGTTCCAGGTCATAGAAACATTGAAGGAAATTGTAAGGCAGATGAGTTAGCTAGACTGGGTACTACGCTACAAATCTGTCCCGACAAAGAAAATATATATATGCCATTAGCAACATACAAATTATTAATAAATAAATATACCATTGAGATCGCCAATATTCGCTGGAGACAATACACAACCTGTGTAACTAGCAGACAAACGTGGCCAGAATTGAATATGGGTCGAACAACTCGTCTACTGAAGTTCAGCAGGACAGACATTAGAATTTTAATTGGGGTCCCAACTGGACACTGTATCTTGGGGAGACATGCCAACAGATTGGGGGCACCTTTTTACGACTATTGTAGGAGTTGTCAAGACGCAGATGAGGAAGAGAATGTCGAACATCTTTTATGCAGGCGCATGGCTCTGAGTAGAAGACGGTTTCAATTTCTTGGACTCTACTTTCTGGACAACATCACGGAAGTAGCAGATATCAAACTGACAAAAGTAGTTAGCTATATTAAGGCCACAGGCTGGTTTAAGAAAGACCCAGAGGAAGAGTAAGGTGAAAATTCTAGTTCCGGTGGTATCACAATGGGCCTTCAACAGGCCTAGGTGCGTCGTCAGACAGCCACTCTACCTACCTACCTACATACCTACCTACCTACCTACCTACCTACCTACCTACCTACCTACCTACCTACCTACCTACCTACCTACCTACCTACCTACCTACCTACCTACCTACCTACCTACCTACCTATCTCCTTAAATCTGATCCAATCCGATTTCCGAAAATTCACGAAAGTGCGTTGTTCAGCAGATATGAATTCCGCACTTTGCATGATTTTGATGGTGATTGGGATGTGATCGGAATTAAGAGCGATGTCGGCATGCCAGGTGGTATAGGCAATTAGGTCAGGGCTGACTATCGAAAGATCTGGAGAGCTCCGACAGTTTGGAGTGATGCGTGTGGGGTGCTGCTCGTTGATAACACAGAAGTTAGTGTTATCAATCTGTTCGACGAGTGAGTTACCCCTCGCGTCATTCTCTAGTTCAGAATGCCAGCTATCATGGTGCACGTTAAGTTCCCCGAGTAAGATTCTGTGGTCGCCCTTCATTAAATACTCAATGGAAGGACGATATCCGGGACGGCAGGCCGCTGTGGGAGGGATATACACATTAAAGAGCTTAATCTCAACCTCCCCAGACCGTACGGCGATCCCCTGGAGTTCCAAGTGATCGTCGTTAGACGGAATGGTTAGCGGGCGGTAGGTTACGGAGTCGTGGATAAGAAAAGCAAGCCCGGCTCCTTAGCTTGGTCTCTTGGAGGGCCGCAATCGGTATGCTTCTCTTTACCATAAAATCCGTAACCTCCGTTATTTTCCTGCTTAGTCCGTTGCAGTTCCACTGTAGAATCTTAAACTCGAGATCCGATGTGGGTGGCGGTTGCTCCGGGATGTCATTGGTGGCCGACTGTACTATTGGTGGTTCTATTGTCGCTCGGTCTACAGGTGTAGGGGACCGACCAGATGCTCCACCTTCGAGGGCGCCACGTGTGGGGTCAGATTGCCGCCTCCTGCAGCAGGGACCAATGAAGTCGGGTCTGTAAAGATTCGAATTCCTTAGTCCCGAGCAGCGGAGGTGGGCATTTTCTCCACACGCAGCACATCGAATAGGTTTGGCCGTCTTGGTAAGGGTCTTCCCACACCTGTTGCACACGTTGGTCAAAGGACCAGGGTTAGTTTCGACGTCACCGGCAAAGGTTATTAGTAGTCTGATCAGGCAAGCCGGCATTGTCTGATCAGTTAGAGAAAATAGATAGAGGGAAGTAAAGATATGGGGTCTCGGTACATACATGTATGATTCCAGTGTCCAATAAATTGATTGTGACATTCGCTGTGTGGCTTGTGGCGCCGTCCTGTTTGAACCACATTTCCTCCAAGTCTATATCATCCAATTGGGGCCAAAAATATTCGGTTATCATTGAACGGTATCGATTCCTATTCACAGTAACGTGCCGGTCTTGATCATAAGAGAAGAAGTACGGTCCAATGACGCCGCCGGCCCATAAACCGCACCAAACCGTAATTTTTTCGGGATGCAATGATGACTCATGGAGTACGTGTGGATTGCTGCCTGACCAATAACGCATATTTTGCTTATTGAAGAAGCCATTTGCCAGAAATGAGCCTCATCGCTGAAGATGATTTTTCGATGAAAATCCGAATCATTTTCAAGTTGTTGTTCAGCCTAATTCACAAACATACGACGCTTCTGGTGGTCAAGCGGCTTAAGTTATGGCATCAATTTGATCTTGTAAGGATGTAGACCAAGATCTTTTCGCAAAATTCGCCACAACGACGTCGTCACAGAGATGCCCAACGCATCAGAACGACGTATGAGAGACACATTTGGGCTTTCTTGAACTGAAGCCTCAACGGCAGCAATATTCTCGACACTACGGGTACTTCTTTGTCTCACTAGCACGGGAACATTTTGTACTGTGCCTGTGGATTAACATTTTTTCACTAGACGCTCAATTGTTGATCTGGTAGGACGATTATGACGACCATAAATTGGACGTAGCGCTCTTAAAGTTAAGGCCACTGACTCTGAATTTCGACCCGTTGTTGGCACGTATATCTTTCTATGATGAAGTGACAAACCTTACTGAAGAGAAATGTCAAGAGAGCGATTAAAAATATGGCGTTGTTTGCTGTCCCTATCGGTCTACTTTTGTATTGTCCCTTTTGAAAAACTCTGTATATTGGATTTATGCTTGCTTTGACTGTCAACCAGTCAAACATGTAATAATATTAAAGAATGTCGGTAGCAACGAACCAGAACGGAAGGTTAATACGTCCGTCATAGAGGCCATCACGCATTAACTCCACTCCAATAAAAAAAAAAGCGTCGTATGTTTGTGAATATTAGCCTTTATGCACAAAGTAACCTCAGGCTTCGACCCGAAATCTCATGGCTCAAAATAGAAAAGTAGGAGTAGCACGGCTTTGCACACGCTTGCTATCATCCGACGGGTTCTCAACATCAGTAGAAGCCGCAGCAAGGTTGCGGTTAGCCCAGATTGAGATGATTCAGACACCTGCCGAAAATCGAATGCCGAAAGCTGTGAAGATGACAGTACATTTGCCACCCGTGCCCACTCAGCGAGAACTTGAAGCGTCAATCGAGTTGGTACCGCCAACAGCTTCGATTACTTCACAACCAGTGAACCTGCATTATAGGACATCACGGGGAAACCGAGCGTTCAGCGGTATAACTATAAAACGTCCTCCCAGCAACGGCCCACGTCAATGGATCGTCCGCCGAAAAGGCCATCCGCCTGTCGAAGTCGTTGTGCTGGATGAACAATTCGCGTTGGTTACATATGATAAAATGCAACGGCGAGTAAAGATGATGCCACCCGCATGTACATACCGTCGAAATTTTTTGTTTGTAAAAAAAATTTCCTCAAACTGTAACTGTAACGTTACAAACGTACAGAATTCCAGTTTTATAAACCGACAGCATTAAACAACAAGTATTTCCACCCCACCATTTATAATACGTATAAACAACAACAACAATCATTAAGCAAGCAAAGCTAGCCACAATTTTCGTTCATTTAATATGAATTCATGAAAGCGCACGTTACAATTCGCGCTTGGCTTGTATATGCAGACACATAAGTTCGCCTTGGTTGGCGATGATTAGGGGCTGGTTGCTACCGATATTTATGACGTTGTTACATGTTTTACTGGTTGACAGTCAAACGAAGCATAAAGCTGATATACTTATATTTATTATAAGCATATATATTTTTTGGGGCAATTATAATTTTATTATAATCGGCCGTTTAATAAATAACCGTCGGTCGGTCAATACGGAAACCTTCGCGTACTTGCCGATAGTACAGTGCTGGATAGTATGATTGTGTAAGTAGAGGCTCCACCGTTCTTGCCGACTTTGCGCGTGCGACCATACGTCGCCGTCTTTGCGCGTGCGACCTTACCTTGCCGTCCTTGCGCGTGCGACCGTTTATCCTAGGTACGTTTTTTATTATTATTATTATTATTATTATTATTATTATTATTATTATTATTATTATTATTATTATTATTATTATTATTATTAAAGGCTATAGATGCACTGCGACCTGAAAGATCTATTGTGCAGCCTCGTTGACCTACAAACACAATTCTAAACTATTTATAAATCTCGTAATTGTTGTGGGCTTAATTTTTACTATGTCAGTTGGAACTAGAATCCCGTTGCCTAAGTAGTCAAATCTGCGTCTTGCCAACGCTGGACAAGTGCAAAGAACATGTTCAGCCATCTCCTTCCTGCTGCTCTTGGCAGAGTCGGCATGAATCATTTGCTACCACTTCTATTTTATTCAGATGGTAATTAAGTTTACAGTGTCCTGTTAAGAATTCACTATAGAGTTTTATATCTTTTCTGCTAAGGTTGAGAATAGCTTCTACCTTGACACGTGCTGGGTCAATGTGTCTTCTTGACTGCCGCTTGCCTGTTTGGGCTCTCCAATGCTCAAGTAAACTTTATTTTTCCCATACTTGTATCAAGTTATTTATGAAACTTTTGTTTACCCCACAGAAGGGTTCCGGACCTATAAACGGAGTTTCTGCACCTTTCTTTGCGAGAGAGTCCGCTATTTCATTGCCCTCATGCCCTTTATGTCCCAGCACCCATATCAAAGTAACCGAGTTCCTTTTTGCTAGGGTGTTGAGAAGTTTAAGACAATCTTGTAATAGTTTTGATTGGAATGAAAAGTTTTTAAGTGATTTTAGAACTGCTTGGCTGTCAGAGAGAATACATATTTTGGTACCGCTGGTGCTCCTTCGTAGACATTCTCTGACACTAAGTTCTAAGGCGTGGACCTCCGCCTGAAAAATATAAGCTATTTTTGAGCACTTAAACGCTTGGTTTATTATTTGCGTCTCTCATTTCACAACAAAATATTTTAATTGAACTCTAATGCCATCAGTATGAGTTGGATTTGAGATTTTTTTAAAAATTTCCTACCTTGTTTAACTGGTATTGTGAGGGTGGAATGAGGGGTATGTTACTTGAAAACCACGTATCTAAATTGAAGCTTGTCTGAACTTTTTTTCTAAAGTATATATATATATATATATATATATATATATATATATATATATATATATATATATATAGTATATATATATATATATATATATATATATATATATATATATATATAGTATATATATATATATATATATATATATATATATATATATATATATATATATATATATATATATATATATATATATATATATATATATATATATATATATATATATATATATATATATATATATATTTATTCCACCCTTACAATACCAGTTAAACAAGATAGGAAATTTTTTAAAAAATCTCAAATCCAACTCATACTGATGGCATTAGAGTTCAATTAAAATATTTTGTTGTGAAATGAGAGACGCAAATAATAAACCAAGGGTTTAAGTGTTCAAAATAATTTTTTACGTCCAGGCACCAAATGAGCTCATTTAGGGTTATGTATATAAATTGTTACAGTTTAAATTTTTACAAAAATCTTAAATTAGACATTAACATGTTATGTTGTGTGCCGTTTACAATTATTTATACAATATTTGAAAGATACTGGTTTTTTTTCTAATTATATTTACTGAAATTCATTTAATAAAAGGTTTCTATATTTTAAGGAGCGCATGAATGTTGATACCATTTAATATATTTAAAACTTCTTGTAGTGAAATTTCTTTTTTACCAAAAAATGATTGTCTGGTTTTTTTGAAAATTGGACAAATCCCTATGAAGTGCAATGTGTTTTCAATGACATTTAAATTGCAAATTGAACATGGTCCTAGGGACTCATTTCTGAAAGCTCTCGAATTTAAATTAAGCAGTCCACCCCTTGCTTTGAAAACTAAGCTTACTAAATGTGCCGACTTTTCTTCCGTAAAATAATGAAACTCTTCAAATTGAAGTTGCGCGTACAAGTCATGATGTTTTGAGTTTCTTGCACTAATTATGTGGTAAAGCTGTTGTTTCCTCATTATTAACTGTAATAGGAAAAAAACTGTGTAGGAAAAAAAAGTTCAGCTTAGCGAAGAAAGTCGTATAAATTTGCGTTCTCGGAAATATTAAATAAATAGCATTTCAGAATTTGTTTTAATATACAAATTTTTATCAATACCTGTCACCTTAATAAAAACTACCCTATAGAGGTTCTGGCGTGGAGTAATAAAATTATTTAAGATATATTTTTTGATAAGAACAAAATCAAAATAGAACAAATACAACAACAAATTCCCGCGCAGTGCAGTGAACCCTTAGAAAAAGAACATAAAGAAAAAGAAAATAAAACAAAAAAATAAAAAAACAAATAAACAAAAACTGAACTAATAACATTATTAACAACAACAATGTCAACAAGAATAACACCAGTTAACTCGTCTGCATAAAAGCGCGCTCGTGATGCTGCTCTCGCTCACGCGTCGCCTCTAGCGAAAACGCCGCGTATGTCCGAGTACGGTCAAAGAGTTATGTGCAGTTACGAAAAGAGTGGAGCAGTTGTAGACAGTTGCGTCCGAAATAAATGTACTGCAAGAAGATATTTGTTTATTAAAAAAACAACTTGCGCGGCAGGACAATTTGAATGTAGCAAGTGACCTTAGAATTAACGGCATACCTTTTTGTGACCGTGAAAATTTATATGAAATGTTTACTATTATGTGCAATACCTTAAAAATTCAAACTCCTACAATTAAAAATATTTTCCGCTTAAAGAACAATGACAACCAAAATTCTTCTGATGGCGTAATAGTTATAAAATTAACTTCACCGCACGATAAAGTTGGAATTTTAAAATCAATTTCTAATTTTAAACGCGCAAATAACACTTATTTATGCCTCCGTCACATTGGGTTTAATTCTGATACCCCTTTCTATGTTAATGAAAGTCTTACCAAACAGAACTTTCACATTTTAAAAACAGCGATCCGGCATAAAAAACAAAATCTCCTTATATCGGCTTTTTCAATGCGCGGTATCGTGTACGTTAAACGTAGTGGCGCTGATGAAGCTACTCGGATCGACGCTCTCGAACAATTAGATCAGTTCGTCAATTCGTGCTCTGTAGGCAATAAAACTGATCTTAATCAACAACCAATTCACAACCGTCGTATCCAACAATTACTCACAAATAACTGTTTTCGAAGTGTACCTTCATACAACAATGATAATATCATCGCTGGCGGTGATGTTGCTGATGCTGCCACCTAATTTAAAACATTATTACTTTTTTACTTTTTTTTATTTTTTCCTAAAAATTTTTAATATCATTGATATTTCTAATTACTTACTTAGTTTTTTTTGTTTTTATTCAGATTTAAATATTATTATTAAAATAACAGACAGATTTTTTAACGTTTGCGTTGCAGTTGAGTTAGGTTTTTATTATAAAAACTATGACTATAACTTATAACCGAAGTAGCAAATCCAAAGACAATACGCACAACCTTATTCGGATTTTAAGCAGACAAAAAGAAGGCATTAAAATTTGCCATATTGTGCATTAATAGCCTGAACAATAAAATTGATGAGTTTCGATATATTTTTGAAAACTCTATGGTCGATGTCGTATGCATTTCTGAAACTTGGTTTCAGCCGTGTATACAGGATAATTTTTTTAATGTTAACGGTTACAAACTTTTTCGTGCTGATAGACTGAGTCACGGTGGCGGTGTGGCAATTTTTGTGAGGGATGGAATATCGTGTAACTTAAATTGTAAGTCAAATATAAGTGATAGCATTGAGTATATATTTATTGATGTGACATATGACTCAAAGAAACTTCTTATTGGTAGCGTGTACCGGCCTCATCGCAACATGGACACAACAAATTTCATTGCAAAAATTGAATCCATAAGCCTTCCTTATTCTGACATAATTATTTGCGGAGATTTCAACAGCAATACACTGGTAGAAAATCATCTCACCGATGATATGGAAGCCTTGGGTTTAACCTCAGTCAACACGTCTACCCCCACCCATTACACAAATACAATAAATACGCTTCTCGATATTTTTTTGGTAATGAACGTAAAAAAATACTTTTATATGATCAAATTTCTGTCCCGATGTTTTCTAAACACGATTTAGTTTTTTTAATATATGACTTTCAACTTGTGACTTTTAATGAGCTCGTCAGCTATCGCGATTTTAAAAACATAAACTATGAGTCATTAAGAACTGAAGTAGAGAATATCGAGTGGACACGGATGTTTTATATGCCTCTAGTTGATGAACAACTTAATTTTTTACAAAGTAATATTTGTTATTTATACGAAAAATACGTTCCCTTAAAAATAAAGCGAGTGAATTTTAATCAAGCTCCTTGGTTTACATGTGAAATAAAAAATTTGATTTCTCGTCGTAATAGTGCATTTAATCGATGGAAACGCTTTAAAACCCCAGAACTGCATAAAGAATATTCAAAACTTAGAAATGATGTAATTAAAACTATAAGAAAATCTAAATCGAGTTTTTTTGAAAGCAAATTTAATTCGGCTGTAGACAACAAAGCAACCTGGCAGACAATTAGGCAAATTGGTGTTAAAAAAAGTGCTTTATTCGTAGATAAAAATATTGACGTGAATGAGTTAAACCACAAATTTGTCAATATTTCTATGCCTACATCAAACCATGGTTTCTACGAAAATTTAAAGAGCAACAATAGTGCATGTGAAATTTTTAGTTTTGATTGTTTTAGGCAAGATGATGTATTTAAAAGTATATTATCCGTTAAATCCAATGCGATTGGTTTGGACGATATTCATCCAATTTTTCTAAAATTACTAATATCAAAAATATTACCATTTGTTACGCATTTATTTAATTGTATAATTACATCGTCGTCATTCCCTAAAAATTGGAAAATAGCAAAAATTGTACCGATTCCGAAATCCGGTGATGATTTTCGTCCAATAGCTATTTTACCTTTCTTATCGAAAGCACTTGAAAAGCTAATGCACCAGCAAATAAATCATTATTTATGTGAAAACTCTCTTCTAACAGAAAGACAGTCGGGATTTAGAGCGAAACATAGTTGTATAACGGCGTTGATAGATGTAATCGAGGATATTCGCGTTAACCTTGACGAGTACAAAGTTGCATTTTTAATTCTACTGGATCACTCTAAAGCGTTCGACACTATTGATCACAAAATTTTGCAAACAAAGCTCTCAAAGTTGTTTAATTTTTCACAACCAGCTATCAGTCTTTTATTGTCCTACTTAACTAATAGATTTCAAGCGGTAAGTCACAATAATTTTACATCAGACTATCTTCCGGTTGACAGAGGTGTACCCCAGGGGTCCATTCTTGGTCCGTTACTTTTTTCCTTATAAGTAAACGACCTTCCTAGTGTTTTAAATTGTGGTGTCCAAATGTATGCGGATGATGTGCAATTGTACACAAGTTGCAGGACAGATTTCATTGGTAATTGCGTCTCAAACTTAAATTTAGAACTACAAAATGTAAACAACTGGGCTTCAATCAATGGCCTTTGTATCAATCCGCTGAAATCCAAATGCATTATCATTCACAAAAAAAATTTTATAATAAAAGATATACCAAAAATAGTTATAAATAATTCTCCTATTGAAATAGTCGAAAAATACAAAAATCTTGGTATTATTTTTTATAACACACTAACATGGACAAATCACATCAATGTAACAATTGGCAAAGTATACGCAATGCTTCGAAATTTATGGATACTAAAAAATTCCACGCCTCAGAAAATAAGACTACTACTCGCTAAGACTTACTTGATTCCTACTTTAACATATGGGTGCGAAATATTTGCAAATTGCGACGCTTTGAGCAAAACAAAGTTAAACGTACTTTTTAATAATATTGCTCGCTATGTATATGGCTTAAAAAAATATGATCATGTATCGCAGTTTGCAAGGCAAATTTTTAATTTTACATTTGAAAATTTGTTAAATCTCAAAACTCTAACTTTTCTTCATAAAATTATTTATACGAAAGAACCTTTATACTTGTTTAACAGTCTTACTTTTTCACGCTCTAATCGTGGTAAAAAATTGATACAGAAGAAACACTTTAAATTAGTATCACAAAGGCAATTTTATATCTTTGCTGTACGACTTTGGAACTCGCTACCTCATAGTCTTCAAATTATAAGCAACGCAAACCATTTTAAAAACATGCTTTCAGTATATTTTTCTGGTCTGTGATAAAAATTTGTTTAATAATATTTGTTATGTAAATTCGTAATAACCAATGTTTTATGTTTGAAATCAATGTAATAATGCTTATTTGTATTTTTAACTTAACTTTTCAAATTTTTATTTTAAACCTAGAATTTTTTTTATTATCTTTTTTTAATAAACTAAATATTTGTGTTAATTATTATATATATTATATTTTTTGCACATTTTGCTAACTGACAATTTAAAATCTAGTGTAGTTCATAAGATTTTGTTATCTTGTACACTAGAAATTCATTAATATTAAATAAATAATGTATTATGTATATTTTTTCTCAAAGAGTTAAAATTTATAGGCATTTCGATTCCTATCTCAGAATGAACTTTTTTTCCACTCATCTGCCCAATAGATGCTATTTTTTAGAGTTTCCTTTGCTAAAATATAAGGAAGTCTATCTATTGGCAGATTGAAAACTTTATATTTGTAGTTAAAATGTAGTTTTAAAGTAGAAACAAACTGAGTTTGCAACCCTGTTTCCAGATACAGCATATAGTTTGGTGTATTTTTGGGCAAAAGTAATAGTTTTTTAATAAAAAAGCGAATTAGTTAAAGCCCCATACTTGAGCTCCGTAAAACATGATTGATCTAGCAGCAGCATTGTAAATCTTTAACTTATTCGATATTGTTATCTTTGGATTGTTTATATATTTAAGCCAAGTAGCATTAATGGCGTTTTTTGCTGTGGCAAGCTTAGCCTTAAAATGTTTACGAAGCGAATGGTTGTACGTTAATAGAACTCCCAAATATTTGTACTCGTTTACCTTCTGAATACATTGATCGCCAAAAGTCCACACAAGAGAGTTTGGCAGTCTAGCACATTTTCTGAAAACCAAAACTTTTGATTTAGAGAGGTTAACTGTAAGACCCCATATCGTACAATAATTTTCTAAACTATTTATCATGCATTGCAATTCAACTGGCGAAGTGGACAATAAAATAATGTCATCAGCGTACATGAGTAGCTTGATTTTCATACCTGCCACCTGGAAGCGAGTCGTGAAGGTCATTCAAATACAAAGCAAATAGGATAGGACTAAACAAACAACCCTGTTTTACACCTTGGTCAACAGCAAAGAACTCAGATAAGGAGACTCCATCCCAGACTTGGCTAGAGGTATTAGTGTAAAATTTGAACAATCTTGCTGGATAAACCGAACATTGAGAGTTTATGAAACAAAGAGTTTCTTGGAATGGAGTCAAAAGCACACGAAAAATCTACAAAAAAAGCATACGTTTTCAAGTTTTGATTACGGTTTAGGTGAACTATGCTTGACAAATTAAAAATTTTATCAACCGTTGAATATTCTTTACGAAAACCCGCCTGGTATTCATTCAGGATTTTGTTGATGCTTATCTAACTTTGAATACGATCTAAAATCATACCTGTAAAAATCTTATAAAAGGTGTCCAGAAGCGATATACCTCTATAATTTGAAACACAGTTTGGATCACCTTTTTTGTATAATGAAATTATTATAGACCTTTTGAATGACGACGGCATTTTATTTTGTAAAAAAATTAAGTTAAACATTTGAAGCACTTCTTCTAAAAAACAACGAGGGGCCTTGAGATAAAACTCATAACTAATTCTGTCCAGACCGGGTGCTTTATTTAGCTTGCACCGATTGAGGACGAAAACTAGGTCTCTATATTCAAATGGAGAGTCCAATAAAGGATCAATAATAGTGGCATCGACCATGACATAATGTTTTCACACAAATCAGCAGAAAGTAAAGCGTGAACATGCATCCTGAAATCATCAGCTGTAAGAGAGTTTCCTACAATATGTTTAGATTATTTAAAACTATTAGCAAGTTTCCACCAGTCGCTTTAATTTTTTACACTGTTTAAAAGAAATATATTTTTATTTTGGTAATTTAATTTACTGTTTTCACAGACTTTTCTGAAGTTCTTTTTACTTGCGGCATATTCTCTTTTATACACCTCAAGACCGTGATTTCTAAAAAGATTCAGCTGTATCAGCATTTTATTACGCGCGTTAGCACACCTTATGTCAATCAATTTGTTTTTTGGATCAAACGACTTTTTTAGACATTGAAAGCCAGAGGCATATTTTATTTTACTAAGTAGGATAGAGACCTTCTCGTTAATGCAAGAGTTACTCCCTATGTATAAAGTATTTGAAAAAGCCGTTAACTCGTTAGCGTACCTACTAGCGTTATTAGGATTCCAGTAAAGTTTTTTAGGTAGAGAAAGTTCTCTGAGTGCGGTATTGACTGATGTGGGTAAAGTAATATTTACAACAAGCGGCATATGATCCGAGTAAGTTTTGCTGGGAATAGAAAATTCTGTTATAAGTTTTAAAAAATCAAAAGAGCAAACACAGTAGTCAATAACTGAATTTCCCGCACCACCACAAAACGTGTACTCACCATCAATGTCACCCTGATGACGACCGTTTAGAGTTACACCACCCAATGATTCAAAAAGATCATAAAGTTTTCTTCCTTTACTATCTAAAGTTGAATCTTTCGATTTTCTAGCTACGCTTAAAAGTGGGCAATCAAGAAGCAAATTTTTATCAAGCAATTGTGGTTGAGACATTCTTGCATTTAAGTCTCCAAGTCTCAAAAAAGTAGACAAATTTAAATGTAATACAAAATCTTCAAAACTAACAAAATCACTGACCCAATTATTGCAATTTAAATATCGAGGAATTATCTGGCAGCAATTGTTACCAAACTTCACAGACAAAAGAACATTACCACGAATATTAATAAATTGAGGCGAAAGCATTTTTTGAATACTTTTTTGTATCCAAAAAGACAACCACCGCTTGCACGACCAGCTTTATGAGTCTTCTTCGCGTCCTCCCAAAACAAAACATAATCTTTAAAAAAGTTCTCGAAATTACATCTTTTATCAGCAACAATATGAGTTTCGTATAAGAAGAAAATATCAAAATTATTAATATACGTAAAAAAATTACTAAAATTTAATTTACTATTTAAATTGGCTACATTATAATAAATTAAACGACACACATTTTGTTGCTATACTGATGAAACTGCATGAGATGCAAAATTAGTGCTGGATTTTCTGGGATCCTGAAATACGACCTCACAATCGTGTTGTATTTTGGTCAGAAGATCACTTACAAATTGATCGTCTGAACTGTTTATAGCTGATAGCTTGCCATTCAGCCATGAGAAAGGTTTGTCATTAATATATATGGTGAAATCTCCTAAACGAACTTTCAAGTCTTTAACTACGCTTAATTTTATGGAAAGTAAACGTAATTGATAACGCTTCTCGCGCTCTTCAATGGTGTAGTTTTTCACAATAAAAACTGCCGAGCCATTTAATAGTCGCCTGGCAGCTAACACCGCATAAGCCTTCTCTGTTGAGTCCAAACTAAAGACAAATCCTTTATTTGCTGGTAGTTTTATGACGTCGACCACGTTTACTTGCGTTTTCAGCACATCTGCGCATAGTTTGACGAACTCCTCTCTAGCTGATTTCATCTCTTTATTACAAAGACCATGCACTGTCAACTTGTTCAAGCTTCCTCCTGAAGAGTATTAAGATCCTCTCTTCTAGCGACGCACTCGAGTTTTGTATCCAAAACTTTTTCGACAACTTGTTCTAGAAGACATCAGCGGTAGCTGGAGCGACAGGCAACGCAGCCATACTTGGAGCGGTGGCAGTGGTCGAGTTAGAAGTCAAAGGCGATCGGATCAAACTCTTTTTGGGACTATTTGACAAAGTAAGATCTGGAGACGTTTGCAACAGAGACCGTTTCTTAAAAGGATCAAGAGGCATATCTCAAATAACGTGGGGCTGTGATTTATGACAAGTGGCATATATGTTTTTTTTTATTAAGAAACATAAACCGATATTTGTGGTATCTGGTAGTAAAATTCGTTATGTCTCAAAATTTACTGTTTTTATGTAAGTTTACTGTGTTTTGCTTCTCTACTGTATTAATCAAAACTACAGTTTTGGTGCACTGATATTTTCCATTATTTATATTAAAAAATGGCAGCACTAAAAATTTGGTAGCACAAAAATTTTGAGTGGTAACACTGACCCAGTATTTGTGTGACAGAGTCAGCTGATTTAATTTAAGTCTTCGAAAGTTTAGTTATTTACTTACGAAACGGTTGTTTTTTTTCAGCAATTATGAAAATTTTCAAATTAAATTGTTGAAAATTTGATTGACGTGCTTTACAGCAGCAGCTAGCACATTCGTTACCACCACCACCTCAGCCAAGCGTTCGTTGATCTTGATATCGTCACTTTCGCGAGTTTATGCAGTTTTCGCCGGAGCACTTCAGCAGCACGTCCGTCCATATGCAAAACCAAAAATATAAATATCTTTTTATATTGTATATATAGGGAATCTTTTTTATTATAGTTAAATAAATATTTGACTTACCTTTAATTAGATCATAAAATAGGATGTAATATTTTTGTATTTTCTTTTTGTTATTTTTGTTATTAAATTGAAATATTAACAGTACACGTTATTCATGTTTCAAACTTAACGTTACAATATCTTGTTGTTTTTTAGTTATTGTAAAATCAAGCTGGAATTGACAACTTCTTCGAAATGCATTTTCATTTTTTTTTTCAATCAAGTAATTTTATAAGTAAAACACAAAAATAGTAATTCTCTTACGTGGGTGTTTTTTATAAAGTATTTATGCTTTATGATATTATAGCACAGGTTGGGTGGGTCACATTAGGGGGGGGGGATAGCATGCTTGCTAACCATTTTGAATTTTCTTATTCTTAAACCGAACTCTGAAGAATAAAGAGCGATCCTTATAATTTTATTGAAAAACAATAGCCGCTTTTTCCTTTCGAAGCAAAATAAGTTTCCGCTTAACCAGCCCCACCCCTAGAACGGAGACGTACAAGCCCTCCGCTCGAACATTTTGTGGTCCTTCGAGCCGGATAGAAAAATTAACAACAACAAAAAAACAATCATGAAGATCACCTCAAGGTAAATATACCAAAACATATCTTAAAAATTTATAAAAAAGTGATTCGCAAAAATAATACGTAAAAAACTATAATATATTTGTCCGAGAATAAAAATTCTCATACATAACCCTAAATGATCTCATTTGGTGCATGGACGTAAAAAAAAAATTATTTTGAACACTTAAACCCTTGGTTTATTATTTGCGTCTCTCATTTCACAACAAAATATTTTAATTGAACCCTTATGCCATTAGTATGAGTTGGAATTAAGATTTTTTTAAAAACTTCCTACCTTGTTTAACTGGTATTGTAAGAGTGTAATGAGGGGTATGTTACTTGAAAACCTCGTATCTCCAAAAAAAAAAAATGTTTGAATCAAATACTACTCTCTCCACTGAAGCCAAGTATCTTGGTGTTCTTCTTGATACAAAGCTAAATTGGAAAAATAATATTTTACTGCGAGTTAAAAAAGCCTGCATTGCTTTTTATACATGCAATAAAATGTTTGGCAAACGTTGGGGTCTCCAGCCAAAGATGGTACTCTGGATGTACAGGGCTGTAGTTCGACCGATTCTAACCTACGGAGCTCACGTTTGGTGGCCAGCGCTTAGTAAAAATTATAATATAGTAAAATTAGAAAGAGTGCAACGATCCGCATGCATTGGCATAACTGTGGCTCTGAAATCCAGTCCCTCAGATGCGCTAAATGTACTTGTGCATCTTCTTCCCATTGATCTTCACATCAAATTTGTAGCCGCATGCACTGCAGCAAGACTCAATGAAGTAGGGTCTTGGCAAGCTAGGACATACGGCCACAGCAGAATTTTAGGTACACTACCTAAAGAGGTAGTACCTGTAACGACAGACTACATTTCACCGAAAATAGTTCTTAACAAGAACTTTTTACACAGATTTCCATCCAGAGAAGAATGGTCATCTAATAGTGTAATTGACAAATTCGGCGTTGCCATTTTTACGGATGGCTCCAAGATGAGTTGTGGAGTTGGCGCAGGTGTTTTCTGTAAACACCTTGATATCTCTAGATCTCTTAGACTTCCTGATGAGGCCAGTGTGTTTCAAGCTGAATTGATAGCTATCTTAGAAGCTTGTAGTATTATTAGTAGCAAACTAACTCGTAAAAAGAACATAGCCATATTCTCTGACAGTCAGGCAGCTATTAAAGCATTGTCCTCTAATGTTATAACATCAAAATTAGTTCTTCAAAGCAGGAATGAACTAGATCTTCTCGGCCACAGACATAGAATAAACCTTATCTGGGTTCCAGGACATAGGAGCATAGTAGGAAATGAAGTGGCCGATGACCTGGCCAGGAAGGACTCTGCATCGGCGCTAGATCTGGCTGTTCCGGTTCCGGTACCTATAGGCAAGGTTAAATCTGAAATCTGCAATTTCTTTCTCAATAAAGCCAAGTCTATATGGAAAAACACCGCAGGATGCGTTGTATCCAAAAAAACTTGGCCGAACTACAACCTTTCAAGATCCCTTGAACTCATTAACTTGAGGCGTCGAGACATCGCGCGGATCACATACATCTTCACTGGACACTGGCCTATTGGTGAACATGCCCGCAGATTGGGAATTCCCTATAATGTCCACTGTCGTAGCTGCAAAAACACCAGTGAACCAGAGACACTGAGTCACTTCATCTGCGACTGTCCGGCTTTAGCAAGAGTCAGGCTTCGTACACTCCACTCCGCCTTTCCAACCTCATTAGAAGTCCTATCTGACTACCCACTAATGAACATTTTAAAATGCCTCAACAATTCAGGATGGCTCCAGCATTGATCCCTTCCCGCCCCTTCAGGAGATCGTGGTAACAAAACGGCATTAATTATGCTACTTGTACTGGTGGAGTTCCACTAGTTTTCTCGCCACTTATACTACTACTACAATACTGCTAACTTCACTGTAAAACGTGGTGGCCACTTTCCGGGCTTGGTAATGTGCTTTCTCGACCCTGGACGTATCGGGTGCACTGCCTCCTGCCTCGATGAAACGTGATCACACTGGAATATTTACAAACTTTACAGTTTTGGATATCAATGAAATTATTTATTCCTGTGAAAGTACATTCAATGCCATTATGTATGGTATTCGATTTCTTTTGCATGGCCACCACGGACACGCTTGCATAAGTCTAGACGCTGAACCCAATTTTCGACGGCCGATACTGCTGCAATTTCATGTTCGATATTCGTACGAAGTTCATCAATCTTCGCTGGCTTTTTGGCATAGACCATAGTCTTGACGTAGTCCCACAGGAAAAAGTCTAACGGCGTCAAATCGCACGACCGAAGCGGCCAATCGACTGGGCCATTTCGTGAGATAACACGTCTAAACAAACATGGTTTCCAATTGATTGTGACATTCGCTGTGTGGCTTGTGGCGCCGTCCTGTTTGAACCACATTTCCTCCAAGTCTATATCATCCAATTGGAGCCAAAAATATTCGGTTACCATTGAACGGTAGCGATTCCCATTCACAGTAACATGCCGGTCTTGATCATCACGGAACCGCACCAAACCGTAATTTTTTCGGGATGCAATGATGACTAATGGAGTACGTGTGGATTGCTGCCTGACCAATAACACATATTTTGCTCATTGAAGAAACCATTCAGCCAGAAATGAGCCTCATCGCTGAAGATGATTTTTCGATGAAAATCCGAATCATTTTCAAGTTGTTGCTCAGCCCAATTAACAAACATACTACGCTTCTGGTGGTCAAGCGGCTTCAGTTCTTGCGTCAATTTGATCTTGTAAGGATGTAGGCCAAGATCTTTTCGCAAAAGTCGCCACAACGACGTCGTCACAGAGATGCCCAATACTTGAGAACGACGTGTGAGAGACACATTTGGGTTTTCTTGAACTGAAGCCTCAGCGGCAGCAATATTCTCGACACTACGGGCACTTCTTTGTCTCACTGGCAGGGGAACATTCTGTACTGTGCCTGTCCACTAGACGCTCAATTGTTGATCTGATAGGACGATTATTACGACCATAAATTGGACGTAGCGCTCTTAAAGTTGAGGCCACTGAATCCGAAATTTAATTAATACGAATTTAACACTTTCTTTTCTTATCTATAAAAACAATTAACAAATTTGATGCTTATTTTATAAATTATCTTAATAAATATCGCCGATTTTAAACAAACAGATATAATACGATGACCGATTCGTTTAGAATTTTCTCTGCGATTGAAATCTTCGTACGAAAAATGGACTTGTAAAAGGCTCATCAGTTTTCTATTTTCTTTTTTGACTATTTTATCTCATGATGTTCTAAAAGTTTTATAGTTACTTTTGCCGAATCAGAATATTTATTTTTTTCAAAAATCCCGCCACGAATATATACGTCCGTCTTATCTGCCCATTTTCCCTTTTTTCAGAAACTTTTCAGTTTTTATAAAAACAAATAGTTTTTATGACTTTGTTCAAAATAACTGATCTTAGCATCCAACAAATCGGTCATATTTATGATATATTCTGTTTTTTTTTTAGACAAATGCAGTAACAGGCGCTCATACGCTTCAGCAAGTAACAGACTTGCATTTTGCAATACACGAAATATTCAAGACTCAATGGGAATTTGGGCCTGGCAATACCCTTCATTTTTTTTACCTATAGTTACTATGAGTCCTGTTATATTACGCTCACTACTACGGCGAATTAAGATACTTTAGCAAGATATACTAGTGTTGCTTTACTGACTTATTCGTTATACTTGTTTGGATTTGTACTGACCACAACACAGCATCAAGATAGCAGCGACGCAAGCAGCGATCGTGCGTGCTACAATGCGCTTATGAGCCGTGCGATTTCTTAAGTACACAATGATAGTGATGCAGATTGCGGTTGCCAGGCAGATGTACCCGAGAATAAAATGATGAAAGTCATGTGGCTGAAGTTGATTTGAAAGATCAACTTGCAATTTTTATAGCTGTAGCTATACTTGTTGTGAGATATACAAGGTGGCGCAAAAGAAGTCATCCGGCCTTCAGAATGTCGGTTGTGGCTCGTGCAGTGTCTGCTGTTGCTCCGTCCTGTTGGAACCACATGTCCACCAGTCCTAATTCGTCCAGTTCGGGCAGAAAAAACTCGGTCAACATTGCCCTATAGCGCGCACCGTCCACTGTTGTCGTTTGACCCGCGGCGTTCGGCCCGATGACTCCTCCAGCGTGAACAGCGCACCACGCAGTCACTTTGAGCGGGTGTAATGGTTTCTCGTCATCACTCGCGGATTTTCGGTTCCCCAGAAGCGATAATTTTGCTTGTTCACGTACCCGCTGAGGTGAAAATGAGCCTCATCGCTCATTATGATTTTTGCCAACACCACAGACGAATTGTTACGCAAAAAAATAGACACAATTATTCCGCGTTCTTGGGGAGTGTATCGCTCCATGGCTTATTCACTTGTATTCTGTATCTGTCTAGTCCACAAATGTCAAAACAGATTTGACATTGGCGGCCATTTGCAAAAATGAGAGCATCTTCCAATAGGGTGATTTCTGTTGCGCCACCCTGTATATTGCTGAAAATGGGTCAACAAAAGGCGTCCGTTCGGATGGTACGATAAAATCGCTTATATTGATTGATGGAGTATATGATCTTCTTTTGGAGCTTTCTAGAGTGTTTTAGACTTGAATTGTAAGCTGCGGCTGCCTGATGGCGCAACTGTTGCCCAACTTTTTTAGGCCGGTGTGTTGTTTGGTTCTACAACATATGGTCGGTCTTGGCCGCCTCTATAATGCCTCGCCAGTCGCTTCTGCAATGCGCGCGCCATCGCCAGTTAGTAAGGCCAAGTGCAGTCAGGTCCCCCTGTACCTGGTTTTTCCAACGAAGATTAGGTCATCTTCATTTGCGCGTTTCACCACCCTTCTAGCCGGAGCACTGTCCTCCATTTGCTCAACATGATCTTGCGGAGTATCTTCCTCTCGAATGCTCCTAGCAGCCTCTCCTCGTTGATGGTAAATGTCCACGTCCCAGCACCATACATTAGGACGGGAAGGATAAGTGACTTATTGAGCGTGATTTTCGTACGTCGAGAGAGGACTTTACTTCTCAATTTCCTATTGAGCCTGTAGTAATACTGTTGACAAAAGTAAATCTTCGCTTGATCTCAAGGCTGACATTATTGTTGGTGTTGATGCTGGATCCAAGATAAACGAAATCCTTGAAGACTTCGAATTTGTAATTGTCAACAGTAACATGTTGTCCAAGTTTCTTGACACTAGGTATTTCGTTTTTTCCTCGTTCACCACTAGACCCACTCGACGAGACTATCCAAGTTGGTGCCAATGATGTCGATATCATCAGCGTATGCCAGCAGCATGATACTCTTGTAGAAGATAGTGCCAGAGATGTCGAAGTTCGCAGCTCGAATTATTTTCTCCAGCATAAGTTTAAATAAGTCGCATGATAGAGAATCACCTCTTTTAGTATCAAATGGCGCGTAAAGGTCGGTCCCAATGTTCACTGTGGTGGTGTCGGTCAGTGTCATTTTGCAAAGGCGAATGAGCTTTGCAGGGATACCAAAACAAGACATTTCTGCGTAAAGGTGGTCTCTAATCGTACTGTCGAAAGCGGCTTTGTAATCGACGAATAGATGTTGTGTGTCGGTTTTTTTCTATCGAGTATTTTCCAGGATTTCACGTAGTGTAAATGTCTGGTCGGTAGTAGATTTACCAGGCCTGAAGCCACACTGATAAGGTCCAATCAGCTTGTTGACGATGGGCTTCAGTATTTCATACAATACGGTTGATAGAACCTTATATGCAATGTTAAGAAGGCTTATCCTACGGCAGTTGGCGCAAATTGTGGGATCACCTTTCTTTCGGATTGGGCAGAGTACGCTGAGGTTCCAATCACTGGGCATGCTTTCATCCGACCATATTCTGCATAAAAGCTCGTGCATGCGTTTCGTAAGCTCTTCACCTCCGGTATAAACAGCTCAGCAGGCAGCCTTATTGTTTTTCAGTCAAGCGATGGCTGTTAAGACCTCGTCGTAGTCGGGCGGCGGTACTTCAACACCGTCAGTGATTGGGGTTTCCGAAATTGCTTCTTTTATGGCGGGATTGTTGCCGTCATCACCATTAAGCAGCTGTGAGAAATGTTCCCTCCATAACTTCAAAATACTCTGGACATCTGTCACCAGATTAACGTCTTCGTCTTTGCAGGAAGGGTTATTCAAACCGTTTTCAGGAATTTTATTTTTTCAAAGAATTTTTTAAACTTATTCCTGTCTCCAAGCATTTTGATATCGTCACACCCATGTCTTTCTGCTTCTCTTTTCTTGTGCCTGAAAAAACGCTTCTTCTCCCTCCTCAACTCTTTGTGTCGCCCCTTAGCAGCTGCCGTTGCAACTGACTTCAAGGTGGCTCAGTATACTGCAGTTTTGGCTTCAGTAGCTTCGCGACACTCTTGATCGTACCACATATTTCTCCGTTGACGGTTGTAGCCTAGCACCTCTTCGGCAGCCGTACGCATAGAGCGGGAAATGTGTCTCCACTGCGCCTTTTGCCAAAAGAAGTAAATTTTCCAAGAAGAAACTTTCCATATAAAATAAATTTTTAAAAGATCAAATTCTTTTTCTTGTAAGAGCTAGCAGCAAAACTGCCACGCCCACTTCAAAATAAAAGAAAGTTATTACTGTATGAAAAAATAATAAATAAATAGTAGTGCTAGTATAAAAATAATTTTTGTACAATAATTATATATTTATTGTTTTTATATTTTCTTAATTTATAAAAATGCCACTTACTCGTATATCAAAAGCGGCAAAAAGTTCCGCTCTAGATTACTATGAAATGGTGCATATTTTAAATTTGAAGAATATGTATGAAATTTGTTTTTTTTCGCAAAACTTTATAAATTATTATGAAATAAATTCCAGATTGATTAAAACTGGACTTCAAACTTTGTAGATGGCTTTACTAATAAATTAATATTAATTAATAATAAATAAAATATTAGGTGAAGTTGTAGAAAACTTTAGAAAAAGGTGCCACCGAATAATTTTAGCTATTAAGTTTATCAAAAAGTTTTTTAAATAAAATTTTTTTTATTTTTATTTGAGTCATATGGAGGTGATGTTAGACTATGTTTAGAAGAGGGCAAGACGGCTGCATTCGTTTTTAAACATTGGTAAGCAGAAGGGTAGATATTTTGGACATGAATTTATTAGTAAACCAGCTTAAATTACGCGGCGTTGCCCGGTTTTTATTTATTTATTGCATTAAGTAATCCTATCGCTACAAGATTCCTTTTTAATATACTCAAGTCTTAGTTTATTTGTTAATTAAGATTAATAAACTTTCCAGCCTCGCAATCCACTTTTGGAATTATATTTGTATGAATAGTTTGTTAAGTTGGTAATTTTATACCAAATTTGTATACAGAACTTCCCGTTACTCCCCGTTGTGTGTTTGTAAATATTGTCACCATATACTTCTAAACTGCGTTTCGCAACTGTTGCAGTTAACCTCCCCGGTATTCGCATTTGTATGTAACTAAAATTGTAGAATCACTTTCCGGTCAGATTTAGTTAATTTGAACCCAATTTCTTCATAGTAGTACATCATAGTAGTACCCACTTTTTGTGAGGTGGTATATTTCGTCACCATACACCTACATACCAAGTTTTATCATTGTAGACCATCGCGTTCCGAAGTTACGGCAGTGGGCGTTAATTGATCCACGCCCACTTTTGGTGGAGTTGTTGACAGTGACCATACCAACTCAAATTCCAAATTTGTGATTTTTTTGAATGGTATTAGCGAAATAATCTATTTTGTTGACTTAATTTTACTAATTGTGGGCGTAATATATGGGCGTGGCAGATTTCATATAGCCTATCATTCCTTCCAGACCCATCTCGATATATGATCCAAGTTTGAAGTAAATCGGTTCAGCCGTTTAGGCGTGAAAACGGTACAAACGAAAATAAATAAATAAATAAATAGAAGATTTTCTCAAATCTTTTCGTAGCTAGACTATAACAAAAAGGGACAATAAGGGACTCAAATTATCTGGTTTGGCTAAATTTAAATAGTTTAAGAGATTATTAAACATATAGTTGTCCTACATTTTTTAACAATTAACTTTTTAATATTTTCAAACCTATTTTCACAGCTACCTTAAATTTATAAATATTTTGTTTTATTTCCTTTAAAAAAAATGGTTTAACTTATACCACTTGATTGTGAAGTTGTTGCAAAGGTTAATTTTTTACACCCATTTCCAAAAGATAGCCGAAAATAATTTGAACAATATGCATACAACAATTAATGGCACAGTAGACAATATGAGGTTGTAACAAGATAATCAATCATCTGCAGTCTTTTGCAAAATTTTAAATTCCTTTAGTGCTCATTATAAATAAATTACAACGGTATATTAGTCATTCTAAATAGAGTTAAAAATATTAAAATATAGTATTATTATCATAACAAATTTCAAAGATCAGCGGATTATATAATAATAACTACAAAACTAATTTGAATTTATCAGCATTATATTTCTAGTATTTTTATATGAAATAATGTCGGCTTTTTAAATATTGTATGTAAAATGACCTTTGTTTTTTTATTTTTTATTTTAATTTCAGTTATCTCGTCCGCTCTCAACAATTGGTATATACATCGCCGTAGATTTTTGGGCTGCCTGGTGGTATGTTTCACTACCGATCCCATTAATCGAGATATCGTCAGCCTTAAAAAATAAAATATAAAAATGTTTTGGTTAAAAGATATAGTGTTTTCTATTTGTGTAGAGGGACTAATGACAATGAAAAATATTTTAATAGAAGTGATACAGCCTTAGAGTTAGAGATATAGAGTTAATATTTGTAATAAAATTTATATAAATAATTGCAGTGCAAATAATAAAATTAAATACAGTATTTTTAACTATATAAGTACAAAAAAAACTACTCACAGAAAATGGGCGAGAGCGGATAAAAACGGCCACTTTGTATACAGACTCATGTTATGAAAATAGTCGTCGTGCAGATAACTAGCTAAAATTCATTATTTAACATTAAGTAGTAAAAAAAAATGGATGTAATCTAAAAGAACAACGTCCAATTATAATAGAGACGTTTTGGTGTTAAAAATGTCGAAGGGTATTTGAGATTTGGCATATTCTCTTATTATCAGCCTGTGGAACAACCACAAACTCCACTAAATCGTCACTTATGATCAGGGCCGTACCTAGGAATTCTGGCGCTCGGGACAAGAGTGGATATTGTCGCCCTTTCAAAATATTTTTAGGGAAAATTTTCTAAAATTGTACAGTACATTTTCTTCATTAAAACAGATGTAGAAAAAAAAAACAGTACTCATTTAAAGAAAAATGTCGCCCTAAAGCTTCTTCCACGTGCCGCCCTTACAACGTGGCGCAGAAAATTTTAAAATTAAATGAAAAGTGTCAAATTTATTTATTGTTTAAGTACGTACATATAGTACATATGTATGTTTTCGTTGATTAAAATACATATGTATAGGGTGCCACAATAAGAGCGCAATTTTAAATTTGTTAGAAAAACGCAGTTTTTTCGGGGATTTCTGATATTTTTAATATGCACCACTCAGAGGTGTATATTGGTTTTGGTCCAATGTTTGTAACGTAGAGAAGATAGATATAAACATATATCTATATATATATATATATATATATATATATATATATATATATATATATATATATATATATATATATATATATATATATATGTTGCGATTAAATATGGAAGAGAATATCCGACATATGGCCTCGCGGCTCTGGTGGCAGAAATCTTCGATAACATTTTCGAAAATTTGCAGCTCTATCTCGCCTTGAGTTCAGAAATTGTTTGCGGTCTATGTAAATAAACCTGAGATTTAACAAAACCCCAGAAAAAAAGTTGCAAGGCGGTAAATCGCAAGATCTCGGTGGCCAGTTGACCACTTTTGCTCCAATAAATCAATTGTTTTATGCGTGGTGTGGTAGGTCGCACCGTCTTGTTGGAACCTGCCGCCAGAGCCGAGGGGGCTATATGCCGGATATTATATTCCATACTTAATCGCAACATGTCTACTTTATAATTCAATAAAAATATCAGAAACCTCCGAAAAAACTGCATTTTTCTAACAAATTAAAAATTGGGATAATCTATCATGTTCAAATACAGTTGTTTGCTAGTTTAGTCGCCTAAATTTGAGCTCCTGAATTAATTCAAAATTGCCGTGTTTTGGTCAAGAAAATTGACCAGCAAGTTTGAAAAAAGGCTAATAAAGCTACGCGGAACAAGTTTCGCGAGTTTTTAATTCTTTGCATTCTATTAAAAGCCTTTAAAAAAAGCCTTTTAAATAGAAATATTATTTGTGTTGAAACATACATCAAATCAAATTGCGGTGAATTTTGTCCGTCCAGAAAGCGGTCATTTTCCGTGCAAGTTGCAAACAGTAAAACGCCACGGGTTCCTGCTCGGCTCACGGCGGTCTGATTCCTTGTGCTGCTTCTGACCATACCAGCGAGGTTTCAAAGGGACTGCGATTCTGCTGCGTTCCGTCTGTTCGCTGCCATTTCCAGGTCTTGGAACCGGAGCCATCCGCAGGACCACTGTCACTCCGCGATCTACTCGCAGTGAGTAGAATTAACTTTTCTTCTATTTGTTTTTTTTTTTTTATTTATGTTTTCTTGTTTTGATTTCTGTGCAAATTAAAGCAAAGAAATTAAAACAATAAACAAATAAATAAAAAAAACAAACGAAAACAAGATCAAAACAAAGGGCGTGAAGATAAATTCGACGCGAATTCTGACGTTTAGCAAAGACACAAACCGCATATTAATTTAATCCGCTTGCACTTGACAGCGGAACATCACATATGGCGGTGTGCGTTTTTGGCTATAACTTGAAAAGTTATGACTGTGTATTCAGTATCTAAAGTGTGAAATAAAGCTATTGAAATTACCTATCGAATGGTATCAAAGGATATTCTAATATGGACTTACTAAGATTTTTAATATTTTTTTGAAAATTGGTTAATTTTAAATTCGAATTTCACATATGGCGGTGTGCGTTTTTGGCTATAACTTGAAAAGTTATGACTGTGTATTCAGTATCTTAAGTGTGAAATAAAGCTATTAAATCTACCTATCGAATGGTATCAAAGGATATTCTAATATGGACTTACTAAGATTTTTAATTTTTTTTTAAATAAAATTTTCTAGTAGAAAATTCGAATTTCACTTATGGCGGTGTGCGTTTTTGGCTATAACTTGAAAAGTTATGACTGTGTATTCAGTATCTAAAGTGTGAAATAAAGCTATTGAAATTACCTATCGAATGGTATCAAAGGACATTCTAGTATGGACTTACTAAGATTTTATATTTTTAATTGAAAATTAATTTTTTCGATTAACATATTTTCAATAAAAATTTCAGAGCTGGCAATTCCGTAGCAGAATTTTTGCTTTTTTTAATTGTTGTTTTAAATTTGGTTAATTGAAAACTTGAATTTCACATATGGCGCAAATTCCAAAAAATCCAAAAATTCTGCTACGGAATTGCCAGCTCTGAAATTTTTATTGAAAATATGTTAATCGAAAAAATTAATTTTCAATTAAAAATATAAAATCTTAGTAAGTCCATACTAGAATGTCCTTTGATACCATTCGATAGGTAATTTCAATAGCTTTATTTCACACTTTAGATTCTGAATACACAGTCATAACTTTTCAAGTTATAGCCAAAAACGCACACCGCCATATGTGAAATTCGAATTTAAAATTAACCAATTTTCAAAAAAATACTAAAAATCTTAGTAAGTCCATATTAGAATGTCCTTTGATACCATTCGATAGGTAATTTCAATAGCTTTATTTCACACTTTAGATTCTGAATACACAGTCATAACTTTTCAAGTTATAGCCAAAAACGCACACCGCCATATGTGAAATTCGAATTTAAAATTAACCAATTTTCAAAAAAATATTAAAAATCTTAGTAAGTCCATATTAGAATGTCCTTTGATACCATTCGATAGGTAATTTCAATAGCTTTATTTCACACTTTAGATACTGAATACACAGTCATAACTTTTCAAGTGATAGCCAAAAACGCACACCGCCATATGTGAAATTCGAATTTTCTACTAGAAAATTTTATTTAAAAAAAAATTAAAAATCTTAGTAAGTCCATATTAGAATAACCTTTGATACCATTCAATAGGTAATTTCAATAGCTTTATTTCACACTTTAGATACTGAATACACAGTCATAACTTTTCAAGTGATAGCCAAAAACGCACACCGCCATATGTGAAATTCGAATTTAAAATTAACCAATTTTCAAAAAAATATTAAAAATCTTAGTAAGTCCATATTAGAATAACCTTTGATACCATTCGATAGGTAATTTCAATAGCTTTATTTCACACTTTAGATACTGAATACACAGTCATAACTTTTCAAGTTATAGCCAAAAACGCACACCGCCATATGTGATGTTCCGCTGTCAAGTGCAAGCGGATTAAATTAATATGCGGTTTGTGTCTTTGCTAAACGTCAGAATTCGCGTCGAATTTATCTTCACGCCCTTATCAAAACAAACGAGACAAACGATATCTGTCTCGTTGTGTACAAATCTAGGCCGAGAACACACCGACGTCGTTGACGGCGCGGTACTGTAAGGCTCAAAATAACCCAGCAAGCAAAAAGAAAAAAAAAACAAAAGAAATAACTCTGTATAATAATTGTAGTTAATGCCCAACATTGGGCGCACTCCCCCCCAAACGTCCATTTCGGATAATAATAGTGAGTTTTTAACTCCTATTAATTCATGGAATCCTGTTTCCAGAACAGAATTTTCAAAAAATTTGAGTGCGCCTTTCGCATCAAAATTGCCGATTCAGTGTGACTTGGCTGATACGCAAAAATCCAGTCACACTATAACTATGAATGCAAAAGACCAAGCTGTAGCTGGCACTAAAAACCAGATTGGTTTAGACCGCTACATTACGATCACAAAACGCAAACTCAGCCCGCAGTCTGCAAAATATAAAAATGCACCAAAACTTTCGAAAACAGATTCGGTTCATTTACCTTCAGGCAACCGATTTGCATTATTAAGCAACGATGAAGCAGAAAAACTGCCATCTACTACACCCCTAATCAAACCGCCTCCAATATACCTTCGAGAGCGTAATTATAATGCACTTATTAAAGTTTTAACAGAGTTGACAGGAACAAATGGGTTTCATCTTATCCCTTTATTGAAGGGAAACATACATGAAACAAAAATTCAAGTTTATGCTGAAAATAACTATCGTTTGGTTGTAAAAAGCTTTGATAACAGCAAGCGTAATTATTACACCTACCAACTCAAGAGTTCTAAAGGAATATCTGTTGTGATAAAAGGTATTGAGTCAGATGTCGATCCGTCTGAAGTTAAAGAAGCCCTAAATGTAGAAGGTTTTGAAGCCAAATCTGTCTACAATATTAAAAATAAAGACAAAAAACCCCAACCATTATGCCGTATTGAATTGGTACCCGATTCAAAAAAACTAAAAAAAAGCGAAACACATCCTATATATAATTTACGATATCTGTTGCATCGTAGAATTACAATCGAGGAACCCCGTCCACGTAACGGCCCTGTCCAATGCACTAATTGTCAAGAATATGGCCATACAAAAACGTATTGCACTCTTCGTAGTGTTTGTGTCGTCTGTGGAGATTTTCATTCATCATCAGAATGCGCCTCTAACAAAACAGTTACAACTACTAAAAAATGCAGCAACTGTGGTGGTTCTCACACTGCGAATTACAGAGGTTGCCCTGTTTACTCTGTAATTAAACAAAGAATGTTCCCCAGACAGAACCCCCCCGTACTACTAACTGCACAAAAATCATCCTCTCATATTCAAAAACAAATAAGCATGCCAGTCCAACCTGGCATGTCATATGCGAGTGTTCTAAAACCGCCTCAGCCCGAGCCAACAGTTAATCAACCATCTCAAAGTTTAGAAATGATGATATTTAATCTGACCCAAAGTTTAACTCAGTTTATGGCCAATATCCAAACCATGTTTCGGGACATGATGAATAATCAAAACCAAATAATTCAAGCTTTGCTAGCCTCCAAATGAGTTTAATAAAAATTTGTCATTGGAATGCGAACGGCGTAAGCCAACATAAATTGGAACTTTAAAATTTTCTAAATGCAAACGATATAGATATAATGCTCATTTCGGAGACACACCTTACTGTAAAATATAATTTTAAGATTCCTAGTTACAAATTTTACGACACTAAGCACCCTAGTGGAAAAGCCCATGGTGGTACAGGAATACTAATAAAACAGCGAATTAAGCATTATCTTCTTGAAGAATATTGTAAAGATTATCTCCAAGCAACTTCCATATGCTTAGAGTGTTCTGGTGAGAAAATTATTTTTTCATCAGTTTACTGTCCTCCACGGTTTTCGACAACCTCTACTCAATTTTTAAATTTCTTCAAAACTCTTGGCAACAAATTTCTTGCAGCAGGATATTATAACGCTAAACATACTCATTGGGGCTCTCGCTTATCTAACCCAAAAGGCAATCAATTGCGATCAGCACTTCTATCTCAAAGAGATCTTGAGTTCGTTTCGTCTTATCTTCCGACCTATTGGCCAACTGATCGAAATAAAATTCCAGACCTAATTGATTTTGGTATCACAAAAAATCTCAAAAGAGAGCAAATAAAGGCTGCTACTTGTTATGACTTGTCTTCCGATCATTCACCGGTTATTATATCTCTTTACCATCATTTTCAAATTTTGGATCTGTCTGCTGGTCCTACAAGTAAAAACACCGACTGGCATAAATATAAGAAATACATAAGTAGTCATATTCCAGCTGACGTTAGCCTTAAAAGCGATAATGAAACTGAAATGGCTCTGCAGTCATTTAATGAGATTTTACTGTCAGCAGCTTCTCACGCCACTCCTCTAAAAAATGGCTCAATAACTTCAGTAAAGCGCCCCAAAACCTTTGCGGAAATTAATCATCTGTTAACTGAAAAAAGACGTTTAAGACGTAAATGGCAACAATACAGGTCTCCATTGCTTAAGAAAAAACTATCGATAACATGTAAAAAACTTAAAATGATCTTACATGAACAAAAAGAATCGAACCTTGAAGTTTATATAAGTAATTTGTCCGCTTTAGAAACTTCAAACTACTCATTGTGAAAAGCAACAAAGAACATGAAGCACCCAACAGACCTAGTGTCGCCTGTGCGACTATCAGATGGAAATTGGGCTAGAAGCGACGAGGAGAAGGGTCTCGCTTTTGCTTAACATCTAAAGCAAAACCCATATCCAGCTCTCAATGACTTTGAGCTTCCCGTATTGCCACCTATTCCTACAGAAAACCCGCTTAAAATAAAGCCGCAAGAAATAAAAAAGGTAATATTGTCAAGTTTAGATCCCAAGAAAGCGTCTGGATATGACTTGATCTCGGCAAAAATGTTAATAGAAATCCCAAATGTAGCTATTTATCAATTAACTTTTATAATTAATGCCATGCTCCGTTTTGGTTACTTCCCGAAAGTTTGGAAAATCTCTCAAGTTATAATGATCCCCAAACCTGGAAAAGATCCTACTCAGGTAACAGGATATAGACCAATTAGTCTATTGCCAACTATATCTAAAATCTTTGAAAGACTTCTTCTTGCAAAAATCCTGCCTCACCTTAATAGCAACAATATAATTCCACACCATCAATTTGGTTTTCGTGAAAAACATGGAACGATAGAGCAGGTGCATAGAATTACTAGTGAAATTTCTAAAGCTTTTGAGGAAAAAAAATACTGCTCAGCAATATTCCTAGATGTAGCTCAGGCCTTCGACAAAGTGTGGCATGAAGGTCTTATCTACAAAATTAAAAGTCTTCTCCCAGAAAACCTACATAAAATTTTGCAGTCTTATTTGCTAAATCGAAAGTTTAGAGTAAAATTTAACTCCTTCTACTCACAAGACTTCCCGATTGAGGCTGGTGTTCCTCAAGGTAGTGTGCTTGGCCCTGTATTGTATTTGATTTACTCAGCTGACCTTCCCACTAGCGATCACTTAGTCACTTCCACATTTGCCGATGATACAGCGATTCTTAGCACTCACTCAAATCCACAAACTGCTTCGAATCTTCTGCAATTGCACCTTAAATCTATCGAAAAATGGCTGATTGACTGGCGCATCAAAGTTAATGAGATAAAAAGTATACACGTAACTTTCACCCTCAAAAAAGAAACATGTCCGGCTGTAAATCTAAATGGTGTGCTCATCCCGCAAGCAAACGAAGCTAAATATCTAGGTACGCATCTCGACAGAAGACTTACTTGGAGAAAGCATATAGAGGCTAAACGAACACACATGAAGCTAAAAACTAATAACATCTACTGGCTTATTCACAAGCGATCTAAGCTTAAGCTTGATCTTAAAGTTTTACTTTACAAAGCCTTGCTTAAGCCTATTTGGACATATGGTATACAGTTATGGGGCAGCGCCAGTAATTCAAACATTGAACTTATACAAAGGGCACAATCAAAAGTTCTAAGGACCATTTCAGGCGCACCATGGTTTATAAGAAATGCTAACATCCACAAAGATCTAGATATTCCCCTTGTTAGTGATGAAATAGCTAGACTAAAAAAAACTTATACAGAGAAACTAAAAATTTATCCTAACCATCTAGCAAGAAATCTTTTAAATACAAGATCCACCGTGCGCTTAAAAAGACTTGAATATGTTACATTATAATTTGTTTCTCTTAATAGTCAATCTCGCACACCTGAATCCAGATCACAGGTTCTATGATGTCCCAGGATTCAAAGTTGTGGTCCATGACGGTAATCATACCTATAGGTCTTAAGTTGCGCTTGGCCGGATCGGCATGAAACTACGACTTAATAACGCCATCCAGCCCCAAGATGTGCTAGTTCACATTGGCTTAAACTAAACTGATGAATTTGATCACTCCAAGAGATCCAAGAGCCATCCGGTCCCAAGATGTGCTAGTTCACATTGATCGGCATGAAACTACGACTTAATAACGCCATCCAGCCCCAAGATGTGCTAGTTCACATTGGCTTAAACTAAACTGATGAATTTGATCCAAGAGACATCCGAATTTGATCACTCCAAGAGATCCCAAGATGTGTTAAATACAGACTCCACGATATCCGAGGTCACAGGCTCTATGATGCACAGGTATTGGCCTATTTTTGCGGTTTATGACGCTGATCACACCAACAGATCCTCAGTTGCGCTCGGTCGCACTGTCCTGAGTCAAGGACTTAATCACCTCAACCTGTCCCAAGTTGTGCTAGATCGTCGTGATGATACAGCCCCTTTGAGCGCTTCGATGTAAATTTCGCTATTTTTTTTTACTTTAATTTATTTCTTTTTTTTACTATCCAAAATAATTCAAAATTTTAACTACAGTTACTCAAGCATTGGCTTGTAGTACAGTATATTGTTTAGTTTTAAGATTTGTAAACTTATTGTTAGTCTTTTAAGTTGATAAAGAGATACAATAAATAAAGAATTTTATGAAAAAAAAAAAATCTATATTTGGTCTGATTGAAAAAGTGGGTAACAGGGCCCTCCGGAGCTCTATCGGGCATGCAAGTCGGCTTGGTAATCGAGTCCGCTCATGATTCGGGTCTGGCCGATACCTGACCACTGTGGCACGATGGACTTTCCTTTCTTTCTTCACCATTTTGCAGTAATTTCAGTTCTGCTGATTTGACAGTAGTAAAAATTTAGTTAAACGGCGCATACATGGCGCACGACCTGCCTTCTCCGGTGTAAGGATGAAAACATAGTTCTAGGTTGCGACGTCAATGTCAGACATACGCTTTGGGATAGCAGAGAGATAAATAAAAGAAGTGGTCACTTTTTGATTTTATTATTTAAAAAAATGTTTTTTTCCGACTACGGTAGATTTTATTGGATAAAAGGAGGTTATTGATCTAACTAATCTCAATGCTAAGATCAAAGTAGATGGCTGGAGAGTATCTAGTCATCAATTTTTTTTTACCATGCCAGGATATTAGTCAGTCTTGATCTCAAAACTGAATCCCAGCCTAATTATATTGACTACATCCCCTTCTGAATTTAACAAAAAGGCAGAACAGTTTGAGAAAACCTTTAGTTCAGCTTTCGTTAACTCATGCCCTGTCACTAGAAATACAATAAATTTTCCGTCGTGATGGAACGATGATCTGCAAGGAATTCTAAAGTTTGTTAGTTTAACAAAATCTTGGCACTACTCGGCCAGCTCTTGGTAAAATGTTTGTAAATTCATTGAGACTGTAAAAGACTCTGCAAAACTTTAAAAAATCCTGTCCAAAGATCATTCGTGTCCATCCTTTATTAAAAAGATGTGAACTAATTTCAAGGTAGTATTAACGGGGCGATTAAAGCTTTTCCAGTGGTTGCACAGCTTCACAACAACTCGGTTTTAGCTGAATCACTCAAAACTAGGGAACGCGTTATATGGACAATCAAAAATTTATTTTAATTACGAAGCGCATTCTTCAAAATCGTCCAGAATATGTTACATTACTTACTATTACTTAGTATATGCAAGAGAATATAGAAAAAACGAGCCAATAAGAAAAATAATTGTCAATTGTAAAGCGCTTTTAGTTAAAAGCTTTAAAAAGTTATAGTGTACAATTAAAGTTCATAACATTGACTTCTTGCTACTTATACAAGCTGAAGTTTTTACTGACTCGGAAACAGATGAGATATCAAACGAAGAAAATTAAATTTATCATTTTTAAATGAACTTAAACGAAGTAACTCGTTACTATCTTTTAAAAACTTATTGAAGGTTTATACTTGTTTCGAAAACCAGGCGACTAGTTCACCAAATATAGCTTTTTGTTGTTCAGACCTTAAGAGTTTAAATGGTAATATGACCACCGTTTAAAAAAAAGCTAAAGCTCACGAAATGGCTGTTCAGCAAACTGTTAATAAATGTAGATTGAATACCAAGTCTGATTTAGTCAAATCTATTCTCGCATCGACTGCATTCACAAACTTTTTAGAGGTCGTAGCTAAACTTATTGTCGGACAAACTAACGAACAAAAAGAAAGGCAAGTTTTATTTTTTCGCACTCGTACAAATAATAACTATCGTGGTAATAATTATAGTGAAAATTATTATCGTGGTCACAATTATCGTGGTAATTATTATCGTGGTGACTCAAATTATTTTAAAAACCGTTATCAGGGTAACACTCGTTTTGGACACTATAACCAGCAATATGAAAATAATAATAACAATATTGGTAGAAATAGTAGCCCTCAAAATAATCTAATCACCAATGGCCACTTTAGAGTTAAATATTCACGCTTTAAACGCGGATGCCCCTCAGCAGCGACCGCAGGGGGAAAAAAATCAAACCAATTAAATTTTAAAATCGAAAATAAATCTATTTTTAGCTAACAGCCTTATTATGAACCTTTCGTTTTCCTGCGTTTCGTTTTGAAACGCGAGTGAACCTAAAATTGCTATTATGATAAAACGAAGACAAACGAAACACCTCTCAAATAAATTTTTGAGAGAGGAAAAAACTTTTTTGTTGTAAACACGGTAGTATGCAGAACGAAAATTGATGAAACGAAATTGCGTTTAGGTCACATACATTTTTGCTTTCGTTTTAGGTGCAATGTCATAGAGAATGGTTTTAAATACATTTTTATTCATTCAGAAAATTCTTAAAAATCTGAAAATTTTTTTAATTGGCATACAATTATATTCATCACCTTCAATTGTATAGTGAACAATCGGAAGCATAATAAGAAAAAAATTTACTCCTGATTAGGTATTGTGAAAATATTCCCGCTTTCCCTAAGTGTTCTCTCCTCAAATTTATCTGCATTCGGTTTTCATCTTCTTCATTTTAACTCAACCGCTGAAAACCCGCGTTTAAAAACATTTTGTTAACTATATTTTATTTTAATATATTAATATTTTGAAACAAAAACAAAATTCTAAAAAAAAAAAAAATAAAAAGCTTTTGCGAAAAATATCTATGGGCAACGTACATACGTGAGTAGAAAAAATACTTAACGCAAAGAAAACGCAAAAGCTTTTGATAACGTTATAATAGCAAATTAAAACGCAAGTGAATGAGTTTCAGTGAAACGTTTCGTTTCGATTGTCATAATAAGGCTGTAAATCTGTCATATTCAGATTTTATTGAAGTAAACTGTACAGAAACATTTCGTTTCGTTTTGATTGTCATAATAAGGCTGTAAATCTGTCATATTCAAATTTCATTGAAATAAACTGTACAGATTCAAATAACTTCTGTACTTTTCTTGAAGACACAATACATTTCACTTATTAAACTATTAAATACTAACTTAAATTACTAAGTGCCGCTCAAGTGTTCCGCTACGTGACTCGCAAAATTTTCCCGCAAAAAGATTCCGCTACAGTGTCCCGCTACATGACCCGCCAACAAATTTCCTGTAAAAGGATCTCGCTACGTGTCCCGTAAATAGTCCCGATTTTTAACTGTAAGTCACAATAAATTAAATTTAAATTTATAAAAAAAAAAAAACTTAAATTTTGTTTTCGAATTTCTTTGAACAAAAGTTACAGTAGTGTGTAAAACATTAATTACTTGTTTTTTCTTTTGCTGTTTGGAAATTTTTTTTAATATAAATTTTTAACAAAGTGCCTTTGCAAAACTAATTTCTTTAAGCAGAATTTCTGCAGCACATAAAATTTTCTTTGCAACCAAAATTTATAAATTTCAAATTATGTTTTTTAAATAAAATTAATTTAAGCAAAATTTTTGCAGCAATATTACAAAAAATTTTGTTTGCATCCAAAATTTAAAATTTTAATTTGCAAATCGCTTTTGAAAAATTTATTTATTTTTGAAAAGATTTTTTTAAATTTTTATTTTGCAAATCGCTTTTGCAAAACTTATTTATTTTCGATAAGGTTTATTAAAATTTTTTTTTGCAAATCGCTTTTGCAAAATTTATTTGTTTTCGACTACAATTTGTGTACCAAATTTAAAAATTTTAACTCAATCGCGGCTTTATTTAAAAAAAAAAATAACAAAAATTATGGTTAGTGGATTATATCTGTCACTCAAAATTTTATTTAAAAATTAAAATTACTTTTTTTTCCCAAATTGCTTTAACATTTTAATATAGTGGACTAACTCTGTCATTCAACAATATTTTTGTTAAACCTTTTAAACTCATTATTTTTATCTGTTTATTTAAAAAATTGATTTTTTCAAAACATTTAGAAAATCCAACGATTTCATTTCTCCTTATTGACAAATTCCACTTGATCCTAAGGTGCTTTTGCGCTACAATTTAAAAAAACAAAAGTGGTCGAATGTTTGCATTTGACACTGAATATATTTTCTATTTTTGATTTATGTATATCACAGTAATGAATAACGAGACACATTCTCAATTTTTATTCGATTCCGATTAAATAATTTCTTACTGTTCGAAGTTTGAAAATGCCCCAACAGAAGATCAAATCGAATCACTTCGGGAAGTAAAAATCACTAGCTTAAAACATTCTAAGTTCATACAAAAAAGTGTATTTGACGACTATTTCTCAAATCTCTGCTGACTTCAAAGCAATGTCCACACAACAGTATGAAACCTGCATTGATGCTTATCAAAATTTCAAGTCTTAAATTTTTGACCTTTTAAAGATATTACATGGGAGCAATATTCCAAAAAAATTCCCTTCGTTGGAAAAGTCCTCACGTTTGCCCACCAATCATTCCAATTTTTCTGGGAATTATATCAAAGTTCCTCCATATGATACGGAAAATTTTCACGGTGGATACGAAGAGTGGCCAGGATTTAGAGATATGTTCACGGCAGTGTATGTTAATCATCCTAAACTCCCGCACAAAAATTGTACTATCTTCGAAATAAAACAAAAGGTAAAGCTGGCAGTATTGTTAAGCAATATCCTTTGTGTGACGAAAACTTCGAGCTGGCCTGGGAAGCACTCAGAGCCCGGTTTGAAAATAAAAGAATTTTGGTTAATAACCAACTTAGAACCCTGTTCAGCATCCCTGCTGTAAGTTCAGAAAACAGTGAATCACTTCAAAAGATTCAGTCAACTGTAAACAATTGCTTGTCAATGTTGACGTCCCAAGACGTTTCTGTCGAAAATTGAGACCCAATTCTTATTTACTTGTGTTCGACAAAGCTTCCAGAAGAAACTCTCGCTCTTTGGGAGCAATCTCTTAAATCACCTCGAGATCTACCTTCATGGTCTCAAATGAACGATTTTTTGATAAGTCGTTATGAAGTTGTCGAACGAGTTAACAGTATGAAAAGGCGGCAAGTAAACCCACCAATTCGTAATCAACAAGACAAAGTTCAGTCGTTTCACCAGGATGACAGTCAAATATTTCTTTGTAAATTATGTCACCAAAACCACTCTCTTCGGTATTGCAAAAAATTCAAAAATCTGTCTATCCAAGAGCGTATTAACTTTGTGTTCAAAAATAAATTTTGCAACAATTGCTTATCTTCTGCACATATCAAGTCAGAATGCAAAAGTACATCCACTTGTATGCACTGCCATAAGAATCACCATTCTTTGCTTCACCTGCAAACATCTCCAAACGCAACTCGCGATTCATACACTACACCAAAAAGTTCGTATAACGCGATTCAAGCGCAGCACAGCAAAGCTGTTGTTGATCGAAATATAAATTTTTTACCATCAACTTCAGCACAAGCAGCACAAAACCCAAATGTAAATGCTCATTTTTCCTCAGATCAAGAAAATATTTTACTTCCCACTGCACTTGTTCAAATAAGACAAGCTGGTGAACTCTTTACTGTTCGTGCTTTAATTGACCAAGGAGCGCAGAAAACTTTCGTTGCTGAAAAAATTCAAACCAGGCTGAAACTACCTACACAAGATTCTGGTTTTCAAATTTCTGGAATGGGAGGAAAATTGATCGGCACATCAAGAAGCTTAACAAAAAACAAGACTGATTACCAATACAATAGCACTAGTTTGTGTCAAGCTGAAATTAAGTTTGCCAAAATACGACTTACTATAAAAACTCAAAAAATTCACTATGTTAACGAATTTTCTTCTCTTGAAAAATCAAAACCTATTCCGGAAAACAGCACTTTGATATCTTTAACTCCATTTATATATAAAGACGGCATACTACGGACAAATGGCCGTCTCTCAAATGATTCATTCAGTTATGATGAAAGACATCCAATTATTTTACCAGAATCTTCCCGATTCTTGGTTTTACTTTTAGAATTTCTTCACAAAACTTTGCTTCACGCAGAAAAATCTCTTATGTTCCGTATGGTAAGACAGCAGTATCAGGTCGCTCGTCTTAATAATAAAATCAAAAAATGTATTTTTCTCTGCAAAGCCTGTACAGTGTATAAGCAGAAAATTAGATCTCAAATTATGGGAGCTTTGCCTGCAGAAAGAGTAACTTTTTCTTTACCTTTTACAATTACAGGAGTCGATTTTGCAGGATCATTTAATTTAAAATCCGGATTTCTTCGGAATTCTCCATACAATAAAGGATATTTGTACGTTTTTGTATGCTTCTCAACCAAAGCAATCCATCTCGAGGCATGTTCTGATCTTTCAACCAGCGCTTTTAAAGCCGCTTTTGCACGGTTCGTTGGACAACGAGGTCTTCCTAAAAAGGTCATGTCTGATAATGGGCGGAATTTTGTTGGAGCCAGCAGCTCTCTTTTCAGAGAGTATACGTTTCTTAAAAAAATAGCTGAAGATGTACACCAAAAATATTCAACTCACGGATTCGAATGGACTTTTATTCCTCCTCATGCACCACATATAAGCGGACTTTGAGAAGCCGCAGTAAAAAGTTTGAAAATTCATTAAAAAAAAACTGCCGGTAATCACAAATTTACTTTTGAAGAATTCGAAACCCTACTTGTGCGAATTGAAGGCGTATTAAACTCACGTCACCTTTCATTAATGTCTGCTGATCCGTCTGATTTGTTAGCATTAACACCAGGCCACTTCTTGCGCAGTGCTCCATTAATGGCTCCTCCTGAACCTGCCGCTAAAAATCTATCCCTCGTTAATTGCTGGGAGAAGCTGAAGATTCTACATCACCAATTTAGTCGCCGGTGGAAAGACGAATATTTTAAAGAGCTCAACAAGCGTTATAAATGGCAGCGACCTCAAAGGAATATAGCCGAAGGAGATATGGTCATAAAGACGATTTATTACCGTCTCAGGAATTGCGACTTGGACGTATTATTGAGGTCTATTCTGGAAATGATCGCCACGTTCGAGTAGCGGATATACAAACGCAACTTGGCGTAGTCACTCGTCCAATTGTAAAATTGTGCGCTCTTCCATTTGACGCAAGTCCCTCCGACAGTTTACAATAAATAATTTCAATAATCACAGAAAAATTTCCAATTTTTTAAGTGATTCATTTTAAGTCCCCAAACGCAAGTGCTGCACCCGCAATCAACCAAATCGAACAATTCACCAACTCGTCAAAACTAAGGTGACCAAAACAAAAATTAAGACACTGATCAAACTCGTCAACTCTTAACACTCGCCCTGCGCTCTTTAGCTGAATTGCTATAATTTGCACCTGTGCAAGGGTCCCGGCATGTTTAAATGCCATTAATTTAAACTCTTTTTTTTATTATGTTTTTCCTATATCTAATGTTAATGTTAAATTTTATTTAAAAACCATTCAAATACTCATTGTGAATTTCTTACTATTTAAATATTGAATTAATGCTAATTTAAATTTAGTACTAAAAGTACCTTATGTATCTTTTTTTATAAAATAACAGAACTTACTGTATTCTATAACTGATTTTTGTAGAACGAAGGTGAACTAAACTCAGTTACCTCCGACACAATCAATCAGGAGCTCAAAAGGGTAAGACCAACTAATAATTAATTATAATCAGATTGCTTTGTTTATTTCTTTAATTAATTACATATATTTATATATACTTATCATTTGCATCTCACTGGCAAATCTACTTCTTCTTTTTTTCTTTTCTCTTGTACAAATCACTTTTACAGTTACTTCATTTCGAGCAACTGGGACACCTTACGTGCAGCCGAAGTCGATCATCTTGCATCGCTTTAAAAATGTACAACATGCATAACATTCTATAAACTTTCCGTTATTACCCATTGTGGGTTTTTAAATATATTTAGTTATCATGTGCCGCAGTTTCGTCAACATATCAATTAACCTATCCGATAATCACACTATATTTAACTAAAATTGTTGAATCACTTTTTCAAACATATTTAAATCCGGTTACTATGCAACAAATTCGCATTTTTTAAGAATCAGTTCAGTGACTAGTACCTATACAACATTACACTACGACAGATAAACGTACAACGTTGAACTGATTCCCGAAAGTGGAGGATAGAAGGGTGTGGGAAGGGATAAGGGACACATGGCAAATCATTTGGTGAAGAGACGATTTAGAGAGAAGGAGCTGAGAGAAGTGTTATGCCCTTCAACTCAGCACGCCCTATCTCTTTTTTTTCGCACGACTCCAATTGCCCAACGACCAACAACTACATCATAAAGTAGAAAGGGTACAGTTGAATTGTAGTCCACCATAAGCAAAGTGGTAGTCAAACTTGAGTCAACTTGTCAAACATTTAATTATTTTCTAGTTTATGCATTGCTTATGACAACTCAATTTAGTTGTCATTAGCAACTTCGTATTAGTAAGAGAAACTTTGTCTTATCGTTGGTAATTGTCTTCGGTTTAGTTGCCCGAAGTGTCAAAAACAGGCGTCTGTTAATTTTCAGTTGTCTATAAAAAATAAACAAATATTTAAAGGCTCAAATTGGAAAAAAGTAAGATTAAGCTTTGCCATTTTAGAGACACCAAAAAATTAGCTTCTTGTAGCACACATATGCTATATGTCGATATTATAAGAGGGCTGCGTTCTGGATCAACCACGCCCACATTTTTGTGACTAGTTTCGTGAACCTACTATAATACCGAATATAAATACTGGAACTTAACCCTTGCTTGAAGAATAGAACCTCAAATCCAAAATTTCAACTCGATATCTCTTTATACAAGGTGGCGCAAAAGAAGTCATCCGATGTTGTTTGGCTCTTATTTTTTTTCTAAATAAAAAACATCGATTCTGTTTTTTGATTATGTTTATTTAGACCTTTAGAATTAATTGTGTTAAGTCGAGAAGATGATATCGGATAAATGGGCGCCGTCACAATTGATTGCCATACGGGCTCGTTTTATGGCATTTTCCATCACTTCGGCGAGAGTTTCAGGCGATAAATTCTCGCATTCAGTCGGATATTTTCCTTGAGGGCTTCCAAGGTCTCAGGCTTGTTGATGTAAACACGAGACTTCAAAAAACCCCATAAAAAGAAGTCCGGGACCGTTAAATCGGGCGATCTGGCGGGCCAGTGCAAATCGCCAAAACGCGAAATTAAGCGACCCGGAAACGCGGCCTTCAGAATGTCGGTTGTGGCTCGTGCAGTGTGTGCTGTTGCTCCGTCCTGTTGGAACCACATGTCCACCAGTCCTAATTCGTCCAGTTCGGGCAGAAAAAACTCGGTCAACATTGCCCTATAGCGCGCACCGTCCACTGTTGTCGTTTGACCCGCGGCGTTCGGCCCGATGACTCCTCCAGCGTGAACAGCGCACCACGCAGTCACTTTGAGCGGGTGTAATGGTTTCTCGTGCATCACTCGCGGATTTTCGGTTCCCCAGAAGCGATAATTTTGCTTGTTCACGTACCCGCTGAGGTGAAAATGAGCCTCATCGCTCATTTTGATTTTTGCCAACACCACAGACGAATTGTTACGCAAAAAAATAGACACAATTATTCCGCGTTCTTGGGGAGTGTATCGCTCCATGGCTTATTCACTTGTATTCTGTATCTGTCTAGTCCACAAATGTCAAAACAGATTTGACATTGGCGGCCATTTGCAAAAATGAGAGCATCTTCCAATAGGGTGATTAATTTTGCGCCACCCTGTATATGGCTGTATTCGCCGGGATGGGCAAGCATTGCCACACCACCCTCATCTTTTAAAATATTTTTAAATCCTTTAAAGCTCTCTATATATTATTTTAAACAAAATCAGTATTCAACTCAATTGATTTAATAAAATAAAAAGAAAACATCAAGAGCGCAAAAAAAATTAAGGTTTGTTTTATAAAGGTTGCTCAATCTAATCAATGTTTATATAGAAGGAAACTGCAAAGCAAACGAAATTTTTCTTTTAAAACCATGTTTTTTATTGTTTAAAAACGATAAACCGTACCCAATTCGTTTAAAATAAATAAATTTATTTGTCGATCTAAAGAGATAGAGAGAATTTTTCTCTAAGTAAAATTTTTAATTGCAACAACTAGCGGTAAGGCAACAAAGCATTTCGGAGGATGGTAAGGCGACCTCCGAAAATAAAACAATATTAGAGTATATCGTAAGAAAAATTCATTAAATATTTGACTTTCAGAAGTTGGATTTTCAATAAGAATATTTAAAAAAAAAACTGAACAGCAACAATACACCAAAAAATTGTACTATAAAATATTATCTTTGGATGGCTTCTAACAGCACAGCAATAGTGAATAGCTCAACATTTTGTTTAAATTAATGATGGACGACTTTCCAAAGACATAAAATTCGTCGATATTTTTTGTCATCATAGTTTTAATATTTTTGCTTGATTTAAATTACTGTGCTAGACAAAAAATCAATTTAAAAACTCAAAAACACTCCTCTTCTATTAGTACATTGCAACAATAATGTTATATAAATATGTATTAAAACCAGAATAGAATTGCGCTCAATAACGCATCATAATAAGTACACAAATACATACAAAAAAAAGTTTGTATTAAATCTGAAAAGTTGAATGCAAACAATTTGTATTATTCACCCGAAACATCATTTAAATTTTAATTAATTTCTTACCATTTGGCATAAAAGTGATGTATCATTACAAATCGGAAGTCCTCCATTCCCTCCATTACTTCTAACTGCACTGTTTGGAACTCTCTGAATTGTTCTGTCCTCATATCTTGTCCGGCTCTGAGATGCCATTGGTCTATTAAGGGTGTTGTTTGCATTATTGGGCGAGTTTGGTGCAGCATTATGAGCAGAAAGGGACTTTGTGACAAAATCTTGCTCTTTCCAACCAGATTTTTTATATACATCTCGCAACTCATTATGCTGCCACATAGTAAACAATACTTGGCTTGCAAATTTTAAAACACAAGAAGTGTATTTTTGTCGCTGTCTAGTGATATTCATAAGACGTTCTACACCACCAGCATCCAGCAAAGATCGCGAAAATTCAGGGTTTTTTTTTATAACTTCATTAATAGTGGCCAAAACTGCACTGATAGTATCGTCTGAAGTATTTTGATCATGTTGTGGATTTCCTGAAGGAAGTTTCTGAACTAAATCACGCATGGCATATTTTCCTATTAACTCTTTATTACGCTGGTCAATAGCAAGATTGCGTAGTGCAGTGGCAACTGCACAAACAACGCGATCAACTTCCATCCGAAGTAATTCAACTAAAATAGGCAAACCTTTTTCTTTGCGTACGGTAGCGCGAATGTCAATACTGGGTTGCCAAAAGCATGCAGAGAGATTTTGAATAGCACCTGCAGCTGCCTCAAGTGTTTCAGGATTCGAGCAACTTTGCAATAAAGCTAAATAATACTGCACTACCTCCGGTTGCCACAACTGCTCATAGCATTTCAAAGACTCACTGGTTGGTATTGAATTTTTCGAAGTACCAGAAGTAAATATATTTTCCAAGTGTTGTTCATTTTGGTTGCTTTCTTTTTTCTTTTTACTGGTTCCGAAACAGCCAAGATTTTCACCTGGAATACGTAAAAAAAATATTTTAATATAATTTATTAAGCAAATGATTTTATACGTCGCGTTTTCTCGTTTTATTAACACAATATTTTTTTAAATTTGAATATTTCATAAAATAGTCATATATAGTAGTATACAAGGCTTTGCATGTTACTTCTCCTTAACATCTGTAATTATACATGTCTGCCAATTTAGGGTTTTATTTATTTTTATGTTCTGCTGTACTTATTTGTATGGACTCTATTTGCAATAAATTCACTTCATAAGTTGCGTTGTTTTTACGAAAGAAAAGTTGAATCGTATTTACACGACGCAGTACATAAAATGCAAATATACCATATAATGGCTACAACTACAACAAACGAAATTATTATTAAAAGAATAATCAAAAATTAATGTATTTTTAATGCACTCTTATGTTAAGTTTTCAAGAAAAAAAACAATATGAATTTTATTATTCAAATATTTTCTAAATAGGTAAAGTGTCATCGGGGCGAGATATCGTAATTAAATTTTCGAAATAAAAAACAAAAATGTCTCTGTTATCTTGTTATATGTATTATGTATTGTGTGTGTATTTTCCGCCTCTTTTAACATTTCTATATATATTTTCAAAACTTCGCATTTATATTTAAGTATTTCTAAGACGAAAAATTATAAAACAGCTTTTAAAGCCAGTTATAATTTCATGTTGAAGGACAAAAATCAGTGAATCTTTTATTGATTTTTGTTGTTTTTTTTTTGCTTTTTATCAACGTTATTTTCAGTAACGTTTTCCAAGAAAAACAAAAACCGAAAAAAATCGTTTTTAAAAGCGAACAGCGTCTTTAACGCTACTTTTTGATAATAAGACATTTCAAAAATTAATATTTTTTTTCATTCAAGCCAGGATATCGTTTTTTGATAAGCTTAAGGAATTTACTTGTACATCTTACTTCTTATCAAACATATAAGCCCGAAAACGTTATATTTTTTTTTCGTTTTTTGAAGAAAAATGTTATCGATAACGATAAACAAAATAACGTTTTTGATGACATATTTTAGTAACCGTACCGAAATAAAGCTGTTATACATTAATTTTAATTATTATGTAGAGGGAACTGTTACTGTCTTAAATTCTACATTCTATGAATTTTACTAGTTCTGTTGCACTGTGTTATAAGTGGTCATTGCTCTTATTTGTTATCGTGTTAATATAAAATGTTGAATAATAAATTTCTAAATAGATTTTATTCTGAAACTAATTTTTTTCACATATGGGAAGAGGAGAAGGTTTTATCATTTCTTACTTATCTTAGAAATTAATCTCGCTTGGAGAATACATTTAAAATTTCAGCTCGATATTAAACTACGGCTACAGTTGCTGGGACAGACGGCTGAATATTGAATATCGACACTGATCATTTATGAATATCATTATATCAACTTATATACTCTTGAATATATGCTTGTACGTGTTTTACAAAACGACTATCGATTAGTCTAGGAGAATGTTATAACTGGTGTTTTTGACATTGTTGATGTGATTTAAATTTTTGAATATATATTGTAACTTTTTTCTATTGTTTTCTTCTTTTATATAAATATATGTGAGATAATTAATTTCTTAGTTACGACGGTGGGTGTTAAATTGATGCAACCACGTCCATTTCTGGAGCAGTATTCGACATTGCATCTACAAACTCAGATACTAAATTTCAGATTTGTTCAGAAATTTCACAAATTTTTTACAATAGATAGGTAGATAGATAGATAGATAGATAGATAGATAGATAGATAGATAGATAGATAGATAGATAGATAGATAGATAGATAGATAGATAGATAGATAGATAGATAGATAGATTTTATTATTCATAATATAATTTTATAAATCTTAAATTAGACATTAACATGTTATGTTGTGTGCCGTTATTTATATTATACAATATTTGAAAGATACTGTTTTTTTTCTAATTATGTTTACTGAAATTCATTTAATAAAAGGTTTCTATATTTTAAGGAGCGAATTAAATACCCATAAAACGCATGAATGTTGATACCATTTAACCTAATTGTTTACAATATACATACTTAGAACGTTTTGATGTACGAACATTTGTGTTGTTTACTGCAACTTAAAAAATTCATGTTGGGCTAAAAAATGGAATTTAATCGGCAACAACAATGCATCGACGAACTTAATTTGCACATTAGTGGAACCAAAATACATTCAACATTGGCTGTTAAAAAATTGGATCCCACAAAAAATAGAATCGTATTTTTTGATATATATTTATTAGTTTTCTCTAATTTCGAAACATAAATAAGGCAACTCACTTTTTGTCAGCACGGGTCGTCATATATGTATATTCTTCAGAAAATTAATAATTTAAACAATAACGACGTTGAAATCAAAAACTGTTTCGGTCGTTTGAATAGAATTCGTAAAAACATTAGTTAAAGTTTAGAAAAAAACCCACAATAAGGGTAGTAATACGTATTATACTAGAGCTAGACCCATTAGTTACCGAGGCGGTCATGTAGTATTCAGGCGAAATTATGAGTTAAGTAAATTTCAAAGAGATATTAATTCAAAATTTTTACTCAAGTTTATTAAATGAAGAATAAGAAAGAAAATTGAAAATGCACTTAACAATATTGAATACATATGTACAAGAAAATTTTGTAGGAAGATTTTGGCCCGCTTTTCGTAGGTTAAGCCACACGTTAAGCTTAACACATATTAAATACTTTTCTTGATGTGTGATGTGTTTTACAACGAAACAATTTTGTGATTACTTTGTTTATTTAAATATTTTTTTTCGTAACTTTATTTCAAATTAAATAAATAGTTTCATCTATAATAGTTTCGATTTTGCATTTTATTTCATAATAAAATAAAAGTTAATTTTGGCTTTTGTTCACTTAAAGTTCATTTAGTTATTCCACAAAAACTACGAAATTTGCTGCGCTTGCCATTGTAAAACTAAGTAAAAATTCGTTATCTGCGTTTATATAAGCACTGTCGACAACTTTACCAAAAATGGCCGTGGTTGGATTAATTTAACGCCCACTTAAAAAAATGAATATATACGATTACATTGCTAATATTGCTTCTATAAATCTGAAATTTGATATGAGTTTATTTGGGTATTGTCGACAACTTCACAAAGGGTGCGGTTGGATCAATTTAATGCTCACTTTGGATCAATATTATGCCTACAACCATTGCTCAGGAATTTGATACGCTATATAAAAAACATGTATAGGGATGCACCGCGAAGAATAACAGGAAATATAAAATCTGCCACGCCTACTTATTAAGCGCACAATTTGTTTAATAATGTGAAAATATATGATGACGTTGCTAATATTGCTCCTTAAATTTGTTTTTTATTATCGATAATTTCACCAAAAGTGGGAGTAGTTGGAACAATTCAACTCTCGAAGCCGTAACTCAGAATCGCTACAACCTGGAGTACCGGGAAGTTGCGGTTTATCTAACTAATTATCTATATATGGTAGTCGAAAAAGTCTTTTCGTATTTCTAACCAAAGTTCAACACATTTTTTTTTATATTTATAATGAACTTTATTGAACCAAATATGTACCATTTTGGTCGACCACCTTTTGAAATTTTTCCGCTAGAGACATTATTCGATCAGTGTAAAACTTTTGTGGTTTCTCGGCGAAAAACTGCGACAAGTCATTTTCACAGGCTTCTCTTGAAGCCAACTTTAATAGATTAAGGGAGTTCTGCATTGACCGAAACAAATGGTAGTCCGATGGTGTAAGGTCAAGGCTATATGGTGAATGCATCAAAACTTCCCAGCCAAGCTCTCCCAGTTTTTGCCAAGACATCAAAGTTATGTGTGGTCTAGCGTTGCCGTGATGGAAGACGACGCCCTTTCTGTTGATCAGTTCTGGCCGTTTTTTTTCGATTGCTTGCTTCAATCTCATCAGTTGTTGACAGTAAAGTGTAGAATCAATCGATCGACCAGGCTGGAGCAGCTCTTAGTGGATGATTCCTTTCCAAACCCACCAAACACTCAGCATAACCTTTCGAGGCGTCAATCCTGGCTTTGCGACCATTTGTTGAGATTCACCACGCTTGCACCATGATCTTTTTCGCACATTATTGTTGTATTTGATCCACTTTTCGTCTCCTGTTACCATTCGCTTCAGAAATGGTTCGATTTCATTTCGTTTCAGCAAAGAATCGCAGATGTTAATTCGGTCCATTAAATTTTTCACAGACAATTCATGTGGTACCCAAACATCGAGCTTCTTTTTGTAGCCAGCCTTTTTTAAATTGTTCAAAAACGTTTGATGATAAATGTTTAGTTCCTTAGCGATGTCATGGTTGCTTATGTGATGGTCCTGGTCAATCTTTTCCATAATTTCATAGACTTTTTTAACTATAGGTCGACGAGAGCGAGGTGCATCTTTCACATCGAAATTTCCAGAACGGAAGCGAGCGAACCATTGTTGTGCTACACGAACTGATACAGCATCGTCTCCATAAACTTCACAAATTTCATTGGTGGCTTGCGTGGCATTCTTTCCTTTTTTATACAAAAATTTCAAAATATAGCGAATTTTTTCATTATTTTCACTCATTTTTGAACTGCTGTAACTTTTTTTCAACTTCTCCGAATTTAATTTTTTTTTGCTTAAATGAAGCTTAAAATGTCACCTTTCCAACACCATATGGTATGACACAATGTGATTGGTAGCATTGGAGATAGACGACTCCAACGACATCTATTGACAAAATACGAAAAGACTTTTTCGACAACCCTATATATTAAAATGTACTTGAATAGATTTCAAAAACAAACTCATGCCGGGCATTTGCTAGTTAAAATATACTTCGTATTATAGATTTTTGAAAAGATATAAGTTAAATTTTATTTTATTTTGGTGGCGATATTTTATTATTTTTTTGGAAACAATTTTTTTCAATGCACATTTTTTTTGTTATATTTCTTGTTTTTTTTTTTTTGGTAAAATTTTTTTGGGTGATAAGTCGATGCGAATTCAGGGTTTTGAACTTGATTGTTTTTTGTTTGTTAATTTCGTGTTTTTGTTTTTATTTACTAACGATTTTCATTTAACATAAGCAAATTTTAGAATGTGATAATATAATCAGCATGCTTTTTTTATTTCCTGGCAATAAAAAGGTATTTTAAACAGAAATTTAAATTTTTGTATGCACCATACAGTGATGTATATTGGTTTTTGTCTATTGTTTGGAACGTAGAGAAATGATCAAGAAAGATATAGACAAATATATATATATATTCCGTTAGTAACGGAACTTCCCGGTACTCCTGTTAGTTAATGGATCTTCCCGGTACTCACCGTTGTAGCGATTCTGAGTTACGGCTGTGAAATTATTGGCATACAAACTCAGAAACAAAATCCCAAATTTTTAGGAGCAATATTAGCAATAATTATCACGTAATTAATCAAATTGTTGGCATAATAAGTGGGCGTGGACAATTTTGTGTCTCCTGTTATTCTTTCCGGTGCATCCCGTTACATGTTTTCTATATAGCGCATCAACTTCCTGAGCAATTATGGTAGGCGTGAAATTGATCCACCCTTTTTTTTAAGTAGTTTAACGCCTACTTATCTTGATCCAACCGCGCCTATTTTTAGTGAAGTTATATACAGTGCCCACATAACCTTAGATACCAAATTTCAGATTTTTATGAGCAATATTAGCCACGTTATCGCATATTTTTCAAAGTGGGCGTTAAATTGATCCAGCCTCGCTCTTTTTTAGGGAAGTTATCGACAGTAACCATACAAATTCAGATACCAATTTTCAGATTTTTTGGAGTAATATTAGCGAAATAATCGAATATTTTAACGTAGTTTTACAAATTATGGGGGTAATAGGTGAGCGTGGCAAAATTTTCTTTGCCCTAAACCTAAGTTGGCGTGAGCACAGCAACGCCCTAAAATTTCATCAAAATCGGATGAATGGCTTAAACGCCCATTTGGTACATAGAAAGAAAGATAGAAAGATAGAAAGATAGATAGATAGATAGATAGATAGATAGATAGATAGATAGATAGATGGATAGATAGATGGATAGATAGATAGATAGATAGATAGATAGATAGATAGATAGATAGATAGATAGATAGATAGATAGATAGATAGATAGATAGATAGATAGATAGATAGATAGATAGATAGATAGATAGATATATAGATAGATAGATAGATAGATAGATAGATAGATAGATAGATAGATAGATAGATAGATAGATAGATAGATAGATAGATAGATAGATAGATAGATAGAGAGATAGATAGATAGATAGATAGATAGATAGATAGATAGATAGATAGATAGATAGATAGATAGATAGATAGATAGATAGATAGATAGATAGATAGATAGATAGATAGATAAATAGATAGATAGATAGATAGATAGATAGATAGATAGATAGATAGAAAGATAGATAGATAGATAGATAGATAGATAGATAGATAGATAGATAGATAGATAGATAGAAAGAAAGATAGAAGAATTCATTTTTATATATATACTAGCGAATGCCCGGCATGCGTTGCAATGTCACTTAAAAAAATGGTAGCAGAACTTCCCGGTACTTCCGTTAGTAACGGAACTTCCCGGTACTACCGTTAGTTTGCGGAACTTCTCGGTATTCACCGTTGTAGCGATTCTGAGTTATGGCTGTGAAATTATCGGCACACAAACTCAGAAACAAAATCCCAAATTTTTAGGAGCAATATTAGCAATTTCATCGTATATTTTTACTTAATTAAATAAATTAGGGGCGTAATAAGTGGGTGTGGACAATTTTATATATCCTGTTATTCTTCCCGGTGCATCCCGTGACATGTTTTCTATATAGCGCATGACATTGATCCACCCTTTTTTATTAAGTAGGCGTTAAATTGATGCAACCACGCCTAGTTTTAGTGAAGTTATAATTTCAGATTTTTATGAGCAATATTAGCCACGTTGTCGCATATTTTCTATTTTTTTCAAAGTGGGCGTTAAATTGATCCAACCTCGCCCATTTTTGGGGAAGTTATCGACAGTGTCTATACAAACTACCAAATTTCAGATTTTTAGGAGCAATATTAACGAAGTAATAGAATATTTTAACTTAGTTTTACAAATTGTGGGCGTAATAGGTGGGCGTGGCAAAATTTTCTTTGCCCTAAACCTAAGTTGGCGTGAGCACAGCAACTACCTAAAATTTCATCAAAAACGGATGAATGGTTTAGACGCCCATTTGGTACAAAGAAAGATAGAAAGATAGATAGATAGAAAGAAAGAAAGAAAGAAAGAAAGAAAGAAAGAAAGAAAGAAAGAAAGAAAGAAAGAAAGAAAGAAAGAAAGAAAGAAAGAAAGAAAGATCAATTTAACGCCCACTTTGAAAAAAATAGAAAATATGCAATAACGTGGCTAATATTGCTCCTAAAAATTTGGGATTATGTTTCTGAGTTCGTATTCCGATAATTTCACCGCCGTAACTCAGAATCGATACAACGATGAGTACCGGGAAATTCCGCTAACTCACGGGAGTACCGGTAAGTTCCGTTACCAACGGAGGTACCGGGAAATTCTGCTATCATTTTTTTTTAAATTGGCATTGCAACGCATGCCGGGTATATATATATATATATATATATATTTTTTTTTTTTTTTTTCATCAGAATCAGAACTGAGTCGATTCAGCCATGTCCGTCTGTCTGACTGTCCATCTGTCATCATTTTTTGTTAGCACGATAGCGAGATATTGAACTGAAATTTTGTACACTTGTTGCTCTTATGTTTAGATTTTAGAGTCAATCAGCCCATGACCACGCTCGTTATTATAAAAAATACTAATTTATTGTTTACACAATATATTGAGAACCATTGAAGATATTGAGTTAGAACTTGGTACAAAGTTCTCTGTTATACTTGTAAACAACTGATTAAATTTTGGAAACTATTAGGGTGGTCCGTATTTCCCGTAAATAACGCTATTATTACTTTAACAGTGTTGAAGTATACAGAAACAAATCTAGCGATTGGTTTTTCGTTGGTCACATTTGGTGAGCAGCGATAAGTAAATATAAATAAAGAACATTTTATGAATGCACGAAAACAGTGTTATAATATTTAATGTTCCCACGAAATTAGTGGGAGCATAATTTAACGATAATGTCGTAGTGCATGTGCATTAGTATGAACGATCATGACTTTGAAGTGCAAATCCCTTTTCTATATTTAGAATAGATAAAGATAGCGATCGCTAGGTTGAGTTTCTGTTTGAGTAGGAGTACATGACGGTACCAAGTGTCACGTAATGCAGTTCATGTGTTAAGTTATGTGCGGCGTAGATTTAGTGTTTACGCCGAGATTTAGTTTTAAGATATCCCACGACGCTAGTTTGTTAGAGTCGTGTGTTTTTCAAGTATAAATAAAGGGCTTCAATTCTGAAGCCAATGAGTTTATCAGAAACTGCCGTCGCGGCAAAAAATGTGTTATTTCAGTGTCTGTGAAGTTGAATTATGGTGACCCCGTGAAATGTGCGCGAGTGTTTTGTGTTAAAAAAAGAACACAAAAAACAATTTTATAAAAAAAATTATAAAACTTTATAAAAAAAATAACAATTTAAAAAAAAAACTTGTGCATGTGTGTTTTGTCTTGTATATTAATATATATCAATAAAATACAAAAGTTTAGGTAAGTGAACATTATGAAAATAGTTAAATTTTTATAAAATTGCCAACATCATTAAGGAACAAGACGCTATCGGTCAAGAGATAGCAGTCATGTACCATGATGTAAGCATGGCAGCAGAGACTGTTAGCATGGTCAGTAAAGATCAACTCCTCACTTGGAAGAAGAGATTACGTGAGCTGTTTTCGCGCTTTGAAGAAAACGAGAAACAGCTCCAAAATCCTTCAGGTGATTTGAAAAAACATGATTATTTTAAGAAAGACGTTGCATCAACGTACAGAAAAAATTTTATGTTATTGCAATCGATATATTATTAGGTGTGGGGAAATTTGGGTGCAGCAGAAGCTGGAAGTACCATTCGAGAAGGGTCGATTGAGTCGATGGACATTTCGATGCTCGAAACTAAACTGAATATAAAACATTCAGGTTTAATTCGAAAATTTATATATGTGCTTCAGGAATTTCGAACCAATATAGGATGGTTTAGAAACCATAGAATCGGTAAGGGAGAGTAAAAGTATGGCTCAAAGTACATTTTTGAGTTACATCGAGATTTTCGATGCAGACAAACTCACCCGATGTTATTATAATATGAAGAATGATTTGAACAAACTTCCAAAAGTTGAAAAAGAAAGAAGTGCGAAATCACAAGAAGGAAGTCGTCATTATAATCTGCCGACAATAGAAATTCCGGATTTCTACGGAGATTATACAAAATGGAATTCATTTAAAGAATTGTTTTCCCAATTGATTCATTCAAAAAATATTTCAAATAAAAAGGACTGCTGCGTCCACAATTATAAATTTGCCGTCGACTGACGTTAATTATCCGATAGCTTGGAAATTAATAAACGATAAATATTCAAATAAACGGATGTGGTTGAAACTTCAAGTTGTGTAAAAAGTTTCACGACACAATTCAGGAGAGCTTCAAAGCACTCCAAGCAACAGATTTATCTGCGGAGGATCTGTTGCAAGCCTTTCTAAGTTTTATATTGGCAAGAAAAATGGAGGACAATATTCGGATGAAGTATGAAGCTTCATTAAAAGATCCAAAGGAGATTCCAAAAGTTAGCTCCATTTTGAACTTTTTAGAGCAAGAATATTTTGCCTAAGAGGCTAGTCAAAAGCTAGAATAAAGTTTTATCAAATAAATTGTGCACAAAATGTCTAAGAAGTGGACATTTGAACAAAATGTGTAATGGTTATAATTGTAAAATATGCAATAACAACCACCATTCTCTTTTGCATAGAGAAAAAGAGCAACAGCAAGTTAAAAGTGCTGTTGTAAGTAATGACAAAAAAGCTGCAGACAAAGACCAAAAGTGTATTTTGTTGTCTACGGCAATGATTGAAGTTTTAAATAATCAAGGGAAATGGGTGTCTTGTAAAGCATTGTTAGATAATGGCTCACAAGTTAACTTTATAACTAAAGCTTTACAAAATGTTTTAAAACTAAAAAGTTATAAAACGAACGCTACAATTGAAAACATTACGAAGAAAACTTCTAATGTAAATGAGCGTTTAAATGTTAAAATTCAGTCAAAACGATCAGCATATGAAACTGATTAAGATGTTTTAGTTGTGTCAAAAATAATGTCCGATGTACCTGCACAGAAGGTAATCGTGAATAATTTGCCTTACAACTTATCACTTGCTGATCCCACATTTGCGGTTCCAAGTGGTATTTAATTTATGAGATTTTGCAAAGCGGCAAAATTCGGTTAGATGAAGAGTAAAATGTATTGCAAAATACAAGCTTTGGGTGGATTGTGAGTGTAACAGCCGTTAAAAATAATAAATCGGTTTATTGCGGTGTTGTGTCATTCTCAGAGGAAAGCTTGGATAGACAATTGAGAATGTTTTGGTAGGTGGAAGAAGGGACACAAAAGGCATTTCTATCTAAAGACGAAAAGGAATGTGAAGAAATTTTCTAAAAAAAAACTCAAGAAAAAATGTGATGAAAAATTTGAAGTTAATCTCCCTTTTAAAAATAATTGACAAGAGCTGGGCAGATCAGAAATAACAGTAAAACGTAGATTCTTAGCCATTGAAAAAAGGTTAGAGAAAAGTATGGAAATTAAAGATCAATATCATGATTTCATGAAAAAGTATATTGATTTAAACCATATGGAGGTAGTGAAAAATGTGAATAATATTAATAAAGATTATTATTTACCACATCACTATGTGTTACGTCCAGAAAGTACACCGACAAAATTAAGAGTGCTTTTTGATGCGTCGTGCAAGACATCGTCAAATTTGTCATTAAATGACGGTTGCAGGAAGATCTGTTTGATATTTTGGTTAGATTTAGGAAACATAAATATTTCATTTCAGCGGTTATTGAAAAAAAGTGTAGGCAATTTTGGGTTAACGAAGAGCATCAAAATTATCAGTTAATATACTGGAGGAGGAATTCATCAAAAGCTGCAGAAGAAAATTATCCGAAGGCTGCTGAAATCATAAAGTCGGATTTCTATATGGATGATATGATGACAGGCAGTGATTCTTTGGAGAAGCTAAAAATTTTACAAAAACTAGTTGCAATAATTTTAAAGAATCATGATTTTAATTTGAGAAAATGGTGTGGAAATCATTCCGAATTGTTGGAAAATTGTCCACAATAAGATTTTGAAATTCAATATTTACAAACAAATAGTAATATTAAAAGTTGGAAATATGTCTATACTAAACAAAATCCAGCAGATTATGTATCACGAGGTCTGTATCCAAAAGACTTGATTAATGAAATTTGGTTACATGGTTCTGGATTTTTTAAGTCAGAAAGTCATGTTGAAGAAGTGGTGAGAAGTCCAAAAGAAATTCCGGAAATAAAAAATGTTAAGGTGATTTCTTTAGCTGTGGTATCGGAACCATTTTTAGAGAAAATTTACCATAAAAACAATTTCGCTTTTTTGCAAAATGTGGTGGCAAAAATATTAGAATTTATTGATAGAATTCGGAGAAAGGAGTTAAAGTCTAAAATAGAATATAATAAAGCTGCAATTAAAGCTCCGGTAAAAATAATACCAAACAAAAATTTCTCGAATGAAAAGAAGCTATTAGAAACAAATAAAAGTTTACCAGGCTGTTCTAAAATTAAGTCGCTAGCTCCAATTCTTGATACTGATGGAATAATTCGGATAGGAGGTAGAATAAAAAATTCGAATCTGTCTTATGAGACTAGACATCCAATTTTGCTACCATATAATGATGATCACTCATTTGCATAAAATTCATTTGCATATTGGACCACAAGGATTATTGGCAATTATTAGGCAAAGTTTTTGTTCTTTACGAGGCAGACAACTTATTCAAAAGGTAGTACATCGTTGTTAAAGGTGCTTCAAAGTAGATCCAAGAACAATTCACCAACTTATGGATAATTTGCCAAGAGATAGAGTTATTAGGATTAGACCATTTTTAAATGTTGGGATAGACTTTTTAGGTCCAATAGCAATACAGCATAAAGTACGAGGAAAAAAGATAGATAAAGCTTTTGTGTGTGTTTTTGTTTGTGTTGCAACAAAAGCAGTTCATTTGGAAGTAGTGTCAGATTTATCCTCTGCAGCATTTATAGGAGCTTTGAAAATATTTGTAAGAAAGCGTAGTTGTCCTTTAAAAATTTAAAGCGATAATAGAACTAATTTTATAGGTGCTGCAAATATCTTAAATGAGATTTATAAATTATTTAAGGACAAGAAACACTTACAGAAAGTTGATATTTTTTGTGTTTAAAGACAAATTAAATGGAGAAATATACCTGCAAGATCGCCACATATGGTTGGATTATGGGAGGCTTGCGTTAAATCTGTCCAAAAACATTTTTTCAGAGTTAATGAGGGTATAATGACATTTGAAGAAATGTGCTCATAAATGGATCAAATCGAGGCCATTTTAAACTCTAGACCTTTAACGCCATTGTCAGATGATCCTAATGATTGTCAAGTTTAAACGCCAGGTCATTTTTTTTAATTGGGGAGCCATTTACTACCTTTTTAGATTCTAATGATAATAAAAGTTATGAGAAATCACTGGAAAGCAGTGCAATCAAACTCGGAAATATTTTGGGAGCGTTGATCATTAGAGTATTTGTCCGAGCTTCAAAAAAGACAAGAATGGCAGAATCCGTCCGAAAATATTGAACCTGGAACCCTCGTTCTTTTGAAGGAAGATAATATCCCTCCAATGAATTGGAGAAGGGGGAGAGTAATTAAAACTACTTTAGGAAAAGATGGTCTATGTAGAATGGTAGACGTAAGAACAAGCAATGGAGTATCGACAAGGGCGATTCACAATGTTTGTCCTTTTCCTACAGATACAATTATAACAGAAAATCAAGATACAAAAAATGGTTTTAATAATAAAATTTTTTTACAAATATCCAAATAAAAATTTAATTAAAAATTATTCAAATACTCGTTAAATTGTAATAAGTACAAAATCGAACCAAATAATTTTTTAATATGTTTATTAAGTTTGTTATTAATTATGCTAAAAGTTATTCATAGTATAATTATAGACAACATTAGGGACCATTCTGACTTATTCTTCGAGGAGCAAGGATTTGTTGGGCTGCAAAAATCATCATAGTAGTTTATGTCAACATGTCAGCGTATTGGGATCGCTTAGAAAGAGTCGAAGAGGTGATTAAAAATGCACGATTGTATTTGACATTACGCAGGTGTCCTACGACGTATCCCTGCGAAGAAATGGAGCAGCAACTTATTAACAGAATGAATATAATTCGAACCAATAATGAATTTATTACTTCGAATAAAGAGACTGAATCCAAACGAACGAAGAGAGCGCCGGTAAGTTTCATCGGGTCCATTCAGCATGCGCTTTTTAGGGTGATGGATGAAGAACATGCGCTACAGTTAAAAGATCGAGTAATCCAAAGCAGCAGTATTAGCACGCAAATGTTAGAAGGGCTTAAAAATTTGTCATCAATTCAAGATGTGACGGCTCAAGTCATCAAAAAAGAACGCAATATTTTGGAGAGTCAACTAGATAAAATTAAGTTCAATTTACAAAAATTGGCATCAGCAGTCAACACAACTGAAGTGCGTGCACTAGCCAACACGGTGTTGTTATATACGGTACTTTTAATAGACAACTTCGAAATATTTCAAGCAGACATAAAAGACAGCATTTTACGAGTTTACAATAATGCAACTTATCAGCATATTATATCCGTCGAGCAGTTTCAAGAGCATTTGGCAAGGATTGCAATGAAGTTACCTAAATTGCAACTTCCTGATCAAAATGCGCAAGAAGTCCTGATGGCGGCTAATATCACGACTAGAACCACGGAGCAGTATATATGGTTTGAATTAAATATACCGTTAATTCACAAAAACGTATTTACTATTTACGAAGTATATCTTTACCCAACAGTACATAATGATCAATTCGTCAGTATTCAGTCATCGTTTCAACATTTGCTATTGAGTTCATCATTGACAAAGTACTACAATATCGATGAGGTCAACTTTCTAACATGCAAGAAGTTAAATGCAATTCGGTTCCGTCCCCAAATTCATCCTAACTACAAGATTGGCGACAACAAAATTTGAGAACTAAAGCTACTTTTGAAGAAGAAGGTGTCGGGAGAATGCGTCATCACAGTTCAGCTGTCAAAGTCAGCAAAGTGGATTCAACTACACGCAGCAAACACATGGCTGTTTTCCACTTTTGAGGACGAATTAATTGACATTTATTGCAACGGGCAGAATAAAGGGTCAAGGGCGTCGTATAAAGCGTCAAGGCATCCTGCGTAAGGAATCTGGTTGTCATCTCGAATCATCAGCAGTTACGCTGGTTGCATTATACAAAGTTTTTGAGAATATAACCTACTTCAATCCAATGGTCAACTTGACGCTGCAACTACCACAGTTCCATCCCATCGTATTACAAGAAATTTCGACAACAATTAAGATCGACGATATTCCCAATTTGCAATTACATATTTTTGGATTTCCGCTTGATTTCGACATTCATCATGCAACTCATTATGGCATGCATTTTACATCGTGGATCATCATTGTCTTCATCATTTGTGGAATTTTCTGGACAGTTAAAAAGATCAAGCAGCATTCAACACGTTCTAGCCTTTCAATCTTGCCTTGGATCAAATAGGAGTATAGGTTAGTAATAAGAAAATATTAGGTGTACAAATAAGTTTCCGCCGTTTTGAGAAAGATGGCGTGGCACAAGGTTTACGTTGGAATTCGCAGATGGTAACCTACTTGAAAATTAGTTTGTTTATTCCAGAACAACATAACCTTATCATGTTATTAAGTTCGCAGTAGCATCATATATTTTTCTTCATCTAAAAATGTCTCAATTTGAGCCAACTAAGTGTCATTTGCGGGAACTTTTAATTTATTTTTTTAATTTAAAAAAATCTGCTGCTGAGTCGCAACGATTGCTCATAGAAGCATATAATGAGGATGCTTTGAGTGAGAGAACATGTCGTGAGTGGTTTCAAAAATTTAAAAAGGTGATTTTGACATAAAAGACATAGATCCAGTGGAAGGCCGAAAATTTACGAGGATGCAGATTTGGAGAAATTATTGGGTGAAGATTCGTCTCAAACACAAAAGGAACTTGCACTTAGTTTAGAAGTCACTCAGCAAGCAGTCTCAATTGTTTGTAAAAAAAAATGATTAAAAAATACAATTGCATTTCACATTATAAATGAAAATTTAATGAAATAACAAGATTTACAAATTTTGATAAAAAATTAAAATTGTAAAAATAAGAGAATTAATATTTTAAATATATGTTAAATTAACAACATAAAATATAAAATTGTCAAAATATAAAAGAAAACAAATAGTTAAAGTAGTGAAAATGCCTGCACTAGTAGAATAATAATTATGTCATTTACTGAAAATAAAAGTAGTTAATTTTCCTTTTAGTTTATATAAAATATATATAAATAATATTGAAAAATTTCAGAATGTTAAAGCATACAGAAACAAATCTAACGATTGTTTTTGCGTTGGTCACATTTGGTGAGCAGCGATAAGTAAATTAAATAAAGAACATTTTATGAATGCACGAAAACAGTGTAATAATATTTAATGTTCCCACGAAATTAGTGGCAGCATAAATTAACGATAATGTCATGTCGTATAATAGTTAACGAAATTCTATGCGCAAAAAAATCCTTATAAATAAAATTTTTTTTCAAACTTTTTTTAAGCATTTAAAATTATTTATACATTTAACAAATTTTGGTACCTTAATGGGGGGCTGTCAAATAAATTAGGATACGTCAATTTACTTGGCACACTTATATTATTTCACTATGCACTTTTCAACATCACAATAACAATTACAGTAAAGTAACGGACCTGCGCATTCTCTTTATCTCTCATTACTGGATAAGAGCAACATATACCTCCAACAAAATACTTCCTTTTTTTTTAATTACAAAAATAGTAGCGGTAAAGAATAACAGTTCAAATTCAATTTTGGTGTCTAAATAACAACGAGTATTGGAGCTTCGGTAGAAAGATAAATCTCTTACTAGTCAATATACGAGACTATAGAACCAATATTTTATCTTTTTCACGACAAAACATTTTTTTTCAAATATAGAATTATCTTTGGCTATGCCGAAGTTTTGTTCTAATCGAATCACGCCCCTTTTTTGGTAAGTAATATTGTGTTACTACCAAATTGTTAAATACCGAATTAAAACTGGTTATTTACACTGTAAATAATTTTAATAATTTTATACGTATCTCCCCCATTTTTTGTAAATAGCTTTTTGCTACCATTAAAATTTTAAATATTAAATTTGAATTGATTATCTGCAATAGAACTATTTTAATAAATTTTTTTTAACATAAGAAAGGGTAGTTTGTATGGGTGGTGGGCGTGGCTCTTTTTCGATCACGCCAATTATTTTCAGCAGTTTGATATTACTGCTAAAGTGCTAAATATTAAATTTGAACTAGTTTATTTATTTTTTTAAACATGCAAAGGGGTGGTTTATATGGGAGGAAGTAGTAGTTTTGATTCGATCTTAGCCTCGGCGTGGAGAATCAAACCACATACTCACACACCAAATTTCAGCTCGATTGCTCCTTAACTACAATTGCAATCGCTGGGACAGACAAACGGACGGTCAACGTTAAATCGACTCGGAAAACGACGCTGATCATTTAAATTTATATATTCTTTGCCATACCTACCACGCCCCCTTCTGAACTTACAAATGAAAAAAAAACTCAGTAAGCGTAATTGCACTTGGAGAAGGGTATAAAAAAACGTTCCGAATTTACTAGATACTGAATCGAGTACAGCGAATCGGGCAACATAACACCCTTGTCGATAAACAGATTTTTATTAAACTAAATTCTTTATTTAATACCTATGAAATCATTCGCGCAGTCAACGCGTACATAAATTCAGCTCTCGGTTTTTATTAAATTTCCCGATTAAGACTTATTGCATTTAAACTAAAATATATATATATATATATATATATATATATATATATATATATATATATATATATATATATATATATATATATATATATATATATATATATATATATATATATATATATATATATATATATATATATATATATATATATATATATATATATATACATACATACATATACATATATATAAAATGAAATATTTTAGTTTAAATGCAATAAGTCTGCAATATGTTCATCACTTTTACTTTTAAACTTATTTTTCTCAAGAGACCACACATCGATTATCGAACCTTGCAAGCAATTATTATTTTTTTCGTGCGTTTTCTAACCTTGCAAACAATTATTATTTTTTTCGTGCATTGTTGATATGTTAAATTTTAAATTTTACTTTCCCTGTATTAATGTTAAATCAAAATAACGATTACTGCAATTCCAAAGACAACATGTTTGCCATGATTCTTAATAGTATATCCAACTGTGGCGAAGTTGAATACCTTTGAATACCTTTTTGTTGATTTGATTCATGACAATAAAAAACTAATTGTTGGCTGTGTCTACAGACCGAATCGTAGCGTCGATACCTTTAACTTTTTTCAAAAAATTGATTCACTTTCTCTGACTTAAACAGATATAATATCTGGTGATTTCAATTGTAACTTAATAAAAAAAAGTCATCTTACTGATAATTTTTGCGCTCTTGGCCTCTTTCCAATGATTAATACTGCACCTACTTATTTCTCTCAAAATATTAACAAGCTACCAGAACGTTTTTTGTTAATAGTATTAAAAAAGTTTTACTTTATGACAAGCTTTCAACTGCTGTCTTCTCAAAGCATGACCTTATTTATCTTTCAATTAAAAACTCAAGATAAAAAGCTGACCTATCGTGACTTCAAAAATATTGATATTTAATCCCTTAGTGTGGAGCTTAATCTAGTAGATTGGTCAAAGGTGTACTGTATGCCATCAGCAGATGACCAGTTGAAAGGAACTTGTACTACTTATTTGACAAATATGTGCCAGTTAAAACTAAATCTATTAAACACGACCAACAACCATGGTTCTCCAATGCAATTAAAATACTCATTGCAAAGAGAGATGAGGTATAAAGCCGCTGAAAGCGTTTTAGGACACCTGAACTTCATCAAGTTTTTCAGGAACGCAGAAGAGCTGTCGTTAGGGCTGTAAGGCAAACCACTACGAAAATAAATAAATTGATGTCAACGTCTTGAATAAACATTTTATAGATATACCAATCCCCAAGTCAACTTCGAATTTGAATACAATAATCTGCAATTCTGTTAGCCGGGATATTACATTCAGTTTTGACTGCGTCACTCAAGCTGATGTTGCTAATGGTTTCTTCAGCGTGAAATCTAATGCTGTTGGTTTGGATAGTTTCATCCTAAATTTATAAGGTTACTTCTTCCTAAACTACTTCCCATTAAAGCCAAAATTATCCCTATCCCGAAATCTTACAACAAATTCCGTTCAATTGCAATTTTGTCATTTCTATCTTAAGTCTAAGGCTGTAAAGATTTACGGAATGCTCCGAAATCTGTGGGCAACGCCATTCTTTACTCCTTGAAAGATTAGAATGCTTTAGCCAAAACTTATATTGTACCTACTCTATTGTATGGGAGCGAAATATTTGCGTACAGTGATGTCACAAGTAAACGTAAATTAAATGTTGCGTATAATAATATCGCTCAATACGTTTTAGGTCATAAATGCATTGACCACGTATCTAAGAATGCAAAAGATATTAATAATTTAACAATTGATAATCTGTTAAATCAAAGAATGCTAATAAAATTATCTACACCAGAGAACCGAATCATATATTTGAAAACATTAAATTCTTAAAATCAAAACGTGGTATTAATTTGGAACGTCAATTTTCCGTTAATGCATTAGCAACGTCTCGCAATTTAAAAAATGCATTTTCTGTTATTTTTCATAACTATAATATCTTTTCATGTTATATGTAATTTTCATGTGGCCTCCTGTTTAACTACTTGTAACATATTATATGATATTGTGATCCTAATTAATGATTTGTCAAAGGTTAGTTAAGGTCGCATAAACAATTTTATAATTCTGACACTGTTTATTTATTTATTTTTATGTTATATTCATCCTTATTTTAAATTTATCTGTTTAAGCAATATTTAACGCAAAGTGTAAATTTTTATTTTTTTACTATAAGATTGAATTCTTGTGAACATAAATAATTAATTAATACAAATACAAATTCGTTACTCAAGCCTATTGCTAATTTCAACCACTCAAACAACGACAAACTTCGTCAGCACCACATTGGAATTAGATTTTATTCCAATGTGGTGCTGACGAAGTTTGTCGTTGTTTGAGTGATTTATTTGAACAAGAAACTAATGAAAATGTATCACCATATTTTAAAAGCAGCTATGCGTCTCAAAAAAAAACAAAAAACGACTGTACTAAGATATACTCGGCGTAGAGTTGTTTTCGTTAAACTTCTACAAACTGATGAAAAGTTGAGCTCATAGATTCCGTGCAAACACTGCATAAGATGATCAGCACTAACCTAGAATGCAGAAGTTTTTTTTGCGGTGAAATTAACGGAAATATCAATAATGTCTACAACAGCAATGAAAACAACATCATCGTAAATCAGTCGGCGAATTAGTTTATATAATTTAAAATTAATTTTATCTGCTACTAACATTTGTTGTTTAATTACCTAAACTGTGCCACAGAGAGTTTTGTACAATTTGGTTAAAAAAAAACACTACCAAGTGGTAATGCGAGTATGGACACACTTCTGGTTCATATTTAAATGATCCATTTGCATGGGACTAAAGACAATACAGCCAAGTCAAGTGCAATTATTTGTGCTTGTAGTTGTTGTGCAATTTTAAAACGAACATTTTGATTTCGGGCTATTGACTTCGTTCAGGGTTTTACTTAAAACACCTTCACAGCAAACAATTATTTGATTGAGTTAAGGTTATAATTTAATTGGAAAAAATTCAAGTATATTTTAGCATTAAAATAGACTGTAACATTTCCGCATCGTGATGTGGTTTCGATTTTGATCAAACTTTTTTTTAATCACAATTTAATTATTTCTTAATTGATCTTCTTGTCAAAATCTGTGCGCGATCGCTACGTGACTATTAGACGATAATATCGCAAAGTTTTAGTGCGGTCGCAAAGTCTTAGCAGGACTATAAAAGCTAAAAACTAATTAAACAAATAAAAACAATCGGCAATGATTCGTTCTCCACCAACAACACCATCGGTGCTGCGCTCACCTTTGTTAACTCTCCAACAAACTCCCGCGCAAAATAATGTCAGCATGATATCGTCAGCTGCTTCTCCCGCGCTTCCCCCCCGCGCATTCGCATCTCGGTGGAAACGAACTAAATCACTCACCTTTGATAGCAAAATCAACTCCAACGATTTCTGTTTACGAGCATCGCACTTGGAGCGAGCAGTGTCCCTCTCCTAATCCAATCGTAACAACAGCTATTACAAACACAACAACAACAACTATCGCTGCATCCATTTATGCAAACACAGCTACCACTTCCAGCAAGATCACTCATTTAACCAGCGCACTCGAACAGCGCTCACATTCTCTTTCATCTATACTGCTTCCCTCACACTCTTCTGCACCTCCACCTCCAAATGAGGTTCATCCCATATACAACCTCCGTTTTTTGCTTCACCGCAGAATAACCGTTGAAGAACCTCATAAAAGAGATGGCCCAGTCCAATGTTTAAACTGTCAGGAGTATGGGCATACGAAATCGTACTGCACTTTACCACCCGTTTGTGTTATTTGCGGGGATTTACATCGCACTACGGATTGCAAATTAGATAAGACAAACACTAACACAAAAAATGTAGTAATTGCTCAGGTAATCACACGGCGAACTACAGAGGTTGTCCAGTTTATATGGAAGTAAAAAATAGACCAACTCGGAGGGAGATACCTTTACAAAATTTTGTTATGCCTCATGTTTCAAATGCTCCTGTCAACTCGACTTCACCAAACAACGCAATGTCATACGCAAACATCCTCAGAACAGCTCCTATTAATATGTCTAATAATACACAAAATGAAAGTATGCAGTCTACGAATGTATCTTTGGAGACAATGATATCTACCCTAACGAGCTGTATGACGCAGTTTATGTCTGTAATGCACAATATGCTCCAAGAGATGATACGCTCACAAAACCAATTTATGCAAGTCCTTCTAGCCAATAAATGAATTTTGTTAAATTATGTCACTGGAATGCGAACGGAGTAAGTAACCATAAATTAGAAATTCAAAACTTTATGGAATCAAAAGAAATAGACGTTTTGCTATTGTCTGAAACACATTTAACTCGAAAAAACAATTTTAAAATACCTGGATATCAGTTTTATGGAACAAATCATCCCGATGGGAAAGCACATGGAGGCACAGGTATACTAATAAAAAATAACATCAAACATTACGCACAAGAAGAATTCAAAAGAATACTTACAAGCAACATCGATCACTTTGCAGTGCTGGGGAGAAAATATTACACTATATGCTATATACTGTCCTCCTAGATATTTTCAAAAACCTCGGCTCAAAATTTTTAGCAGCTGGAGATTACAATGCGAAGAACCCCTTTTGGGGTTCTCGTCTGATAAACCCCAAAGGTAGACAACTTTTTTCTGTGTTGATGAATCGCCAAAACAATTTAGATATTATATCATCAGGTCAGCCCACATACTGGCCCTCTGATCCAAAAAAATTGCCTGATCTTATTGATTTTGGAATTTGCAAAAACATTAGTCGGCAACATGTCTCAGCTGAAAATTGCTACGATCTTTCTTCGGATCACTCGCCTGTTTTAATAAACCTCTACAAAAAGCCCCTATCTAGTAAGGAACCAATAAGGCTAACAAACTTTAAAAAAAACTGGCTCAAATACCGAAAGTTTATAAGTAGCCATCTAATGACGAGTCCACTACTTCTAGATGCGGCAGATAATGATCGCACAGTACAAAATTTTAATGACACTCTTGTATCGGCAGCCGTGCATGCTTCTCCCACTGCTTTCAATAAACCTGTTGCTGCTAGGGTATCAACTTCATCCAGAGAGATTGACGAACTAGTCAAAGAAAAAAGACGGCTGAAAAAAGACTGGCAGCTGCTCAGATCTCCTTCTGCAAAGCTAAAGCTTATAACAGCACAAAAGCGGCTCAAAGAAGCGCTTAGCAAGGAAATGGAGCGCAATTTAGAGAAATACACTTTAAAATTAACCCCAACCGAAGAGTCAAACTACTCACACTGGAGGGCATGTAAGGGCATAAAAACACCAAAGGAATGTAATCTTCCACTTAGAAAGGAAAACGGTAAATGGGCCAGAAGTGACACTGAAAAGGCACTTGTATTTGCAGAGCATCTTTCGCGAGTGTTCCAACCAAACTTGCCTACTAATAACTTCAATTTACCCGAAAATAACATACCAACGCATTTGATAGGGTCTGGCATAGTGGCCTTATATACAAATTAAAACCGCTGCTGCCTCCTAGTCTTCATAATCTCATGACGTCTAACCTAAGTGATAGGAAATTTTGTGTTAAATTCAACGAAAGCACCACATCCGTCTATAACGTTGACGCAGGAGTTCCTCAAGGTAGCGTTCTTGGGCCAGTTCTCTATGTTCTCTACACGTCTGATTTACCCACGAGTGACAGTGTTGTTACGTCAACATTTGCTGACGACACCGCAATTTTATGCATGCACACAAACGTAGATGTCGCAACTCGCCGACTTAATGATCATCTGAAAAATATTCAAAAATGGCTCGAAGAGTGGCGTATACGAGTAAATAAGGAAAAAATACCCACGTTATTTTTGCCTTACGGAAAGGTACATCTCAGAACATAAAACTAAACAATGTTGTGATAAAGCAAGCAAGCGAAGTGACATATTTAGGAATTCATCTAGATCGGCGGCTCACGTGGCGTAGACATATTGAATGCAAAAAAACATAAATTAAATTGAAAACGCTCAAATTAAACTGGTTGTTGCACAAGAGATCGAAACTACGCTTAGAACACAAAGTTCTTGTGTATAATGCCGTTATCAAACCTATTTGGACTTACGGATCACAATTATGGGGTAAAGCGAGCTCATCTAACATCGAAGTAATCCAGCGGTCACAATCAAAGATTCTACGGAACATTACAAATGCACCATGGTACATTCAAAACCTGAACATACACGAAGACTTACAAATTCGGATGGTCAAAGATGAAATTGCGAGAAAACTACAAGCGCATCCAAACCCCCTGGCTAATAACCTTCTGCGCATCATCAACATAAGTCGACTGAGAAGAGCATATCTTCCATCCTACTAATATTAAAAATTAAAGCTAAGTTATAGTTACAAACCTGCTCTTTGATTAAGTAATAAATAACCCACACACTGGTGTGAGTTATTACCAAAATGCTAGTAATAATCTCTGAAATAATATTGTCAATCTAATTTAGAATATACAAGGTGGCGCAAAAGAAATCACCCTATTGGAAGATGCTCTCATTTTTGCAAATGGCCGCCAATGTCAAATCTGTTTTGACATTTGTGGACTAGACAGATACAGAATACAAGTGAATAAGCCATGGAGCGATACACTCCCCAAGAACGCGGAATAATTGTGTCTATTTTTTTGCGTAACAATTCGTCTGTGGTGTTGTCGCAGCGCGAATTCCGTCGCCGATTTCCCGGCCGTCCGACACCGACTGCGCAAACACTGCGCCGTTTAGCCACTAACCTTGAAGAGTATGGGACCACACGAGACGTTGCCAATAGTGGCCGGCCCCGGAGCGCCCGTTCTGCCGAGAATATCGCCGCTGTAGCCGAGGATGTCGAAGTGAGGCTCGAAACATCGACCAGACGACGTGCCACGCAATTGGGCCTCAGCCGGCGGTCCCTGCAACGAATTTTGGTGAAAGATTTGAACATGTTCCCCTACAAAGTTCAGTCCGTGCATCAGCTGCTGCCTGCCGACCGCCAAACGCGCGTAGCTTATGCCCAAGCTATCCTCAATCTCGACACCGAAGTGGACGATTTTTCGACAAAAATCATAATGAGCGATGAGGCTCATTTTCACCTCAGCGGGTACGTGAACAAGCAAAATTATTGCTTCTGGGGAACCGAAAATCCGCGAGTGATGCACGAGAAACCATTACACCCGCTCAAAGTGACTGCCATTTTTTTTCGAGAACGCCGCGGGTAAAACGACAACAGTGGACGGTGCGCGCTTTAGGGCAATGTTGACCGAGTTTTTTCTGCCCGAACTGGACGAATTAGGACTGGTGGACATGTGTTCCACAACCGACATTCTGAAGGCCGCGTTTCCGGGTCGCTTAATTTCGCGTTTTGGCGATTTGCACTGGCCCGCCAGATCGCCCGATTTAACGGTCCCGGACTTCTTTTTATGGGGTTTTTTGAAGTCTCGTGTTTACATCAACAAGCCTGAGACCTTGGAAGCCCTCAAGGAAAATATCCGACTGAATGCGAGAATTTATCGCCTGAAACTCTCGCCGAAGTGATGGAAAATGCCATAAAACGAGCCCGTATGGCAATCAATTGTGACGGCGCCCATTTATCCGATATCATCTTCTCGACTTAACACAATTAATTCTAAAGGTCTAAATAAACATAATCAAAAAACAGAATCGAAGTTTTTTATTTAGAAAAAAAATAAGAGCCAAACAACATCGGATGACTTCTTTTGCGCCACCTTGTACAATAAATCAAATATCGTTACAAAAAAAAAAGTGTCACATATACAAGTAGGTGTGCTTTTTAGTGCGGTTCACTTTTCACCACAACAAATAGTTTAGGTTACACAACAAGGCAATAAAATAATGCTAGCGCTGCATGAGTCCTGTGGATTAAATAAGTGTGAACCTTTTTGTATATGCAGTAAATTATTATCTGTGGGGCAGTTGTAGTATGTAAGATGTGCATATGGTGGAATAGTTATCTCACCATATAAGTAAAATTATTATAAATAAACGTTCTTTGTAAAATTAAGTTCAGTTGAATATCACACTCATTTATATATATATCGGATAAATGGGCGCCGTCACAATTGATTGCCATACGGGCTCGTTTTATGGCATTTTCCATCACTTCGGCGAGAGTATCGGGCGATAAATTCTCGCATTCGTGTCGGATATTTTCCTTGAGGGCTTCCAAGGTCTCAGGCTTGTTGATGTAAACACGAGACTTCAAAAAACCCCATAAAAAGAAGTCCGGGACCGTTAAATCGGGCGATCTGGCGGGCCAGTGCAAATCGCCAAAACGCGAAATTAAGCGACCCGGAAACGCGGCCTTCAGAATGTCGGTTGTGGAACACATGTCCACCAGTCCTAATTCGTCCAGTTCGGGCAGAAAAAACTCGGTCAACATTGCCCTAAAGCGCGCACCGTCCACTGTTGTCGTTTTACCCGCGGCGTTCTCGAAAAAAAATGGCAGTCACTTTGAGCGGGTGTAATGGTTTCTCGTGCATCACTCGCGGATTTTCGGTTCCCCAGAAGCAATAATTTTGCTTGTTCACGTACCCGCTGAGGTGAAAATGAGCCTCATCGCTCATTATGATTTTTGTCGAAAAATCGTCCACTTCGGTGTCGAGATTGAGGATAGCTTGGGCATAAGCTACGCGCGTTTGGCGGTCGGCAGGCAGCAGCTGATGCACGGACTGAACTTTGTAGGGGAACATGTTCAAATCTTTCACCAAAATTCGTTGCAGGGACCGCCGGCTGAGGCCCAATTGCGTGGCACGTCGTCTGGTCGATGTTTCGAGCCTCACTTCGACATCCTCGGCTACAGCGGCGATATTCTCGGCAGAACGGGCGCTCCGGGGCCGGCCACTATTGGCAACGTCTCGTGTGGTCCCATACTCTTCAAGGTTAGTGGCTAAACGGCGCAGTGTTTGCGCAGTCGGTGTCGGACGGCCGGGAAATCGGCGACGGAATTCGCGCTGCGACAACACCACAGACGAATTGTTACGCAAAAAAATAGACACAATTATTCCGCGTTCTTGGGGAGTGTATCGCTCCATGGCTTATTCACTTGTATTCTGTATCTGTCTAGTCCACAAATGTCAAAACAGATTTGACATTGGCGGCCATTTGCAAAAATGAGAGCATCTTCCAATAGGGTGATTTCTTTTGCGCCACCTTGTATATTCTAAATTAGATTGACAATATTATTTCAGAGATTATTACTAGCATTTTGGTAATAACTCACACCAGTGTGTGGGTTATTTATTACTTAATCAAAGAGCAGGTTTGTAACTATAACTTAGCTTTAATTTTTAATATTAGTAGGATGGAAGATATGCTCTTCTCAGTCGACTTATGTTGATGATGCGCAGAAGGTTATTAGCCAGGGGGTTTGGATGCGCTTGTAGTTTTCTCGCAATTTCATCTTTGACCATCCGAATTTGTAAGTCTTCGTGTATGTTCAGGTTTTGAATGTACCATGGTGCATTTGTAATGTTCCGTAGAATCTTTGATTGTGACCGCTGGATTACTTCGATGTTAGATGAGCTCGCTTTACCCCATAATTGTGATCCGTAAGTCCAAATAGGTTTGATAACGGCATTATACACAAGAACTTTGTGTTCTAAGCGTAGTTTCGATCTCTTGTGCAACAACCAGTTTAATTTGAGCGTTTTCAATTTAATTTATGTTTTTTTGCATTCAATATGTCTACGCCACGTGAGCCGCCGATCTAGATGAATTCCTAAATATGTCACTTCGCTTGCTTGCTTTATCACAACATTGTTTAGTTTTATGTTCTGAGATGTACCTTTCCGTAAGGCAAAAATAACGTGGGTATTTTTTCCTTATTTACTCGTATACGCCACTCTTCGAGCCATTTTTGAATATTTTTCAGATGATCATTAAGTCGGCGAGTTGCGACATCTACGTTTGTGTGCATGCATAAAATTGCGGTGTCGTCAGCAAATGTTGACGTAACAACACTGTCACTCGTGGGTAAATCAGACGTGTAGAGAACATAGAGAACTGGCCCAAGAACGCTACCTTGAGGAACTCCTGCGTCAACGTTATAGACGGATGTGGTGCTTTCGTTGAATTTAACACAAAATTTCCTATCACTTAGGTTAGACGTCATGAGATTATGAAGACTAGGAGGCAGCAGCGGTTTTAATTTGTATATAAGGCCACTATGCCAGACCCTATCAAATGCGTTGGTATGTTATTTTCGGGTAAATTGAAGTTATTAGTAGGCAAGTTTGGTTGGAACACTCGCGAAAGATGCTCTGCAAATACAAGTGCCTTTTCAGTGTCACTTCTGGCCCATTTACCGTTTTCCTTTCTAAGTGGAAGATTACATTCCTTTGGTGTTTTTATGCCCTTACATGCCCTCCAGTGTGAGTAGTTTGACTCTTCGGTTGGGGTTAATTTTAAAGTGTATTTCTCTAAATTGCGCTCCATTTCCTTGCTAAGCGCTTCTTTGAGCCGCTTTTGTGCTGTTATAAGCTTTAGCTTTGCAGAAGGAGATCTGAGCAGCTGCCAGTCTTTTTTCAGCCGTCTTTTTTCTTTGACTAGTTCGTCAATCTCTCTGGATGAAGTTGATACCCTAGCAGCAACAGGTTTATTGAAAGCAGTGGGAGAAGCATGCACGGCTGCCGATACAAGAGTGTCATTAAAATTTTGTACTGTGCGATCATTATCTGCCGCATCTAGAAGTAGTGGACTCGTCATTAGATGGCTACTTATAAACTTTCGGTATTTGATCCAGTTTTTTTTAAAGTTTGTTAGCCTTATTGGTTCCTTACTAGATAGGGGCTTTTTGTAGAGGTTTATTAAAACAGGCGAGTGATCCGAAGAGAGATCGTAGCAATTTTCAGCTGAGACATGTTGCCGACTAATGTTTTTGCAAATTCCAAAATCAATAAGATCAGGCAATTTTTTTGGATCAGAGGGCCAGTATGTGGGCTGACCTGATGATATAATATCTAAATTGTTTTGGCAAATCATCAACACAGAAAAAAGTTGTCTACCTTTGGGGTTTATCAGACGAGAACCCCAAAAGGGGTTCTTCGCATTGTAATCTCCAGCTGCTAAAAATTTTGAGCCGAGGTTTTTGAAAATATCTAGGAGGACAGTATATAGCACATAGTGTAATATTTTCTCCCCAGCACTGCAAAGTGATCGATGTTGCTTGTAAGTATTCTTTTGAAAATTCTTCTTGTGCGTAATGTTTGATGTTATTTTTTATTAGTATACCTGTGCCTCCATGTGCTTTCCCATCGGGATGATTTGTTCCATAAAACTGATATCCAGGTATTTTAAAATTGTTTTTTCGAGTTAAATGTGTTTCAGACAATAGCAAAACGTCTATTTCTTTTGATTCCATAAAGTTTTGAATTTCTAATTTATGGTTACTTACTCCGTTCGCATTCCAGTGACATAATTTAACAAAATTCATTTATTGGCTAGAAGGACTTGCATAAATTGGTTTTGTGAGCGTATCATCTCTTGGAGCATATTGTAAAGTAAAGTAAGTAAAATTATTATAAATAAACGTTCTTTGTAAAATTAAGTTCAGTTGAATATCACACTCATTTATATATATATATATATATATATATATATATATATATATATATATATATATATATATATATATATATATATATATATATACATATATATATATATATATATATATATATATATATATATATATATATATATATATATATATATATATATATATATATATATATAATGCTAATATTGCCCAAAAAAAATCTGAAATTTGGTATCAGAGTTTGTATAGGTGTTGTCGGCAACTTCAATTTAATGCCCACTTTTAAAAAAAGGGTTTATTTGACTCCTAAAACCATTCCTCAGGAACTTGATATGCTATATAGAAAACATGTAATGGGATGCACCGGGAAGAATTACAGGATATACAGAATCTGTCACGCACACTTATTAAGCCCAAAATTTGTTTAATTAAGTGAAAATATACGCTGACATTGCTAATATTCGTTTCTAAGTTTGTATGGTTACTGCCTTGTACTAGTATGTCTGAATTCAAAATACCTGCCGACCTATAGTTTAAATTAAGCTTCTCTGGGCAATCTGGCTCTGGCAAGGGTGACTGTGGTTCCAGACTATTTGTGGGAACCAAATCTACCAAAACAAAAACAAATCAGACGGGCGGTCTATAAACGCTCCTGTTGCCTCTGCAAAACCTATCACCAGTGCAGCTTCGCTTAGAAATGAGCAACCCCCGAAGTTAACCGCAGTTAGTAAACACCGAAATCAGCCCTCTAGACGGGTTTAAAAAGACAAACGGTCCTACCTTCAGCTCTTAGAGCGTATGAAGCGGGTTCTGGAAGAAGAGAGGACTGATAAGCTAAAGCAGTTCATCTCGTGGCGACGTTTGCAAGAGAAGACTACCCTCGGCTCGGAACTAAAGAAACCGTGTCCTAAACTAACAAAGACCTTCAGTAAAGTTCTCGCTGGTGATGGCGGTGATCGATGAAAGTGATCCCGATGGCAGTATTTCGTTGGAGAGGTGGAAGAATGTAGAGGTCTCTACGATCTTTCTTAGCATCTGGAAGGAGCACTCTGGCTCGCATCCTTCTATTCCAGACGACGGATGGTACCATCGTCATGTGAATCTGATCTCCTTTGCTGACCAAAAGTCTCTCGATCTATATTAGATCGCAATCTCCAGGATCGGGGAGGTATGGCCAGCCACAAAACTTGCTGTCGTGAAGAAGGAAAAAATACCGAACTGACAAAGGGCGTTTTCCTGGATTTCAGCAAAACCGTCTGACCCTAAGACGATCATGGAGATCATTCGGGCGTGTAATCAAGAGTTGATTACTTCGAACTGGCGGGTGACATGGCTGGACTTTTGTCCTGAACTCGGTGTCCCTGGCTCCCCTGTCATCTGTTGGTGGGGTGATAAATTATGGGTTGGGAGACGTGGTTTGCGGACTTTGGACGGCGGACTATTCGTTGATGTACGCAGTAGTTGGCTGTGATGCCAACGCACACCATGGGGAATTACAAATACAAATCGATCCTCACAGCAGTTGGATCTACGTACCGGGACCGACGCGGGAACAACCACCCCGCCCAAAGACTGCAAAACCTCGGACACTCTATCTCTTTTCTCTAACTGATCAGACAATGCCGGCTTGCCTGATCAGACTACTAATAACCCTTGCCGGTGACGTCGAAACTAACCCTGGTCCTTTGACCAACATGTGCAACAGGTGTGGGAAGACCCTAACCAAGAAGGCCAAACCTATTCGATGTGCTGCGTGTGGAGAAAGTGCCCACCTCCGCTGCTCGGGACTAAGGAATTCGAATCTGTACAGACCCGACTTCATTGGTCCCTGCCGCAGGAGGCGGCAAACTAACCCCACACGTGGCGCCCTCGAGGGTGGAGCATCTGGTCGATCCCCAACACCTGTCGACCGAGCGACAATAGAACCACCACCAGTACAGTCGGCCACCAATGACATCCCGGAGCAACCGCCACCCACATCGGATCTCGAGTTTAAGATTCTACAGTGGAACTAAGCAGGAAAATAACGGAGGTTACGGATTTTATGGTAAAGAGAGGCATACCGATTGCGGCCCTCCAAGAAACCAAATTAACGAGCAGGAATCCTCTTTCCTGCTCGTCTGGCTACAGTGTCATAAGACAAGACCGCGAAAAAGACAAAGGAGGCGGTCTTGCTTTTCTTATCCACGACTCCGTAACCTACCGCCCGCTAACCATTCCGTCTAACGACGATCACTTGGAACTCCAGGGGATCACCGTACGGTCTGGGGAGGTTGAGATTGAGCTCCTTAACGTGTATATCCCTCCCACAGCGGCCTGCAGTCCCGGATATCGTCCTTCCATTGAGTATTTAATGGAGGGCGACCACAGAATCTTACTCGGGGACCTAAACGAGCACCATGATAGCTGGCATTCTGAACTAGAAAATGACGCGAGGGGTAACTCTCTCGTCGAACAGATTGATAACACTAACTTCTGTGTTATCAACGAGGAGCACCCCACACGCATCACTCCAAACTGTCGGAGCTCTCCAGATCTTTCGATAGTCAGTCCTGACCTAATTGCCTATACCACCTGGCATGCCGATATCGCTCTTAATTCCGATCACATCCCAATCACCATCAAAATCATGCAAAGTGCGGAATTCATATCTGCTGAACAACGCACTTTCGTGAATTTTCGGAAATCGGATTGGATCAGATTTAAGGAGATATTGGAAGCAGAATTTGGTCAACTGACACCCCCCTCGTCAACTTCAGAGGAGGAGAAAAACATCCGAAGGATCCTGGTTAGAGCCAAGGACCGTTGTATCCCTGCCGGACGCATTCCTAATATGCGTCCCAACTTTCCGGCTGAGGCATCTCGCTTAGCAGATGAGCGTGATGCTATCCGGAGGCAGGATGCAGCGGACCCACGTTTGAAGCAGATGAGCGCTGAGATCGACAACTTAGTCAGCGCTCACCGCAGAGATCTGTGGTTACGGCACCTGGAAGGGTCGGATAGAGGTTCAAGACGACTTTGGTCGACCATTAAGAACCTCTCAAATCCCCGGAGAAGTGCGAGACCCACTCTCTCCTTTGAGAGTGGCACGCCACTTGACCCCCACAAGTTCTGTTCTGCCTTAAACCGTCAGTTTGTAGAGCACCCAACTAGACCGAACAAAGAACGCCGAGCCATCCGAAGGAGGATTAGATCCCTTCCCCCGTCAGACGATATCATTGATATCACTGCAGAGGATGTCCATGGAGCTATCAAGGCAGCGAAATCTTCAACAGCTATAGGTCCGGATGGTCTTGCAATGATAATGCTGAAACACCTGGGGAGGCAAGGAGAGACATACATAGCGGAAACCTTCTGCTTGTGTGTCAACTCCATGGAGATTCCAGATATGTGGAAGCTAGGGAAAATCATTCCCATTCCCAAACCCGGGAAGCCCCTGAATAGGGGTAGCTCCTACAGACCTATAACACTACTGTCACCAGTGGTTAAGGTCCTGGAATCTCTTCTCCTACGTTACTAAAGGAGAACCTCCCCTTGGCAGACCACCAACATGGCTTTCGAGCAGGACATAGCACAACTACAGCGCTGTGTAAAATGACGACAGCCATAGCCGGAGGCCTAACCAGTAAAAGACCTCACGAGAGGACCATAATGGTCGCTCTTGACCTGTCCAAGGCCTTCGACACGGTCTGCCACACGAAGCTAATGCAAGACCTGTACGTATCCGAGCTCCCAAATGTCCTTAAAAGGTGGCTGGCCAACTACTTGGCTGGAAGGCAATCATACGTAAAGTTCAGAGCTTCCAGGTCTTGACTTAGGAAAAATAAGCAGGGTGTACCGCAGGGAGGTGTTTTATCCCCCTTGCTGTTCAACACTTATATTTCCAAAATCCCGACCCCTCCTCCGGGGCTGAAACTAATCTCTTATGCCGATGACTGCACTGTCCTGTGTACAGGCAGAGATATTGAAGCCCTGGAAGAGCATATAAACAATTATCTGCCAGTGTTACGCAACTATCTGGTGGATAGGAACCTCCAACTCTCCACACCCAAATTTTCGGCCACCATTTTCACCACATGGACCAAAGAGGTCACGAGGGAACTCAACATCCATATTTCCGGACAAAGAATTCCCTCGGTGAAGAACCCCAAAATCCTTGGGGTTCACTTTGACAGCCTCTTCATGTTCTCCAAACATGCGGAGGTTGCGGCCAGTCGAGTAAAAAGGAGAAATTGCGTATTAAAGGCACTAACGGGCAGCACTTGGGGCAAAGATAAGGAGACGATCCTAACGACTTATAAAGTCATAGGTCGTCCCCTTATCGACTACGCTGCTCCCGTTTGGTCGCCTTGTATAAGCGACTCACTCCAGACGGTCCAAAACGCGGCACTAAGGGTGGTCACTGGTTGTCATTTCATGACACCGAGTGATCACCTGCACGAAGAGACCAAAATTCTTCCCGTCCGGAGCCACTGCTCCCTTCTCACGAGACAATACCTACTAGGGTGTATGATGCCTGACCACCCTAACCACGCCATCGTTGCAGGTTCGTCGACCCTCGGAGTTAGACAGGTTAGGCATGACCTACGAGCCGAGAAATCGGCAGTAAGTCACCTGCTAAACCTGGTGTCTGAAGGCCTTCTTAGAGATGCCAAGGCCCAACTCCATACCGAAATGGTCTCCGAGTCCATTAGAGCCATGAAGGACAATGTGGTACTCGGTGGTAGACCTCCACCAATCTCATTGTTTGAGGAGAATCTACCACGAAAAACGCGTGCCACACTGTCCCAGCTCTGGTCAGGTTACTCTAAATATTTGAATAGTTACCTGGCCAGAATGAACCCGGAGACCTCTGAAAAATGTCCTATATGTGACTCCGCGCCTCATACCACAGCCCATCTTTTCGAATGTTCCCTCAGACCTACTAACTTCACACCCAGGTCTCTCTGGACCAATCCAGTCGAGGTAGCTCGCTTCCTTCCCTTTCCAAACTTTCTTTATCCACACTAAATACGTTTCCCTCACATGTGCATGCATGTGATTATTCCAGTGGACGCTACAACAACAACAACAAATACAAATGAAAGAAGTGAGTCACTTTTCGATTTAATCCTTAATTCTAAATTGCAGGTTTGTAATGTTGGCTCTGAAACGACGTTTATAACTATAAATAGACAAGAGTTACTTGATATTACCTCGGTCTCTGAAACTATATCCGATAGGGTCATAAACTGGAGAGTTTCTAATGAACAATCCTTCTCTGACCATAGATTTGTTGAAATGATCATTCCAAGTCAACCTGACTAGGGGTCTTTACAGGTGTAGATTAGAGAAGCAAAATATATGTAAATAGACCCCTTAGCTAATGGAGGGAATCTAGATACATTACTACTAAGGTAATGAGTTAGAAGAAGCATCCCTAGTTGAGATAAAAGAGCTACTTTAAAGAAGCAGGAAACTCTTGAATGCGGCCAAAATATATAGGACCACTGAAGCCTGGAATGATTAAAAAACATCCCTGAAGATCTTTAAAAATAAGGTAAGGATTGCAAAAAATAAAAAATGCATCCTAGACAAAGTTTTGTAATGAGGCCTCTAAAACATTAGAGGCCTCTAGAATTCGGAAAATCCTCTCAAAATGTCCATCAAACTAAAGCTTTCTTAGAAGAGAAAATGGCACCTGGACTACTAATTCAGGAATCGTTATACTTAAAATTTAATGAAACATAGTTTACGCATGTCTTGCAAATCTTCGAGGCAAATTAGTCACGAACAGCATCGCAAAGTTGCTCGTATGTTTCGTTGATACCTGTATGTAAAATAATAAAACTACTAATGCCATACTAGTTAGAGTCAAAACAAAAATCAGGCAATACTTATAAGAAAATAAGCATTGGCAATTCTAATTTTAAAGTAACAATAATAAACAGCTGTTGTAGCAAAGTAAAAAACAAAACTGTTTTAATTTATTTTTTATATTAAATGATACAGTGTTTATATTTGCAAAAATACTAAAATGGTGTTCAAATATGAACACAAATCTATCACTTTAATATACAGTCCACGCTTTAAGGACAGCAGGTTACACTTAATTGTTATCACGCTGTCCTCGTTTTATTCATCATAAATATTTGCTATTCGGAAAAACCCTATTTGCCAGTCGCACGCATCACTAATGCGTCTGGCATTTCTTTAGTTACAGTCTACAGATATTGAAGAAAAAGGATAGTATTTATATTGCTATCACTTGTTTGAAGTAATTTAGTTTTAATGACGGTCGCTTATAACATCTTATTATGTTTACTATTGTCGCGTTGTCTATATTTAAGGTTAACCTAGTTTAACTTAGTTTAAGAATTGTTGTATAAATACGACGAGAATTCTAAAATAATTTCCAACTACTCAATACAATGCGTATAATGCAAGAAAACCCCACTGAACTATCAAATTTCACAATGTGTTTCAAGAAATTGCCCTTAAAAAATACAGTCGTGTCTGTATATAGTGAACTAATTATTACAAGGCCTGTTTACAGTATTGAGGTTGTTCACTATTTCAATGTTCACATTTTTGCTCAAAAACTCGTTATATTTCCTCAAAATACACTTTGTTTATATAAATTCAAGAGATCATTAAAATAAATTAGTAGGAAAACATAAATGTATGCTTATGGAAAGAATTGGCGAATAAACGTTTGCTTCTTGCGAGAGAATTAACAAGACGAAAAACGTCTCATGGAAGTGCCATGCTTTAAACTTTAACTTTTGTTTAAATTAATTTATATTAACAAAAGATAAAAAAAAAATTTTAAAACCTATAAGCAAACAAAAAATATATACGAAAAAAACCAAGAAATTACGAAATTCAAACAAGTATTAATAAAAAACAGATTAAAAGAACACGTATTAAAAAGAAGAAAATGAAGAAAAAAAATTTAAAAAATGTAATTTAATATAAAACTAGGAAGAGAATAATCTTCTGATACCAAAAACTTTGCTTCTTTTAACACATAAGTGCTACATGTTAATATTATAAGTGGAGGTGGGTGTAGTTCCTTACCGATGACGCCCATTTATTGTGAGCTGTTTTGTATTACTACTAAAGTGCTAAATATTGAAATTAAATTGGATATCTGCAGTGAAACTATTTTAATTAATTTTTTTTTTCGTGTGGTGGTTTGTTTGGGAGGGTGTAGTAATGGTTTTTTCAATAAAAGCACTACAAAAGTTTTTTTAAATAAAATAAAAACGGTTTTGGATATCAATGAAATTTATTCCTGTGAAAGTACATTCGATGTCATTATGTATGGAACTCGATTTCTTTTGCAAGGCCACCATGGGCACGCTTGCAGAAGTCTAAGCGCTGAACCCTATTTTCGACGGTTTTCAAGCATAAATCGGCCGATACTGCTGCAATTTCACGTTCAATAATCGTAAGAAGTTCATCAATCGTCGTTGGCTTGTTGGCATAGACCATAGACTTAACGTAGCCACACAGGAAATAGTCTAACAGCGTCAAATCGCACTACCGAGGCGGCCAATCGACTGGGCCATTTCGTGAGATAACACGTCTACCAAACATGGTTTCCAATAAATTGATTGCGACATTCGCTGTGTGGCTTGTGGCGCAGTCCTGTTTGAATAACATTTCCTCCAAGTCCATATCATCCAATTAGGGCCAAAAATATTCAGTTATGAAATGCCAGTGGAGAGATCTCCAGCTCGAGAGAGATGTGATTCGATGGCAACAACAAAAACTTCACCAGTTCAAACACTAAAAACAATAAATATTTTGTCCGCGAAAAAACCAACGGTTAAAAAAACGATGTTAGCTGCTAAAACAAAAACAAAAGAGAAATCGAGTCCTTTGTCGTGGAGCGCGCAATGTGTTTCTCCCGCTATTCCAATAACGCAAGGGTGTGGTGACATTTCCCCGGAAAGACAAAACACCAAAAAAGTTTTTTGGGATCATATCCCAAAAACAAAACAACATCTATCGCAAAGCCAACAACAGATTGAAGCACTACCTTCGGATAAGGAACAACCCGCAACGACGCCATCTGTAAGTATGTCAATAAGTGAGCGAACCGCTTTGGTAAGTAGGCCAAAAGGACCGGCAGTACAGACTGGTATGGATCGCTACATACTAGTTAAACGGAAACTAAGTCCACAACACGGGAATAAAGCTAATGCTCCTAAAATGACCAAAATAAATTATGTTGACCCATCTGATCCCTTAAAAAATAATAGGTTTGCTCCATTAGGTGAAAACAATTTAGAATCATCCAATATTGATACGGAAGCTGCTCCTAGTGCCAATTTACTTGCGCGAGCGTAGCTCAAATGAGTTGGTTTCAAACATTACACGACTTATCAGTAATATTTTTCATATAGTCCCTCTGACTAAAGGGAACATACATGAAACCAAATTACAAATCTATACTGAGAGTAATTACCGTATTATTTCTTAACGATACAAATAAAAACTACAACACATTTCATTAAAGGCATAGAGTCCAGTGTAGATTCTAATGAAATTAAAGAAGCATTGGAAGAAAAAGGGTTCGGAGTAAAAGTTGTGATCAACATAATAAATAAAAACAAAATTCCGCAACCAATGTTCAAAATCGAATTAGACCCTAATTCAACCAATTTAAAAAAAAACGAAACTCATCCTATCTATGAGCTGAAATACTTACTGCACCGTAGAATCTCAGTAGAGGAACCACATAAGCGTAGTGGTCCGATGCAATGTGCAAATTGTCAGGAATACGGACATACGAAGTCATATTTCACACTGCGCACAGTATGTGTAGCTTGTGGGGATCTCCATCATTCCTCCCAGTGTACAAGTAATAAAAATGAATCAAATTCGAAAAAATGCAATATTTGTGGAGGAAATCACACGGCGAATTATAGAGGTTGTCCTGTGTACAAAGACTTGCTGGTTACATTAAATAAACGCAAGCAAGCAGTTCGTAATCAACCTGAATTTGTACCCCAAAACTTTGTTAAGCAACATAATGTAACATCAAATGCACCTAACCAAGTAACTCAAAATTTATCGTATGCAAAATCAGGAACAGAACAAGTACCTCAAATCATACCCCAAGCATCTGGAGTGCTGGAGTCTATGATTTTAAATTTAACGCAATGTATAACACAATTTAAGTCTAAAATGCAAAGTATGCTCCAAGATATGATTAGAACGCTTAATTAAATTTTGCAAGTTTTATTGGCTCAAAAATGAGTTCTTTAAAGACTTGTTTATGGAATGCAAACGGCGTTAGCCAACATAAACACGAAATCACAACTTTCTTAATAAATCAAGAAATTGATGTCATGCTTCTTGCTGAAACTCATCTAACAAGCCAATATAATTTCGGCATAACAGGTTACGCACTATATAAGACAAACCATCTAGATGGCAAGGCTCATGGAGGAACTGAAGTTCTTATAAGAAACCGAATAAAACACCATGCCTTAGAAACATATTTGAAAAGCTATCTGCAAGCTACCTCATTATGCGTAAAATGCAATGGAGGAACTTTAACACTGTCTGCTGTATACTGTCCGCCACGATTTACAGTAACTGAGAAACAATTTAAAGATTTCTTTGAAACCCTAGGAGGCAGATTTTTGGCTGCTGGAGATTATAATGCTAAAACATACGCATTGGGGCTCACGTCTTGTAAATCCAAAAGGTAGACAACTGTACAATACCATCCTTAACCGACAAAATAGATACGATGTCGTATCACTGTGGTGTAACACAAGTAAAACTAATCTCGAACTAATACAGAGGGCTCAGTCCAAAATACTTAGAACGATCACTGGAGCACCATGGTATCTAAGAAATGAAAATATTCATAGAGACCTTAATTTGCCTATGGTTAAAGATGAAGCCATGCGCATAAAGCAGTGCTACCTGTAAAAACTGACAAGTCACCCAAACCCGTTGGCACGATCATTGGTAAATGCAATTAAGACATCCCGTCTCCGAAGAAACGATCTCCCAGCCATGTTATCTGCATCCACATGATGCACAACTTGGCATTGTTTACACTGTATATTATTCTCTACATGCTAAGATCCCATGATGCGCTAGGTCGCATTGGCTCTCTCCAGATAGATATAGATATATATATATATATATATATATATATATATATATATATATATATATATATATATATATATATATATATATATATATATTAAAGATACGAATTTGTATAATAATTCGTTTTTGTTATCTTTAATTTTTTCTACTAATTGTATTATTAACTACAATTATTTTACAACTACAGTTGCTGTCGAAGTGCAATGTATAGTTATAGTTTTAAGATTTAAAAAATTATTGTTAGAAGAAGATTCAATAAATAAAAGAATTATGTAAACAAAAAAAAAACGTTCAACTTATTAGAATATGTGACAGACTTCTCCATACCATCTAAAGAGTTTTCTGACCATCTGCCACTGGTGCTTAATTTATCTGTACCATTCTTTTGTAACAAAACACATAGTTTTCTACCACAAAAAATCCGTTGGAAACAATACCGTGTAAATAAATACAATAACGCTTTAACTGCTAATTCAAGTAAAGATTATGTTTGGAGTGACTTACCGATTGATGAAAAAATTTCAGTTTTGCTTAATAAAATTCTACTCGCCGCGGGCAATCAAAGCTCGAAAAAAAATTTTGAGCCGAGAAGTAAATGGTTTGAAACCAAATGCGCAATAACTCGTAAACAAATGTTAGACCATTTCAAGAAAGCGTTTTACAAAGTTTTATAGGTGCCAATATACGGCGAGCAAGAGAAAATACACACAACTTTGCAAACATAAAAAACTTTTGTATGAAAATAACAATATTATTCTTTTAAATGCGGTTAAAAACGTTAGTGATTGGTGGAAACTTGCTAACTCAATGAAAAAATCATCTTCGGCAGTTAGTAACTCACTGTCAGCAGGCGAGTTTTGCACACATTTTCAAACCCTGCTCTCAGCAAACCACTTCGTTCGAACCATATCTTGGTCTTTACCAATGTTTGTTAACCCTTTCTTAGACTCTCCGATCGAACTGCGAGACATTAGCCTAGTTGTGAAACGGTCTAAACTCAACAAAGCGCCTGGCTTAGATAGGATCCACAAAAGCTTTGAATTTTTGAACAACACAATTAAATGAAAAATCGCTTTATACTCACAAATTTTCAATAACAGTCTTGTTGTCAAATACGATGAACTCAAAAAATTGCAAGCAATGCAGAAATAGCAATTTTTTATGATTACAATCAGGCCGAATATGAATAAGTAAATATGAAGAACTAGCTTAAATTACCCGGCGGTACCTGGGTTCTTTTTTAATAGAATCAAGTCTTATTTATTAATTAAGATTAATAATCTTTCCAGCCTCGCAAACCATTTTTGGAATTATATTTGTATGAATATCTGGTTAAGTTGGTAATTTTATACCAAATTTGTATACAGAACTTCCCGTTACTCCCCGTTGTGTGTTTGTAAATATTGTCACCATATACTTCTAAACTGCGTTTCGCAACTGTTGCAGTTAACCTCCACGGTATTCGCATTTGTATGTAACTAAAATTGTAGTATCACTTTCCGGTCAGATTTAGTTAATATGAACCCAATTTCTTCATAGTAGTACATCACGTTCCTGAGCTATGGCGGTGGGTGTTAAATTGACCCCAGTTTTGCTGAGATGGTAGATATAGTTCCCAAACACCTTCACACTAAATTTAATCATCATACAGTATCACGTTTCTGAGCTGCAACGGTGAGCGTTCAATTGACCCGACCACGCCCACTTTTGTAAGATGGTAGATTTAGTCACCATACACCTTTATACAAACGTTTATCTTCGTAGAGCATCGCGTTCCTGATATATAGCGGTGGGCGTTAAATTGATCCCACCATGCCCACTTTTTTTGAGATGGTAGATTTCATCATCATACACTTCTATATCAAATTTTATCAACAAAGATCACAACGTTCATGAGATATCGCGGTGGGCGTTAAATTAATCCCACCACGCCCACTTATTGTGAGGTGGTGGATTTTGTCACCATATACCTACATACCAAGTTTTATCATTGTAGACCATCGCGTTCCGGAGTTACGGCAGTGGGCGTTATATTGATAAAACCACGCCTACTTTTTGTGAGGTGGTAGATTTCGTCACCATACACCTACATACCAAGTTTTATCGTTGTAGATCATCGCGTTCCGAAGTTACGGCAGTGGGCGTTAAATTGATCCACGCCCACTTTTGGTGGAGTTGTCGACAGTGACCATACCAACTCAAATTCCAAATTTGAGATTTTTTGGATTTTTTTTAGTGAAATAATCGTTTTTGTTGACTTAATTTGACTACTTGTGGGCGTAATATGTGGGCGTGGCAGATTTCATATAGCCTATCATTCCTTCCAGACCCATCCGATATATGTTCCAAGTTTGAAGTAAATCGGTTCAGCCGTTTAAGCGTGAAAACGGTACAAAAGAAAATAAATAAATACACCTTCCTTTATAATATTAGTAAGGATTAGGTCAACCAATGTAGAAGCCGCGATCTATTCTCGGTCATGCTTTTGGTTTTTATTGGCCTGGGCGTTGCCAAAGTTAGGTAGGTTTCTTTAGATTTTGGTTTGGATAGGAATTTGAGTCTATTAAGTTCGTTTGAGTACTACAGTTTAATGTAAAATTTCCAAATATTAATAACAGTAAAGATTTTAAAATATAAACGGTTTATTTAAATATATAATTCGCGTGTTAAAAGTTTCTCACCTTGGACCCTTGAAGTAGCAGGATCTCCCCCACGATACAAAAGTATCAACAGTTTATACACTGCACTAGAACACGACAATGCACTATCACAAACAATCCTCTGGTGTTTGTTGATTGGGATTAAATCGTTGACATTGTTCGCATCGTCGTACGTATTGGCTTATATCGTGAACAATTTATGGCCACTAGTACTGAAAGTTGTGAACGTAATGTTTCTATTGAATACAGTATTTGTCTTCAACACAACGTGGTATATGGCGGTGAAACTGAACGTTTTCAATGATAAAGTCATCAAACTTTCTCGGGCTTTGTTTGAGTTCTCTAAGTTTCTTTTCGTTTCTTTTGTCGTTTTTCTCACTTCCAGTGTTTGCCTTTACGTAGGAGTGTGGGCATACTAGGGTGTATAACTCTGGAACAAATCGACGGTACCATTCCTAGGCATTGGCGTAAATCATGAACATTTCGTGGAGGTTGTAGTTGCTGTATTTTCGCCATTTTTTCGGGATCCGTATGTCGTAATGAAGACCAAACGTCGTTACTTTCCGCTTAAATAGTTCTCGTCCGGGAACTGTGAAGGCGGTGTTCTGCTTGCTCGTTTCGTTCATTAGGATTTGCCTATAACCGTTTTTAAAATCGAGGCTGCTGATATATTTTGCGTCACGAAATCGGTCCAACATATGATGTATTCTAGGGCGTAGGTACGCGTCAGAGACGAAATGGGTGTTCAGTTGTCGATAATCTACACGTAGACGTTATTTCCCTGTCTTTTTCTTGACCAAAACAATTAGTGCAATATGAGGACTACGTAACGGTTCTATACAACCTTTTCTAAAAGGTTATATTTTTGTTTGTTAATGATTGCTTGCATCGCTGGAAAATGTCGTTATTTTGGTCGATCGTCTTTCAATATAGTTTTGAGTACGGTTATATTAGAAGGACTAATCTAATTTTTAAATTGGGTTATACAAATTCGTCTGCCTTTTGTTGTTTGTTCAGCGAATTAAAATCTTTTCGTTGGATGTATAGTTTGTATTCTTGGTGGCAATTGCGAAAAACTCCTTCCAACTCTTTCGCTTCTTTATAATTTGCATGACGCATTAGAGTTGGTATGTCTAGTATGGGTTTCTCGGTCGTAGGTATCGCCTTCGTAATTCGTCGTCTCGCTGTTCTAAGTATCGTGCTGAAGAAAGTTGACTTAAATTCCTCACAGTTTTCCAATTTACCTCCGATGCCTCTGTACCATGCGATAGCGCTGTCTTTTAGTAGCTCAGGCATTGCTTGTATTACGTGGTCTCGGTTAATGCCTTCCATGGTCGTTAGTTCCTCAATACGCTCGATAAATTAAAATGCTCCTTTTCCATCATCGTATTTAACTGACCATTTTTGAACTGCTTCAATTACTGCGAGTTGAAATCCTCAGCGGTTGGCCAGGTTCAATTACAAAAATACACTGATATTTTAATGTTTAAATTGGCGGACGAAAGACAGTCGTAGGCGTGGTTCACTTTGAGTGAGCTGACAGACGCTGGAGCTAAAAATAATATATGTGAAATACTAGACATAGCAGTAAAATATAACTATAAAAGTTAAGCTGCTAGTATTTCACATTGCAGTTTAACAATAAAATAAAAATAACTCTAAATAAACTACTGGTATTTCATACAATAGTTTCTAACTACTTGATCCTCGATGTCACAACTGTAATTAATGGCTCGCCGCTGACTGATTTTGTCTTTCAAGTGCTAAGCCTTATATACAGAACCTTCTGTAGCATTGTTGTTGCGAGAACATCGCTGTCCTTCGTTGTTACTTACGGGTTACTGTAGTGCTTATTGTTGCTTGCCGCTTTTCTTTGTAGTTGTTTTTGTTTGCTGTTAAATAAACACTCTTCTGTGTAAATAGTGTAGATTAGATTTTAGATTAGATTTTTATTCAGTAAATATAATTACATTTCAATAAAATATAAACATTAATTTAAATTACGACAATAATAATTTAAATTGTGTGGCGTTTAAATACAAGGTGGCGCAAAAGAAGTCATCCGATGTTGTTTGGCTCTTATTTTTTTTTTAAATAAAAAACTTCGATTCTGTTTTTTGATTATGTTTATTTAGACCTTTAAAATTAATTGTGTTAAGTCGAGAAGATGATATCGGATAAATGGGCGCCGTCACAATTGATTGCCATACGGGTTCGTTTTATGGCATTTTCCATCACTTCGGCGAGAGTTTCGGGCGATAAATTCTCGCATTCGTGTCGGATATTTTCCTTGAGGGCTTCCAAGGTCTCAGGCTTGTTGATGTAAACAAGAGACTGGCCCCCTATCTGGCGGGCCAGTGCAAATCGCCAAAACGCGAAATTAAGCGACCCGGAAACGCAGCCTTCAGAATGTCACACAATTATTCCGCGTTCTTGGGGAGTGTATCGCTCCATGGCTTATTCACTTGTATTCTGTATCTGTCTAGTCCACAAATGTCAAAACAGATTTGACATTGGCGGCCATTTGCAAAAATGAGAGCATCTTCCAATAGGGTGATTAATTTTGCGCCACCCTGTATATACGTATTGTAAATTTTTTTTTTTTGTTATTTTAGGATTGAATTCATTTATTATTAGTTCTCTATATTTAAGCGCTTTGGAGTTTGCTTCATTTAAAATTTTCAATACTTCAGCAATTCCAAGAAATTTGTTGCCAAACAATCTTAGTCTTACATTACAAAAAATAGGACAAACACCAATTAGGTAAAACGTATTTTCTATTTCATCCAGATAACAAATTGAACAAGGACTTGGTGGTAAATTTCTAAATGATCTACCGTTTAAATCAAGCAGACCACATCTTGCTTTAAACACAATACTAGCAGCATATGCTGATTTACTCACCATGTAGTATGGAGTAATGTCATGACTTAATTTTGAGTATAAGTCATAATATTGGGAATTTACTGCACATGAGACATATTGTTGATGTTGATATTTTTCTAAGTTTTTCAGAAAAAAACTCATATGAGCATCTATAGTAGAGGGAGAAAAATCTTGAGGCATATTAATTTCTAACTTCGCGTGTAACTTATTCCAATCATCTGCCCAGAAGACACATTTTCTTAAAACTTCTTTGGCTAGTCGCAATGGTAATCTCTCATGATTCATGGCAAATACTCTTTTTATGTAGTTAAAATGCAAACGTAATGTTACCGTAAATTGTGTTTTAAGACCAGTTTCTAAATGTTACATATAGTCAGGCGTATTCGTTGGGAGAAACAAAAGTTTTTTTTAAGAAAAAAGCGAAATAGTTTTTCAACTTGTTCATAAGGTTTCTAACCGCACTGTAAAGCATTATGGAACTTGACCCAGAATAAAATATTTTTAATTTATTTGCTATCGAAATTTTAGGGTTTTTGAAGTAGCTTAACCACGTAGCATTGATAGCTGTTTTTGCTGTAGAAAGTTTATTTTCTAAATGTCTGGTAAAAGAGAGGTTATAGCTTAAAAGAACACCCAAATATTTCTATTCATTTACTCTTTCTATTGTATTTTCACCATATGAACAGATGAGATTTTCAGAGATTCTAGAGCTTTTCATTAATATAAGTATCTTTGATTTGTTTAAACGATAACCCCCACATTTCACAATAACCACCACATTTCACAATAACCGTATAAAGCGTCTATCATTTGTTGTAGTTCCTCTGGTGTTGTGGTAAGTTAAACTATATCATCAGCATACATTAATACCTTGATAGTCGAATCGGTTATATTAACTCCTCCTGGTAGGCAATCATGCAAGTCATTTAAGTACAAAGAAAAAAGGACAGTGTTAAGAAGACAACCTTGTTTAACCCCCTGGTTGGATGTTGATAGAGATACCCCATTCCAAATCTGGCTTGTTGTGTTACTATAAAGTAAATTAAGTGTTTTAATGATTTTACTAGACAGACCAAGAACAGAAAGATTATAAAATAGTGAATTACTTGGAATTGTATTAAAAGCACATGAAAAATCCACAAAAAAGTAAACGTTTTTTTTTATTCTGACTATGATTAAGATGAACAATAGAAGTTAACTTGTAAATGTTGTCAACCGTCGAGTAGCTTTTGCGGAAACCCGCCTGGTACTCTTTCATAATGTTATTTATAGATATCTAGGAATTGATTCGATCTAGGATCAATCCTGTAAATATTTTGTAACATGTATCTAATAGAGACAGACCTCTATAATTAGCTACGTTGTTTATATCACCTTTTTTATACAACGGGTTGATAAAAGACTTACGGAAAGCTGAAGGAATATCATTACGCAAGAAAATTGTATTAAAAATGTAAAGAACTTATTGCAGGAAGCATGTAGGGGCGTTTTTATAAAATTCAAAGCTTTTGTGGATCCTATCTAAGCCAGGCGCTTTGTTGAGTTTAGACCGTTTCACAACTAGGCTAATGTCTCGCAGTTCGATCGGAGAGTCTAAGAAAGGGTTAACAAACATTGGTAAAGACCAAGATATGGTTCGAACGAAGTGGTTTGCTGAGAGCAGGGTTTGAAAATGTGTGCAAAACTCGCCTGCTGACAGTGAGTTACTAACTGCCGAAGATGATTTTTTCATTGAGTTAGCAAGTTTCCACCAATCACTAACGTTTTTAACCGCATTTAAAAGAATAATATTGTTATTTTCATACAAAAGTTTTTTATGTTTGCAAAGTTGTGTGTATTTTCTCTTGCTCGCCGTATATTGGCACCTATAAAACTTTGTAAAACGCTTTCTTGAAATGGTCTAACATTTGTTTACGAGTTATTGCGCATTTGGTTTCAAACCATTTACTTCTCGGCTCAAAATTTTTTTTCGAGCTTTGATTGCCCGCGGCGAGTAGAATTTTATTAAGCAAAACTGAAATTTTTTCATCAATCGGTAAGTCACTCCAAACATAATCTTTACTTGAATTAGCAGTTAAAGCGTTATTGTATTTATTTACACGGTATTGTTTCCAACGGATTTTTTGTGGTAGAAAACTATGTGTTTTGTTACAAAAGAATGGTACAGATAAATTAAGCACCAGTGGCAGATGGTCAGAAAACTCTTTAGATGGTATGGAGAAGTCTGTCACATATTCTAATAAGTTGAACGTTTTTTTTTTGTTTACATAATTCTTTTATTTATTGAATCTTCTTCTAACAATAATTTTTTAAATCTTAAAACTATAACTATACATTGCACTTCGACAGCAACTGTAGTTGTAAAATAATTGTAGTTAATAATACAATTAGTAGAAAAAATTAAAGATAACAAAAACGAATTATTATATATATATATATATATATATATTAAAGATACGAATTTGTATAATAATTCGTTTTTGTTATCTTTAATTTTTTCTACTAATTGTATTATTAACTACAATTATTTTACAACTACAGTTTGGTTTGAAACCAAATGCGCAATAACTCGTAAACAAATGTCATCAATCGGTAAGTCACTCCAAACATAATCTTTACTTGAATTAGCAGTTAAAGCGTTATTGTATTTATTTACACGGTATTGTTTCCAACGGATTTTTTGTGGTAGAAAACTATGTGTTTTGTTACAAAAGAATGGTACAGATAAATTAAGCACCAGTGGCAGATGGTCAGAAAACTCTTTAGATGGTATGGAGAAGTCTGTCACATATTCTAATAAGTTGAACGTTTTTTTTTTGTTTACATAATTCTTTTATTTATTGAATCTTCTTCTAACAATAATTTTTTAAATCTTAAAACTATAACTATACATTGCACTTCGACAGCAACTGTAGTTGTAAAATAATTGTAGTTAATAATACAATTAGTAGAAAAAATTAAAGATAACAAAAACGAATTATTATACAAATTCGTATCTTTAATATATATATATATATATATATATAGATGGTATGGAGAAGTCTGTCACATATTCTAATAAGTTGAACGTTTTTTTTTTGTTTACATAATTCTTTTATTTATTGAATCTTCTTCTAACAATAATTTTTTAAATCTTAAAACTATAACTATACATTGCACTTCGACAGCAACTGTAGTTGTAAAATAATTGTAGTTAATAATAATGTATTATTAACTACAATTATTTTACAACTACAGTTTGGTTTGAAACCAAATGCGCAATAACTCGTAAACAAATGTTAGACCATTTCAAGAAAGCGTTTTACAAAGTTTTATAGGTGCCAATATACGGCGAGCAAGAGAAAATACACACAACTTTGCAAACATAAAAAACTTTTGTATGAAAATAACAATATTATTCTTTTAAATGCGGTTAAAAACGTTAGTGATTGGTGGAAACTTGCTAACTCAATGAAAAAATCATCTTCGGCAGTTAGTAACTCACTGTCAGCAGGCGAGTTTTGCACACATTTTCAAACCCTGCTCTCAGCAAACCACTTCGTTCGAACCATATCTTGGTCTTTACCAATGTTTGTTAACCCTTTCTTAGACTCTCCGATCGAACTGCGAGACATTAGCCTAGTTGTGAAACGGTCTAAACTCAACAAAGCGCCTGGCTTAGATAGGATCCACAAAAGCTTTGAATTTTATAAAAACGCCCCTACATGCTTCCTGCAATAAGTTCTTTACATTTTTAATACAATTTTCTTGCGTAATGATATTCCTTCAGCTTTCCGTAAGTCTTTTATCAACCCGTTGTATAAAAAAGGTGATATAAACAACGTAGCTAATTATAGAGGTCTGTCTCTATTAGATACATGTTACAAAATATTTACAGGATTGATCCTAGATCGAATCAATTCCTAGATATCTATAAATAACATTATGAAAGAGTACCAGGCGGGTTTCCGCAAAAGCTACTCGACGGTTGACAACATTTACAAGTTAACTTCTATTGTTCATCTTAATCATAGTCAGAATAAAAAAAAACGTTTACTTTTTTGTGGATTTTTCATGTGCTTTTAATACAATTCCAAGTAATTCACTATTTTATAATCTTTCTGTTCTTGGTCTGTCTAGTAAAATCATTAAAACACTTAATTTACTTTATAGTAACACAACAAGCCAGATTTGGAATGGGGTATCTCTATCAACATCCAACCAGGGGGTTAAACAAGGTTGTCTTCTTAACACTGTCCTTTTTTCTTTGTACTTAAATGACTTGCATGATTGCCTACCAGGAGGAGTTAATATAACCGATTCGACTATCAAGGTATTAATGTATGCTGATGATATAGTTTAACTTACCACAACACAAGAGGAACTACAACAAATGATAGACGCTTTATACGGTTATTGTGAAATGTGGTGGTTATTGTGAAATGTGGGGGTTATCGTTTAAACAAATCAAAGATACTTATATTAATGAAAAGCTCTAGAATCTCTGAAAATCTCATCTGTTCATATGGTGAAAATACAATAGAAAGAGTAAATGAATAGAAATATTTGGGTGTTCTTTTAAGCTATAACCTCTCTTTTACCAGACATTTAGAAAATAAACTTTCTACAGCAAAAACAGCTATCAATGCTACGTGGTTAAGCTACTTCAAAAACCCTAAAATTTCGATAGCAAATAAATTAAAAATATTTTATTCTGGGTCAAGTTCCATAATGCTTTACAGTGCGGTTAGAAACCTTATGAACAAGTTGAAAAACTATTTCGCTTTTTTCTTAAAAAAAACTTTTGTTTCTCCCAACGAATACGCCTGACTATATGTAACATTTAGAAACTGGTCTTAAAACACAATTTACGGTAACATTACGTTTGCATTTTAACTACATAAAAAGAGTATTTGCCATGAATCATGAGAGATTACCATTGCGACTAGCCAAAGAAGTTTTAAGAAAATGTGTCTTCTGGGCAGATGATTGGAATAAGTTACACGCGAAGTTAGAAATTAATATGCCTCAAGATTTTTCTCCCTCTACTATAGATGCTCATATGAGTTTTTTTCTGAAAAACTTAGAAAAATATCAACATCAACAATATGTCTCATGTGCAGTAAATTCCCAATATTATGACTTATACTCAAAATTAAGTCATGACATTACTCCATACTACATGGTGAGTAAATCAGCATATGCTGCTAGTATTGTGTTTAAAGCAAGATGTGGTCTGCTTGATTTAAACGGTAGATCATTTAGAAATTTACCACCAAGTCCTTGTTCAATTTGTTATCTGGATGAAATAGAAAATACGTTTTACCTAATTGGTGTTTGTCCTATTTTTTGTAATGTAAGACTAAGATTGTTTGGCAACAAATTTCTTGGAATTGCTGAAGTATTGAAAATTTTAAATGAAGCAAACTCCAAAGCGCTTAAATATAGAGAACTAATAATAAATGAATTCAATCCTAAAATAACAAAAAAAAAATTTACAATACGTATATACAGGGTGGCGCAAAATTAATCACCCTATTGGAAGATGCTCTCATTTTTGCAAATGGCCGCCAATGTCAAATCTGTTTTGACATTTGTGGACTAGACAGATACAGAATACAAGTGAATAAGCCATGGAGCGATACACTCCCCAAGAACGCGGAATAATTGTGTGACATTCTGAAGGCTGCGTTTCCGGGTCGCTTAATTTCGCGTTTTGGCGATTTGCACTGGCCCGCCAGATAGGGGGCCAGTCTCTTGTTTACATCAACAAGCCTGAGACCTTGGAAGCCCTCAAGGAAAATATCCGACACGAATGCGAGAATTTATCGCCCGAAACTCTCGCCGAAGTGATGGAAAATGCCATAAAACGAACCCGTATGGCAATCAATTGTGACGGCGCCCATTTATCCGATATCATCTTCTCGACTTAACACAATTAATTTTAAAGGTCTAAATAAACATAATCAAAAAACAGAATCGAAGTTTTTTATTTAAAAAAAAAATAAGAGCCAAACAACATCGGATGACTTCTTTTGCGCCACCTTGTATTTAAACGCCACACAATTTAAATTATTATTGTCGTAATTTAAATTAATGTTTATATTTTATTGAAATGTAATTATATTTACTGAATAAAAATCTAATCTAAAATCTAATCTACACTATTTACACAGAAGAGTGTTTATTTAACAGCAAACAAAAACAACTACAAAGAAAAGCGGCAAGCAACAATAAGCACTACAGTAACCCGTAAGTAACAACGAAGGACAGCGATGTTCTCGCAACAACAATGCTACAGAAGGTTCTGTATATAAGGCTTAGCACTTGAAAGACAAAATCAGTCAGCGGCGAGCCATTAATTACAGTTGTGACATCGAGGATCAAGTAGTTAGAAACTATTGTATGAAATACCAGTAGTTTATTTAGAGTTATTTTTATTTTATTGTTAAACTGCAATGTGAAATACTAGCAGCTTAACTTTTATAGTTATATTTTACTGCTATGTCTAGTATTTCACATATATTATTTTTAGCTCCAGCGTCTGTCAGCTCACTCAAAGTGAACCACGCCTACGACTGTCTTTCGTCCGCCAATTTAAACATTAAAATATCAGTGTATTTTTGTAATTGAACCTGGCCAACCGCTGAGGATTTCAACTCGCAGTAATTGAAGCAGTTCAAAAATGGTCAGTTAAATACGATGATGGAAAAGGAGCATTTTAATTTATCGAGCGTATTGAGGAACTAACGACCATGGAAGGCATTAACCGAGACCACGTAATACAAGCAATGCCTGAGCTACTAAAAGACAGCGCTATCGCATGGTACAGAGGCATCGGAGGTAAATTGGAAAACTGTGAGGAATTTAAGTCAACTTTCTTCAGCACGATACTTAGAACAGCGAGACGACGAATTACGAAGGCGATACCTACGACCGAGAAACCCATACTAGACATACCAACTCTAATGCGTCATGCAAATTATAAAGAAGCGAAAGAGTTGGAAGGAGTTTTTCGCAATTGCCACCAAGAATACAAACTATACATCCAACGAAAAGATTTTAATTCGCTGAACAAACAACAAAAGGCAGACGAATTTGTATAACCCAATTTAAAAATTAGATTAGTCCTTCTAATATAACCGTACTCAAAACTATATTGAAAGACGATCGACCAAAATAACGACATTTTCCAGCGATGCAAGCAATCATTAACAAACAAAAATATAACCTTTTAGAAAAGGTTGTATAGAACCGTTACGTAGTCCTCATATTGCACTAATTGTTTTGGTCAAGAAAAAGACAGGGAAATAACGTCTACGTGTAGATTATCGACAACTGAACACCCATTTCGTCTCTGACGCGTACCTACGCCCTAGAATACATCATATGTTGGACCGATTTCGTGACGCAAAATATATCAGCAGCCTCGATTTTAAAAACGGTTATAGGCAAATCCTAATGAACGAAACGAGCAAGCAGAACACCGCCTTCACAGTTCCCGGACGAGAACTATTTAAGCGGAAAGTAACGACGTTTGGTCTTCATTACGACATACGGATCCCGAAAAAATGGCGAAAATACAGCAACTACAACCTCCACGAAATGTTCATGATTTACGCCAATGCCTAGGAATGGTACCGTCGATTTGTTCCAGAGTTATACACCCTAGTATGCCCACACTCCTACGTAAAGGCAAACACTGGAAGTGAGAAAAACGACAAAAGAAACGAAAAGAAACTTAGAGAACTCAAACAAAGCCCGAGAAAGTTTGATGACTTTATCATTGAAAACGTTCAGTTTCACCGCCATATACCACGTTGTGTTGAAGACAAATACTGTATTCAATAGAAACATTACGTTCACAACTTTCAGTACTAGTGGCCATAAATTGTTCACGATATAAGGTGAGAAACTTTTAACACGCGAATTATATATTTAAATAAACCGTTTATATTTTAAAATCTTTACTGTTATTAATATTTGGAAATTTTACATTAAACTGTAGTACTCAAACGAACTTAATAGACTCAAATTCCTATCCAAACCAAAATCTAAAGAAACCTACCTAACTTTGGCAACGCCCAGGCCAATAAAAACCAAAAGCATGACCGAGAATAGATCGCGGCTTCTACATTGGTTGACCTAATCCTTACTAATATTATAAAGGAAGGTGTATTTATTTATTTTCTTTTGTACCGTTTTCACGCTTAAACGGCTGAACCGATTTACTTCAAACTTGGAACATATATCGGATGGGTCTGGAAGGAATGATAGGCTATATGAAATCTGCCACGCCCACATATTACGCCCACAAGTAGTCAAATTAAGTCAACAAAAACGATTATTTCACTAAAAAAAATCCAAAAAATCTCAAATTTGGAATTTGAGTTGGTATGGTCACTGTCGACAACTCCACCAAAAGTGGGCGTGGATCAATTTAACGCCCACTGCCGTAACTTCGGAACGCGATGATCTACAACGATAAAACTTGGTATGTAGGTGTATGGTGACGAAATCTACCACCTCACAAAAAGTAGGCGTGGTTTTATCAATATAACGCCCACTGCCGTAACTCCGGAACGCGATGGTCTACAATGATAAAACTTGGTATGTAGGTATATGGTGACAAAATCCACCACCTCACAATAAGTGGGCGTGGTGGGATTAATTTAACGCCCACCGCGATATCTCATGAACGTTGTGATCTTTGTTGATAAAATTTGATATAGAAGTGTATGATGATGAAATCTACCATCTCAAAAAAAGTGGGCATGGTGGGATCAATTTAACGCCCACCGCTATATATCAGGAACGCGATGCTCTACGAAGATAAACGTTTGTATAAAGGTGTATGGTGACTAAATCTACCATCTTACAAAAGTGGGCGTGGTCGGGTCAATTGAACGCTCACCGTTGCAGCTCAGAAACGTGATACTGTATGATGATTAAATTTAGTGTGAAGGTGTTTGGGAACTATATCTACCATCTCAGCAAAACTGGGGTCAATTTAACACCCACCGCCATAGCTCAGGAACGTGATGTACTACTATGAAGAAATTGGGTTCATATTAACTAAATCTGACCGGAAAGTGATACTACAATTTTAGTTACATACAAATGCGAATACCGGGGAGGTTAACTGCAACAGTTGCGAAACGCAGTTTAGAAGTATATGGTGACAATATTTACAAACACACAACGGGGAGTAACGGGAAGTTCTGTATACAAATTTGGTATAAAATTACCAACTTAACCAGATATTCATACAAATATAATTCCAAAAATGGTTTGCGAGGCTGGAAAGATTATTAATCTTAATTAATAAATAAGACTTGATTCTATTAAAAAAGAACCCAGGTACCGCCGGGTAATTTAAGCTAGTTCTTCATATTTACTTATTCATATTCGGCCTGATTGTAATCATAAAAAATTGCTATTTCTGCATTGCTTGCAATTTTTTGAGTTCATCGTATTTGACAACAAGACTGTTATTGAAAATTTGTGAGTATAAAGCGATTTTTCATTTAATTGTGTTGTTCTTATTTGTACAACTACAAATAATTGACATCCTTTTTAAATTTGTAAGCTTTTTGTTATTGTAAATTTATGGCTTTATTTTTGCAGTTTTTGTTTACATACAACAGAGTGATATTCAAACTATTTTGTTTTTTTGAGTATTTAGTCACTTTATATTGACAGAACTGTAAAGTAAAGTTATACTAAAGTTCAAGTAAAGCTTTTAAAACTTAAATTTTTTTCACTTCACATTTTTAAATTTTGATAAATATATTTTTTTTTTAATTTAAATTTTACGTCTTTTATAAAATTGTAAAATTATTATTACCACTGAAAACCTAATTTCATGTTGATTATACGATTTAGACTGGCACGTCAAATGTGCTGGTTTAACAGGCATTATGAGATTTTCACATCGAAAAAAGGTTTTCGTTGGTGTTGCGAAAATTGTCGTGACACGTGGACTTAATTAAAATGTTAACCAGAGCAGCTTTTAATGAAGTTGAGAAAGATCTCTCAAATTTATTGAACAAATTTCATGGATTTAAGGATCTTTTCAAAGAGTTCAAATTGTTAGAGGAGGTTGATTTAACTACAAAAAATGTCTTCCTCTCTCAATTTGCTTTGGTTCTCTCTGAGAAGCCATTAACTCCAAATTTAATAGAAATATTTAGTTCGGTTCCAGGAAATACTAATACTGAATTAAATGAAAATTCTTCAAATCTGACCGAAATTCAAAACGTTGGTGCTAATATTTACTCTAGTGAAGCCAGTACCTCATCGGACGTTTCTGGTTCTAATAATTCCAATACTAATTAACAACCTAGTAAACTTACTGCAGTCCCGTTTAGAAATTCTTTTTTTTTCGCTTTAATATATTTTATTTATTTATATTGTATTTAATTCTATACGTGTAGTTTACTTTATCAAAACGTATATGATTTAAATACAAAAATTAAAGACCTTTTTTTAATTAACTCAGACTTAGAGTATGATAATTTGATTTTAACAGAAACCTGGCTTAAACATCAAGTTCTAAATTCTGAAATTTTGTGCAATAAATTTGTTATTTTCCAAACAAAACATCTAATTGCGGTGGTTGCTTGATCGCAGTAAATTCGTGTTACTATTCTGAATAAATTAAATTATCTGATTCAATAGACATTGAGTTTTGCTGTGTAAAATTAAAGTATAAGTAACTAATTTTATACATAACGTGTTCCAATATTCCACCAAACTCTTCTTTAGAAATATATCAAAAACATCTAACTTCAATAAGCCAGATATGTTCTTTACTTAATCCTAGTGAACATATACTGGTCGCAGGTGACTTTAATTTATCAAATGTATACTGGGATACTAACTCCGATGACCAATTTAAATTATTATCTTCTTTTAATAATTTAATAGATACTGAATTTTTAAATTCTATTTCAAGCCAAGGACTTTTGCAAAATTATCAAAAATGTAAAGTAAACAATAGGATTCTAGATTTCTGTAGATTATCCAAATTTAGTTAATTCAAGGTCAATTCCTTTAACATTACCGGAAGACCTGCACCATCCATCTTTAGAAATTTCAATTGAATTCTCTTCATTTGATTCTACCGAAAAAGTTCATAATATTAATAAAACATTGATTTCAAAAAAACAAATAAAAAAATTGGACTGGAATTTTTTACCAAATCATAAAACACAAACTTAATGAGAGAGTTCTTTTGTTTACTAAAAATATTCATAAATGCTATGAGTTTGCTGTTCCTAAAACTAATATATCACCATCAAATGATCCATCTTGGTTATCTGATAAGATTCGAAAGTTAAGAAACTTAAAAAAAGTTGTTTTTAAGGTGGTCCCGATAATATAACATCTTGTATTTTGAAAAATTGTTGTAAAAAACTTGCTTTACCTATTACTCTTTTGTTTAAATACTCTGTGTTTTTTTCCAGATATTTGGAAACCATTATTTAAAGTCCCTTTGCACAAATCAGGAACCAAATCAATTATAACTAATTATCGCGGCAGAGCCAAATGAAGTGTGATTCCAAAACCTTTTAAACAGCTTAGCCACTTCATTATCTACTCTTTATCTCCATATCCACACGGATTTCTACCCGAAAAATCAACTACAACTAACTTGCTTGAATTTTTAAATCAGTAACATCATTAACTTCTGAGCGGGCATTGTCCCGGTTTTATCCCGAAATCAGTGAAGATTTTCTGACCAATTCGAGGTCGCGTCAGTTGCTACGATCGTAGAGAGATCAGAGCTGAAGAATCGTGGTCAATATTATCAAATGTAACGACGAATCATCCTTTAGCTGGGTTAAAGGATTTGTTCGGACACTCCAAAGCCTCTGGGATGATGATGATTTTGAGGTGGTGGATCGTAGCGATATTCCGTCTTTGCCCAAAGCGAAAGTGAGAATACCTCGAGTGGTAAAGCCGGAAGATGCGCTTCGACTCCTTCAACGACAAAATTCTGATGTGTCGACGGGTGACTGGAGGTCAAAACTACATCCTCCAGATAAATAAGACGGCCGAGGATATTTTATACGCTTGGTTCGGGAAGATGGCGTTGGATGTGTATACCTTCGCCTCAAAAAACCACAACCAACCTCTAGGTGGATCCGAAGCAAAATGCTAAATGGTTCTACAAATAAACCTCCATCGCAGTAAAATCGTCTCTGCCGAGCTTCTTCTGACACTGGAGGAGTGCGGTTAAGATGTGGCTTTAATCCAGCAGCCGTGGATTGCAGCAAACAATTTGGTCTCGGGATTAAACAAGAAAGGCCTGATCGACTACTATTGACCAATTTAAAGTTCATTCTCACAATTCATCTTATATAGTCTAATTATTGCTAATATCAGCAAACAATGAATGTGGGCCAAGTTGGTCAATTCATTGCTTACGTCTTTTAGCAACCGTTGCAGTTACTCTGCACATATTGAATTGAATCAATTTCCAATTCAATAATTAAGTCAATATTTCCGTTCACAATTTAAGTAAACAACTGAAAACTGCTGTGTTACATATACTTATAATAATAATAATAATAATAATAATAATAATAATAATAATAATAATAATAATAATAATAATAATAATAATATATTTTTGTTGATTTTATACATCAACATTTTGCCTCGCCCGACACGATGTGGTGTTGGTGATTAATTGCATACCGAACGTTACAAGTAAGGTAAGAACAATAATAATGACAATAAACAACTTCCTATCTATATATATATATATATATATATATATATATATATATATATATATATATATATATATATATATATATATATATAGTTGTTTATTGTCATTATTATTGTTCTTACCTTACTTGTAACGTTCGGTATGCAATTAATCACCAACACCACATCGTGTCGGGCGAGGCAAAATGTTGATGTATAAAATCAACAAAAATATATTATTATTATTATTATTATTATAAGTATATGTAACACATATATATATATATATATATATATATATATATATATATATATATATATATATATATATATATATATATATATATATATATATATATATATATATATATATATATATATATACACATATATATATATATATATATATATATACATATATATATATATATATATATATATATATATATATATATATATATATATATATATATATATATATATATATATATATATATATATATATATATATATATATATATATATATAAAAATGAATTCTTTCTTTCTATCTATCTTTCTTTGTACCAAATGGGCGTCTAAACCAATTATCCGATTGTGTGGAAATTTTGGGGAGTTGCTGTGCTGACGCCAACTTAGGTTTAGGGTAAAGAAAATTTTGCCACGCCCACCTATTACGCCTACAACTTGTAAAACTAAGTTAAAATATTCGATTATTTCGCTAATATTGGTCCTAAAATTTTTTTTTGAATTTGAATTTTTGTATGGTTACTGTCGATAACTTCCACAAAAATGGGCGAGGTTGGATCAATTTAACGCCCACTTTCAAAAAAGGGTGGATCATTTTTACGTCTAACACCATTGCTCAGAAACTTGATGTGCTATATAGAAAACATGTAACGAGATGCAACGGGAAGAATAACAGGATATACAAAATTGTCCACGCCTACTCATTAAGCCCTCAATTTATATAATTAAGTGAAAATATACGATAACAATGCTAATATTGCTCCTTAAAATTTGGGATTTTGTTTCTGAGTTTGTATGCCGATAATTTCACAGCCGTAACTCAGAATCGATACAACGGTGAGTATCGGGAAGTTCCGCTAACTAACGGGAGTACCGGGAAGTTCCGTTACTAACGGGAGCACAGGGAAGTTCTGCAAACATTTTTTTTAAGTGGCATTGCAACTCATGCCGGGCATTCGTTAGTCATATATATTATTAACGCAAACACATGTGGACGGACGTGTTTTCCATCGCTCCGTGTTCAAATCTAAATTAATAAGGTATCTATGCATAATAAATTCGAAATATACCGCGAAAGAGACGCTTATTATTTCTCAGACGAGCGATCTAAGTCGCAGATCAGCTTAAAACATAAGAAAAAACTAGTGCAAATAAAGATTGAAGTGACTAATGCAAACTCATCCAAAAACTCCTCGTACTCCTCCGGAGCGAGTGCGCTCTCTAAGAATATGAGCGCCAAATTTAAATGTACTTCCATCTCACTCTTACAATAGCTCGAGTGAAACTAACACAAGCATTACAAGTGAAACGAATATTAAGGTCAAAAAAAATGCAGTTCCTACCTCTCCATCTTTGCCGACGCATGCGCACTTTGAAGACTGTTCGCAGAAAGTGGAGCTAACTCACTCTCATTTGCTATCCCACACTACAACGCTAACGCAACCTGGTACGACCTCACGTTTAGCTGCGTTCTCGCTTTCTGCTGCTGTAACTCACTCTTCTGAGCTCTCACAGTCTGCTACGCTCTCGCAGTCTGCTGCACTCTCGCATTCTGCTGCACCCACACACACACTACTGCGCCCAAGCAATCTACAGCACTCACGCAATCTGCAGCGTTCATTAACTCTGCAGACATCTCATGGAGCTAACAGTGCTCTACTACTCTCTTGAATTTAACATTCACTCTCAATTCTATTTACAATCACGATTAGACTCAACACCAACACAATAATACTGCTGCAATATATAAAAACCCAATAGATACAACCCCAATATCAGCACCTTTATCTATTATTACTGAAATAGATACATTACCTACACTTTTACCAGCAATATACTCATTAACAAAATAAACAACTACTACAACAACAACCACAACATCAACAGCAACCTTAGTACCAGCAATGGCTACAGTAACATCTTTACCTACAACAACTTTCACACCAACCATAACTCCAACAACTTTAACAACATCACCATATTTAGTAACTCCATTAAAAACAAATGAATATGTAGCTAACTCCGCTAAAAGAAACAGAGTCTCACCTCAAAGTTACAATGCAGGTAAGAGAAAAGTATCTAGAATCGTAAAAAAACACATAGGAAAAAACAAATTTCATTGCAATCGCTTTGGCTAACCAAAACTTATAATAACTTATCCACAATAAATTTGCAATACTCTCTTCCGATGATGATGATGATGAAAACGACGATACTAATGAAAAACAAATAAAAACTCAAATACAAACACCAGAAAAAGAAACCTTGCACAAATGTCAGATAAATTAGTAAGGAATCTAGAAGAAAAAGATAGCAACAATACTAATACAAAAGACAAAAAATTTAATCCACCACCAATATACGCACAAGGCATAAACCACTTTACTACACTTTATACTGCTCTTAACAAAATAGCTAGCAATGGATATAGTCTTAAAACATGAATACGACCGATTTATTGGATACCAACATCAGTTATGTTTGTCAAAGTCATAAAACCATTTTTTTTTTATAAAAACTGAAAATTTACTTGGAAACGGAAAAATGGACAGATGAGACTGACGTAAAGATTCCTGGCGGGACATTTACAGAAAATATAGGCTTTCTGATTCGCTCAAAATAACCTTTAACATTTTTTGTAGAATCATCGTACGAGAAAATCGTCAAAAGTGGAATGAAAACGAATGAGCCTTGTACAATTTCATTTTGTACAAAGAGTTTAATCACAGGAAATTTTTGTACGAATCGGTCGGCGCGGTTTGTTTCGAAATTAAATAACCTAAATAAAAATTCAGTAAATTATTAAATTTTGAAATAAATGAAAAAAGGAACTTTAAATTTTTATTAATTTTTAAAATGTTAGAATATTATTAAGTAATGTTTTTTTTTATATATACAGATAGCCGGATACAAAAATTATCCTATCTTTCATTTTTTTTGGTGTTTCAACATATTTTTTTTACAATAAAATTCGTTTTTTTTTTACAAATTTGATTACAATTAATAAAATTAAATAATTTAAACAAAAACTGAAATACTGTTAAAAGTAATTATAAAGATCTTTTTTATTTTTTTTTTTGAATTTATTGTATACTAGCTTAAATTACCCGGCTGTGCCCGAGTTCTTTTCTAATAGAATCAAGTCTTATTTGTTAATTAAGATTAATAAACCATTTTTGGAATTATATTTGGTTAATTTGATAATTTTATACCAAATTTGTATGCAGAACTTCCCGTTACTCCACGTTGTGTGTTTGTAACTATTGAACCAAATTTCTTCATAGTAGTACATCACGTTAATGAGCTATGGCGGTGGGTGTTAAATTGACCCCAGTTTTGCTGAGATGGTAGATATAGTTCCCAAACACCTTCACACTAAATTTAATCATCGTACAGTATCACGTTTCTGAGCTGCAACGGTGATCGTTCAATTGACCCGACCACGCCCACTTTTTGTGAGGTGGTATATTTCGTCACCATACACCGTCATCGCGTTCCGAAGTTACGGCAGTGGGCGTTAAATGAATCGGCTTCCTGCATTAAGAAGTAAAGAACCACAAATAAGCAATAATGAAACCCTCAGAAATCCTAACGAACAACCTGTATCTAAGATAGTAACCTCAGCTCAAATATATGCAGACATCACCGCAAACAAAACACGAGCAAACGAAAATAGTAAAGAAAACGCAAATTCAGCTCAAACAAGAAATGATTTCAATGATCTTAAAGATCTAATGAAACAAGTTTTATCCCAGATCTCTAATATGATGAACCTTATCACTATTCTTCTAACTAATTGAATGATAAAAAAATAAAACGCTGAAAATTTGGAATGCTAATGGGCTTGCTCAGCATTTGCATGAAGTTAAACAATTTATCATAGCGCACGGACTAGATGCTCTTATGATATCAGAAACACATTTTACTACAAAAAGTTATTTTAAAATAGATGGCTTTAATTTTTTTTTTCACAAATCATCCAAATGGAAATGCGCGTGGTGGCGCAGCAATAATTATTAAAAACAGTTTTAAAACCATTGAACTCCAACCTTTTAAAGAAGATTTCATACAAGCAACAAGTATACAAATTGAAGACGAATGTGGCTTTCTAGTTTTATCTGCACTTTACTGTCCACTGAAACCTTTAGTCACTAAAACTCAATATACGAGCTACTTCGACACTCAAGATCCTCGCTTTATAGCGCGAAAAATAATGACTGGGGATCACGAACTACAAGCAGGAACGACTGATACTTTAAAAATTTAAAATATTAAATACTTGAGCACTGGTGAGCCTACATTTTGGCCCACTGACACTTAAAAAACGCCAGATCTTATAGATTTTTGTATATATAAAACTGTTTACTGATAAACTGCAAATTAAATCCTGTTTAGAGCTCTCTTCGGACCACTCGCCTATTCTACTCATCTACGAATAAGAACCTTTATTAAAATCTCCTCTACTTTCTCTTCACAACTCTAATACTGATTGGGAAACTTTTCGAACGATAGTCGAGAGAGACCTGGAAACCCGAATCCCACTCAAAACACCAAGCAACATCGAAAAAACTAATAACACTATCCGACAGCCAAAATGATCAATACTCATTTCCTATGTAAAATGGGGCGCTGATTCCGAAAATGACAACCAAATTCTGTCACACCGTTTAGGAGATATCGCCCATTTAATGAATTTCGAAAAGGTGGTGTCACGTAACTGCACATTGAACACGTTTGCGTTGGTCGATTTTAATAAGTGATACATTGAATCAAAGGTAATAAAATTATCTATCATCAATGTCAGACCAACATCTTCGACGTTATTAACTAAATTAAACACAATATGCAATTTTATTTTTTTAATTTTTTCGAAAAAAAGGGAATTATATTATTAATAAAATAGCGGAAATGCAAAAATCTTAAAGGTTTAATATTTTTCTGTCAGAACACGTTTAATTGCGATTAAAACGACGAATTATATAAAATAGACTAAGATGCAAAAATTACAAGACTAATTTTACATTTTTTTTCCATAAGGTATAAAAAATGCAAATGAACAGATTTAACAGGTTGACAAATTGTGAAGTGTTAAGGACTACTAAAGTTTTTATTATATATATGTATTAAAAAAAATTTGATCCGCTTCGTCGCTTATTTAAGCTTTAATTCGTTTCTCTGATGAGGAACCAAGCGAAGTCCCTCATCATGGCTTCGTTCCAAGAGCCAGTATATCGCCGCTCCATAATTTTCATCTGCTGGTGAAATCGCTCCCCATGTTCATTGCTCTCATCACCAAGATTCGGCGGGAAAAAATCCAAATGGGAATGGAGAAAGTGGATTTTCAACGACATGTTTACTCCAATTTCGAATAATATGAAAAAAATTACGATGACTAAATTAAAAGTAAAATTATTTTACAGTATTCCATACCTATTGTTGCGTAATTCGTGTGCAGATTTTCTACGATTTTTTTATTTTCGGAATTAGCACCCCATTTTACATAGGAATTGTATATCAAATTATTCAGATCAGAACTTTTTTTGAAATTTGTCGGCTAGTGTAATTACAATGTAGCAAACAGGTCAAAACCTTATATTACACCAAAAAAACGCCAGTAACTTCACTTTTAAGCACATAAAGGACAAAATAAGAAAGAAGTGAAAACTCCGAAAGCAGTGGCAAGAAAACAGAAGCAGTGAATTGAAAACAAAACTTAACAAAACCATCAAAGAATTAAAAGAAATGCTAAATAACTATGAAAATTCAAAAATAAATAATCAGCTCTCAGCACTCACCGCAACAATTGCCACAGATTATTCTCTTTGGAAAACCACAAAAAACCTTAAAAAATCAACTTCTCACCAACCACCTATCAGAACGAACAATGGAATATGGGCCAGAACCAACACAGAAAAAGCCATGGCACTGATGGAGCACTTTAAAGAAAGACAACACTGCAGATTCATTGATACCTCCGAACTATAATAGTACTGTCTTAATAGAAACTACTTCATTAGAAGAAATAAAAAATTTCATCAAAAACGAAATTAAACCTAAAAATCCACCAGGTTATGACCTAATAGCGGGAAAAATTCTTCAGGAGCTCCCTAAAACAGGAATCATTTATATCCGAAACATCTTCAATGCTATACTACGACTTAAATATTTCCAAAAGGTGTGAAAAGTTGCACAGATTATGGCTGTTCCTAAACCTGGATAAGATGCAACAAAGGCGGCAAATTACAGACTACTCAGTCTTTTGCCAGTTATCTCAAAACTATTTGAAAAACTAATAATCAATTTGGCTTCAGAAAGGAACATTCAACGGTTCAGCAACTACACAGAGTAACAAATAAAATATCTACAGACCTGGACGCCAAAAACTTCTGTGCTACAACATCCTTAGATGTCTCTTAAGCATTTGACAAAGTTTGGCACAATGGGTTACTGCTTAAATCAAATGCAACATTACCACCAGATTTTTTTCTTGTCATAAAAAGCTACGATATTTTTTATCAAACAAAATGATGCAACCACGCCAATCTGTAAAACAAACGCAGGGGTACGCCAAGGAAGCGTGCTAGGTCCCGTTTTATATTTCCTATTTACTGCTGATATACCTATACCAAGAGCTAAGAGTACAATGATAGCAACATTTGCAGATGATACGGTAATTCTAACATCAAACAAAAACTTGGACAACGCAATATCAGCACTCCAGCAACAATTAGACATCACAGCCCTATGTTTCCAAAAATGGCACATTAAAATTAATAAAGACAAGACAGTTTTTATAACATACACGACAAGGAAAGTTAAAGACAACAATTAAACTAAACAGAAAATTAATCACCTGTGACAACTCGGCGAAATATTTGGGAATGCATATTGACCAAAAACTTAATTGGAAACATTACAAGCAAACGCAACCAAATTTAGGCAGTTGTACTGGCTGTTAAAAACCGACTTGAGATTATCAATAGAAAATAAACTCTTGCTCTACAAAACAACAATAAAACCGATCTGGACTTATGGACTGCAACTTTAGGGAACAGCTAAAAAAACCAGATATAAAAACTATACGACTTCAAACAACATTATTGCGAACTATTGTGAACGCTGCCTGGTATGTTTTGAATGACGACCTGCATGACGACCTTAACATGAAAACAGTAATTGAAGAAATAAGTCACAACAGCTATAAACACCAGCAACAAATTCTACAACACGACAAACACGAAATAAATAAACTTCCGCTCCAAGAAGAACAAAGAAGAAGGCGACTAAGCCGCGCAAGGCCCACCGACTTGTTCTCATTTACCTGACTTTTTAATTTTGCATTTTTATTGTTAAAATTTGAATTTTTTTCTTTTGTACATAGTTAAATGTTATATAAAAGTAATTATTAAGACACTGGTCTTAAAATTAAGATATCCCACTTATGCTGAAATTGTAAAACAAATTACTTATTGTCATTAAATAGACAGATGTAATTTTATATAGGAATTAAAAATAAAAATATATAATAACTAATTTATCTACAGATGATCTGACTGTGGTACAAGGATGAGCGAATACTCCTTGCGTCCTACTATGTGGCGCACGACAAAAGCGCACCACCGTTTGAACTTGAAAGGTTGATAATTGTAGCCAGCGAAAAGAAGATAGTCATTGGAACTGATGCCAATGCCCACCATACGGTATGGGGAAGTGCCGATATCAACGACAGAGGTGAGTCGCTTTTAGATTATATTTTACAAAACAAATTTACTATTGCTAATAAAGGTGTGAAACCAACATATATTGGACCTACTTCGCAAAACGTTCTCGATATTACTCTCTACACTCACGATAACATGATTGAAGACTAGAGGGCGCTAGAAACGCCCTCATTCTCTGATCATAAGTACTTAAGTTTTAAATTTTATATTAACTGGGAGCTCTATAGAAAAATTCTTGTAATCTTGAAAATTCTTCTTAGATCTTGAAAACAACATTCTACAATTTTCAGTGGGAGTATGGAGAAAACGGTGGAGGTAGCCAGACTTAGAAAGCTGCTAACAAAACAAGCCGTGCCAAACCTTCTCAGGAAAGAAAACGGCGATTGGGCGAATGACAGTGTGGACACGCTTAAGGAGCTCACCAGCCTGCACTTTCCTGGCTGCAAAGTCGATACAGAAAAAGAACCAGTCAGGAACATAGTGAGATCCGTAACAGAATGTTTGATCAATACCAATAGGGTAGAATGGACAATTTACTCGTTTTCACAGTTTAAATCTCTTGGTACATATGGAATATTCCCAGCCATGTTGCAAAATGTCTCTGACCTCGCAATTCCATAGTTGGAACGTATTTTTAAAGCATGTTTGATGTATAACTATGTGCCTATGGCCTAGAGGTAGCGAGTCGTATTTACACAGAAAGCATGTAAAAGCAGCCATCTCTACTCAAAATACTATAGACCGATTAGTTTACATTCATTCTTATTTAAGACATTAGAGAAAATCTTGACAGCATATATAGGGGATTCGATAGATCCCAATTATCTGTCAAAAACTCAACACGCATATACAAAGGGCAGATCTACAGAAACTGCACTACACGCTTTAGTGATCCATGGAGAAAAAGCACTATAATACAAGGAATATGCCTAAGAGGCCTTTCTTGATATTGCTGGTGCATTCAAAAACGTATCTACAGAAACTATTCTAAATAGTCAAAAAGTTCTTAAAATGGATACAGCTGCCTATCTGTGGATACAAAATCTTTTAAACTGTAGACAGATAAAAGCAAAGTGGAACGAAACAACTATAACGAATAGAGGAACTCCTCAAGGTGCAGTCCTATCACCTCTAAGTGCACTCATGAGTGACAAACTGTAAATAGCTGGGGAATTAGGTCTAAGTTTAAATAAAAAAAAATGTTGCTGTAGAAATTTTCATGCTTACTTTTTTTTTGTCTTTTAATAGTCTAAATATATTTCTTAACATTTTAAGCATCTTTATTGTTTAAGTAGTTTTAGTTTTTATTGTAGTTTTAGTGCACTGCTATAAAAACTTTATAGCAGGGCTTTCTCGGACGGCCACTTGATAAGTCTGCATGAATGGCTTCAACGTTGATCTACTGGGACCCTTTGGGCCTCGTTTAAAAAAAAAACAAAAAGGACGATGTTATCGTTTTAAGCAAAGGCGACGAGAGAGCTTGCTGGACAATTGGGATAAAGATACAGAATTTTTTTGCACGTTACAAACAGAAGACGAAAGAAACAACGATTCACAGACAAACAGCACGCAACAAAAATTCAGTTTTGTGTACGATGAAGAAGCTGAATTCGATTGCGAGTTAAATTTGAAGACTTTCATCAGAAAAGAACCCGCTTGTTCCCAATACGCCACCGTCACTACTTCAGTTTAAACCGTATTCACTGAAAACGATAGCAGAGAACCACCACCAGCTAAAAATAAATTAGTTAGAAATCATTAATTGATTGAAGTGATGTTGCATACTATCTTATTCGTATGAAGCGGGCTTTGTATCTGTGAACTAGAAAAATTGCACCGCTATGCAGAAATTACGATTTTAGTAAAAAAAAAACAAATCATAAACATTTATGAATAGACTTTTGTACGTTATTATTCAAGTAAAATGCATTTAAGCAAAGATGTATTATGTCAACCAGTACACAATCCGCGATCGATTTTAAGGTCAAATTTTTGGTTTTTATTGGCCTAGGTTTGGAGCGGGTTTGAGACGCGAGCTTTTTTTAGTTTTGGTTATGGTAGGAATCGTAATTAAATAATATTAAACGTAAATTTTCAAAATCAAATTAAAAGGTACATTTCAATTTTTGACTCGCGAGTGAAAAATACTAGGTGATTTGTATAGTGACTTCCTTACCCGCACTCCCGCACAATGCGATAGAGCCATTTGATCCCGTCCGAAAAGTAATTTTCCGGAAGGTCTGCAATATACTCCTCCGCGGCGTCGATGATCTTGAGCAAGCTGAATTTTTTATTGATGAGTTATCTTTTGAGATTTAAGAACTAATAAAAGTCCGAGTGAGCCAAATTGAGCGACTTCGGCAAATGAATTAAGGCACCCCGAATCTCTCGAAACCAATATTTCACGGTGTTATCTAAAGGAGCACTTGCGCCATTATTATTATTCAACTTTTTTGGTTCCTTCGCCGTTTTGCCTATCAAAAATAAAGCTTTATGAGAACGAAAATTGATTTTTTCCATACTCAACATGCCAAACACGTCAACAAATATCGGCTGTCAAATCAAAACAGATGATTTGTACAAAATTTTCTGTTATACTTGGAAAAAACTGGTTAAAATTACACGATTAGAGTGGCCCATGTTTGTTATTTTTGGATTATATGTTAAAACAAAGTACTTAAAACTTGAATAGGTTATTTTAAACAGAAACGATCTTAATTAAGTAAAGTTTTTTAATTCATGATGTATAAAATTAGAGTGGTTCGTAATTTTTTATTTAAATATTAAAAACCGCCCTTATTGGATTGTAATATTAAACAATGTGGTGCAATTATAATATTTGGTATGACCGACTATAATTTTTTACTTGTTTATTATTGTATTTTTGTCTCCTGCGAAATCAACTTATTTTTCAATATCACAAATTATTTTCAGAAATGTTTATGAACGTCAACCTGTGAGGGCGTGTTTTTAGTTAATCGTCCCGTTGAACAAACGAATAAATTGAAAAAAAAAATTAACAAAGCAAAAATAATAAAAAAAAACCATACGAATGAAGTTGTTTTCGGCGCGAGACCCTTTAATGCCGTCAACAAACTAAAGAAACAAACAAAAATAAATAATTTCGTTAATAAACCAAAAAATCAAAACATACATATAAAAAAAAAAATGTATCCCAATATGCCGGTGGAGCGGTATTCACCACGTGAGCGAAAAAATTCGCCAACTGTCGTGCAAAAACTCGAAGATAATTCGGGTCTGTGCTCTGGTTTGCTTGCCGCAAATAAAAAATCGCCCGTTCAAAACTTGCAAGACATAGTTGGAACATTGGTGACCAACAATGATACTCTGATCATTAACCAAAATGAACATAGCGAACAACAAATTCGCAGTCTTCAGCAGCAGGTCCTACAACTACAACAACAACTACAAAATCAAGAAAAACAAAATGTTACGCTTCCGGTAGTATCACATGCTGAGTCTCTCTCTCCTGCTCTTCCTTGGAGTTCCCAATGTGTCACTCCAAATATGATCACAGGTAACTCTGTATCTCCCTTTATTAAATTAAATACGCAAAACCCCCCTTGCGATACCCCAAATAAAAATAAAAAAGTGTTAACACCCAATACATTCAAAAGTTCTAGTGATAGAAACGAAAACAGAAAATTTACGGTAGTGCAGACTGGCATTGACCGCTACTATCCAAAACGAAAATTTACGGCTCCCCGCGCTGAAAATATGAATTTGCCAAAAATTGAAAAAACTAATCCTAACAATGAGTCTACCAAGCTGGGACAGAACCGGTACGTGATTCTTGCCGATCATATGAGTACGGATCCCAAGCCGAAAACTCAAAAACCCCCTCCAATCTATCTACGTGAGCAAAGCTCTAAATCTCTTTTAGATTTACTCACACAAAATATTGGCGTAAACAATTTTCATGTAGTCCCTATCCGTAAAGGAGAAATACATGAAACTAAAATTCAAATATACAGTGAGCCAAATTATAGAATAATTATCAATTCTCTCGATAAAGCGAAAAAGAGCTATTACACATATCAGCTCAAAAGCTCCAAAGGCCTATCAGTAATATTGAAAGGCATTGACTCTTTCGTTGAATGCAAAGAAATTCAAGAAGCGCTAAAGGAAGAGGGCTTCTCAGTTAAAATGGTATCTAATAAACTCCTCAGCCACTCTTCCGAGTGGAACTGGAATTCGATACAAAATCTCTTAAAAAAGGTGAATCCCACCCAATTTACTCTATGCGATATCTCTTACATCGCAAAATTACTGTAGAAGAGCCCCACAAACGCAGTCGACCAATCCAGTGCCAAAATTGTAAAGAATTTGGCCACTCAAAAACTTATTGCACGCTTCCCAGTGTATGCGTAATTTGTGGAGATCTCCATTCATCCCTAACATGCCATAAAATAAAAGAAGATGCTAATGTAAAAAAATGCAGCAACTGCTTTGGAAACCACACAGCAAACTATCGTGGCTGTCCAGTATATCAGACCTTCAAAAACAAGGCTATTACTTCAGTTGGACCCACTAATTTCAACCAAGTCATGCAAAAGTTGCCCACCCCCCCTAAACAATCTAATGCACCAATTAATGTAAATCACTTTATGAATCAAGGTGTTTCGTACGCCAGTGCTCTAAAAGGTGACAACCCAGTCCCCATAAACGTTCAGCCTGCTCCTCAAAGCAGCAATCTCGAACAAACCCTTCAAATGTTTATGCAAAACATGTCTCAATTTATGTCTAGTATGCAAAACATGGTACAAGACATGATAAAAAATCAAAATCTTCTGCTTCAGCATCTCCTATCCAAACCATGAATGGTTTAAAAATATCATTTTCGAATGCGAACGGCCTCTGTCTACACAAACTAGAACTTTTCGAGTTCCTAAAAGAGTCAAGCATAGATGTAATGCTAATTTCTGAAACTCATTTTACTGAAAAACACTATTTCAATATTCCGGGATATAGACTCATACGACAAAACATCCAAGCGGTAACGCAAGAGGTGGATCTGCAATTCTCATTTAAAGAAGGATCAAACATTATGCTCTTCAGAATTACTGTACAGATTATATACAGGCAACTAGTATTTCTCTCGATGAATATCTAAAAAGGTCTAACATTAACGGCTATATACTGTCCACCTAGACATAAAATAAGAGAACAGAAATTTCAGTCATTCTTCAACACACGTATTGGAGTTCTCGTCTTATATCACCTAAGGGAAGGCTGCTGTGGAATACAGTTACTAAACTTTTTCTAGACGTAGTCTCTTCTGGCAAACCAACATCGAGTCAAAAGTGGCTTTGACCAACAGATAGACGCAAAAATCCCGATGTAATCGATTTTGCAGTCTTTAAAACTTTGAAAAGAAGCCAATTAACTACTGAATCTTCTCTAGATCTATCATCAGACCATACGCCTACCATTTTTACAATTAATTATGTTCCAAGCATCGATGTTACTCCAATAAATAAATTGACCAGCAAGCTCACAAGTTGGCTCAAATATAGGCAGTATATAAGCTCACACATAAACCCTAATGTGTCACTTAAAATTAAATTTATATAGCAGTAAAAAATTTCACTTTTCTGCTTACACAAGCAGCTAACGCAGCAACTCCCGGCTCAATAACAAATAGTTTAACCCACACATATAAAAAAAGCACACCAAAGGACATAGAGGATTTAATAAGAAAGAAAAGGCAAATACGCCGCGAATGGCAGAATCATAGATCTCCTACTCTGAAAAAAGATCTTCGCGACATTACCCGAAGTCTTCAAAAGCAGCTAAAGTAGAAATCACAAAGAGACTTTCAATAATTCGTTGAATAGCTCGCACCCACCAAATCGTCAAACTACTCTCTCTGGCGAGCTGCCAAAAATATGACAAAACACATACTGTCAGAACCGCCCATTCGGTTATCAAACGGAAATTGGGCGGCCAGAAGCGATGCGGAAAAAGGTGCGGCATTTGCCAATCACCTGAAAACTGTGTTTTCTCAAAACACGACATTTGGTGATACCCCATTACCGGCATTAGTCGCTCAACATACCTCGAATACCCCTCGCTTTAAAAAAAAAGGAAATTATGGAGACAATAAATAAATGCTTAAAACCAATTAAAGCTCCAGGTTCGGATTTGATAACACCTAAAATGGTAAAAGAACTGCCAAACATTGCTACAACTTATTTGCTCCATATATTCAATGCTATTCCAGATGACTGGAAACTTTCACAAGTTACAATGATCCCCAAACGCGGAAAAGACCCTAGTAATGTGTCTTCATACCGACCAATAAGCTTGCTCCCGGTTATTTCAAAACTCTTTGAAAAACTTTTAACAAAGTTGATTGTACCCAAAATTACTGAAAAAGTTGTGATTCTCAATCATCAATTTGGTTCCGAGAGAAACATGGCACAATCGAACAGATGCATCGCATTGTGGATTCAATAAAAGCCACATTTGAAAACTGCTCCGCAGTTTTTCTCGATATCGCCCAAGCATTTGATAAAGTATGGCACGAAGGACTAATTACAAAACTATATCATATTCTTCCCGCTAATATGGTCTGCCTTCTTAAAAACTATATCACAAATAGAAAATTTGTGGTACAACACAAAAGTTTTGTCTCTCGAAAATACGAAATACTATCCGGTGTACCACAAGGCAGTGTCCTCGCTCCACTACTATACATTCTCTACACAGCTGATATGCCTAAAAGTGATAGAACCCTCATATCCATTTTTGCTGATGACACGGCTATACTGTGCTCCCATTCAAATCCAGCTATGGCATCGTATTACTTGCAGGAACACTTAGACTCTCTAAGTCAATGGCTGGCCCGCTGGAAAATTAAAGTCAACGAATCAAAAAGTTGCCATTTAACCTTCACTCTAAGAAAAGGAACGTGCCCTGCTCTGAAAATTAACGGCCAAGTTGTACCCGAAAGATCCGAAACTAAGTATCTCGGTATTTACCTCGACCGCAGACTTACATGGCAAAAACACATTGCAACTAAAATTACCCAAATTAAACTTAAAAGGCTTGAGCTGAAATGACAAACATTCTGCAATAACAACATGGTGAAGAGGACTTGTTATTTTGTCAGACTACTATTTACCAAAAATAATGGATATTGAGATTAGCTTACTAAAAAGTAGGAACGATTTGTAAATCTTCTTTATGAGCGAAACTTCAGCTATGTTCAGCTGTGTATGCAAGTTAGCGGTTCATAATTCATTGGCACCTAATGGCCATTGAAAACAATTTTGGAAATTGTGTTTTTTGAACTTAGATCGAAATTAAATTGTCAAAAACCACTTTTCATTCCATTAGAAATTCAATTTACCACTTTGAATTTACTTAAAACTTGAATCCAAGCTTTGACATATTCTTCTTCCACTTTCGGTTCCAAGGTTATTCAAACAAAGCATGGTTTTTCCTCTCTCAAAAAGTAGATATAATAAGATAAAGTTTGTAATCAGTTTTAGTTTGAATTTGGAATAATAAAGCTTTGTATCAAAAAAAAAAATTAATTTGAATAATATAAAAAAACAAAGTTAACCACATTAAAATGACTGAAAAACGTTTTGAAAACAAGAAACCTAAAGTTCAAGGCTATAATTGCAAACTGAAAACAAAACAAGTAAGAGAATAATCCTTGGCTATGCCGAAAAGATCAAATCCCTCCGCCATTACACCACATAATTTGCTTCTTTTAGCACATTAGTGCTACATGTCTCTTTTAATAGAATAAGTGTTGGTTATCGAATTTGATCTGGTGATTTACAATGTGACTTTTTTAATTAATTTTTTTTCCGCATGGAAAGGGGTGGTTTGCATTGGACGTGGTTCTTATCCGATCACGTCCATTTATTGTAAGAAGTTTTGTGTAACTACTAAAGTGCTGAATATTAAATTTGAAATGGATATCTGCACTAAAACTATTAAAATATTTTCTTTTCGTGCCGAAAAAAAGGTTTTTGAAAATAAAAAACTGTAAAAGTTCATGAAAATAAAACTATCGTAAAAAATGTATCGCAAAAAATAATAAGCATCACACAATAAATAACTTAGTGGTCATTTACAATACGCCACTTCCAAGTCAAAAAGAAGACAGGGAAAGGTGAGATCTCGTCGGATTATTTTCAGGTCAAGTCTTTTTGTACATCACTCGCCCAGCGAAGTTGGTCTAGACTTAGCTTTGTAGGGGAAATGGAAAAGATGTCAGATTTGACTTTGCCAATGGTGCCACTAGACCGGAACAGCTAGTTCCAGTTCCAACACAGAGCCATGTCTGGCCACAAACTTGCTTCGTCTGGTAACATTAGGGGTTTTGAGATACAAAATATGCCGGTACCAATAAGGAAACTCATTTTGGAGCGGTCCATGAAGGTAAGTATGTTGGGGATTGGTTCTTCGCTAACTAATGTCCACGTCCATCAGTCTTAAGAATGAAGACGTTCCTAACTTTAATTTATCTGGAGGGAATATAGCTAAGAGTGATACTTTGCTTAAATAGTACTCCAGTCACGTAATCACACTGTCTCTCAAAATTTAGCTTCGTATCAAGGAGAACACCAAGATACATAGCTTCAAGAAAAGGAGTAAAGTGGTTGTCCTTTAAGCACTGGTAGTTCAAAATGTAGCTAACTTGGTTCTGGTAAGGAAAAGCTAGGTACACCGACAATCCGCACCAAGTTACCAATTCATGAAGAGTTCGCAGTGCACCGGGTATTCTTACTGGAACTACATTACTTTAAAAAAAAATCACAACGAGAATTTGCTTAACAGCAATAAACCCAAACGAAACCTATTGAATTGCTTTTTCAATCAGGGATTACTAAACGTCAGCAAACAACAAAAAGATAATGATTATGCATTGTGATCAAACGGTCACGAGAGAGTCAACAGGCTAAAACAACCATATTTTAAAGAGCAAAGGTTGAACAACGTTCAAGATAATAATCCTCGCGTCAGTAGCTTGTTAAGAACCATTTTTCGCAGACAGTAGTTTTTTAACATTATCATGAATTTATGAACATTATCATGAGGTTGAACAACGTTCAAGATAATAATCCTCGCGTCAATAGCCAGTTAAGAACCATTTTTCTCAGACAGTAGTTTTTTAACATTATCATGAATTTATGATATTTCTAATTAGGAAACGGATTTCTAATTCTAATACATAGTATATACAATTTTGAAAAAATAACGCTATTATCGTTTCGAATAAATCTGTATTATTTTATACAAATACTTAAGAGAAAATATACTATAACAAATCTCTAGAAATTAATGGAAAAGGGAAGTACTTGATAAATATGTCGAATCTCCATCATCTTGAAGATGACATTAATAGCACGTTTTGGGGGAAGATCCTTCACTAACTAAAAAATTGTTCAATGTATTGACAGGATTAGTAATTACACCTTGAGATCAAGCAATCCTGAATTTTTCGGTATCTCATATCCATAAACGATTAAACTTATAAAATCATCGTTAATATGATATAAAATTTATATTAAAAAATATATATAAATATTCCTTTTAGGGCAGCCGTAACTGCAGATAGATATACAAACAGATTTTGAAATACAAATTTTTGAGTAAAGAATATCCTGATTCTCTCGCTTGAAAGAATTTAGGTAGTATTAGAAATAGCGAAAACCTTTATATCGCTCCTATATGTTGATAGTTGATAAAAATTTTATGAGAAAACAAATATTGCTGATTGATTATAAAACACTCAACGAGCATACTATACCCGATACATACCCAATGGAAGATCGTAGTGTGATCTTAAGTAATTTATGCAATGCATAATTCTTATCCATTCAAGATTTATAATCAGGATTTTATCAGACTAAAATTAAATTAGGTTGCCGTTTGAATTAAAAAATGTTCCCAGAATATTTCAAAGATTAAACTAATACTAGGCAAAGCCTCGGATATAATGGCTCCGGAATCATGACGACATTTAACGCACGAAAAAGGACACGAATAGCACAATGGAATGTAAGAACACTTCTTCAAACATCAAAACTAGCACAACTTAAGAAGCAAACGGTGGATTACAACATCGAAATCCTTGGCATCAGCGAAATGAGGTGGAGTAGTAGTGGGGATTCTGTCACAGGAAATGGCAATACACTGCTATACCGTGGTAAAGAAACTAGAGGGGAAAGCGGCGTCGGCATCATCATAACGCGAAAAATAGTAGCATGTAACGATGTTCTTTGGTCAATTTTATTGATAGGAAGCGGATGCACGCTTTATTTCCGGCTCTAGCTCGTGACTAATGGGGTGGGATTCTTGCCACCTATCAATAAATTTTTTGTCTACCTTGCTGCAAATTAAATTTATTTTAATATGCGAGCAGAAAGGAAAGGGAAAAGGGATTCAGGGGGAAACGGAAACTAAAAATATCTAACTGCTGCGTTTAAGAGATGCCATCGATTCTCAATGAATTTTGCCCACCCAAACATGGTCTTCCTTAACCCAAAGTATTGAAAATTTTTCATAATATATAGACCACTAACACAACACAAAATCGACCTTAACGCTTGAAAATTTGAATCAATTAATCATTATAACAATTTTATTTATAAACTACAAATTAAAGAAAAATCTTCTTCTTTTTGAAGGCTAGAAAAACGCAGTACAAATAGCTTAATAATAAATATTAATGAATTGAATTTAAATTTCATCATTAAGTTTGTATTAACAATTTATATACAAAAATAGAAAAATTTGATATAAGGGTAATCACAATTTGATTGTGTTTTATGTGATTTTATATGAAACGCAAAGCTTAAATCAATATATTATAATTTATTTGTATTCATAATTAAATTTTAATTGTGCATATTTTAAATTAATATTTTATAAAAAAAAATGAATCAAAAAAAAAGCAATAATTATAAAAATTTATATGTGCTCCAAGGGTTCTTAACCTTTGGCCAATATGAAATTACCAAAAAAAATATAACTGCATATGTTGATATTAAATATTGCTCAAACAAAAACAAAACTTTCGACAAAAGAGAATAACTTTTGTTCTGGTTGCCAATAATTTTAATTTTTTTATTTTGAGAGTAAGAAAATATGAGCGACTTACTTATTTTAGTTGCTCGACGATAATTACTCCAACGGTGAAAGATCTTTCAGCGACGAGAGCGAGTTAAATCGTAGTTTGTATCTAAATAAAAAAATGTTTATACGGATTATGGTATTGTTTCCAGCAACATGTTGCGCAACATTACTTGCAGCACTTTTTTTTAAAACATGTTGTACTGGAATTGAACTACCATATTAAAATTAATTTTTTTTATAAATTTGAATAGAAAAACAGGAAATAAAAATTTTAGAAGTAAAGCTTTATATATGAACTATAGAGTGGATTAAATTTCACATTTAGATAATTTTAAGTGAAAGGTTTACTAAAATTTTATATCAAAAAGCGGTCAACCGGTACTTGCTACTTTAAGTGAGAGCACTTGATAATAAAAAAACCGCAAAGCCCAACCTTTCATTTAAAAAGATCTAAGTTGATTTTTTTCTTTCAGATATGCAACTTTTTGATTCACTTATTTTTTATAAAAATGTTTTTTTTTTTATATTGTATTTTCATATTTTAAAATTGGGTTTAAACTTCACGTATTTAATCTTGCTATTTCTTTAAAGCACATTTTATATTATCTTTTTCACTATTTTCTACTTGTACAATATTTATTAGGTATACAAATAAGTTTCCGCCGTTTTGAGAAAGATGGCGTGGCACGAGGTTTACGTTGGAATTCGCAGATGGTAACCCACTTGAAATTAGTTTTTTATTCCAGAACAACATAAGCTTATCATGTTATTAAGTTCGCATTAGCATTATATATTTTTCTTCATCTAAAAATGTCTCAATTTGAGCCAACTAAGTGTCATTTGCGGGAACTTTTAATTTATTTTTTTAATTTAAAAAAATCTGCTGCTGAGTCGCATCGATTGCTCGTAGAAGCATATAATGAGGATGCTTTGAGTGAGAGAACATGTCGTGAGTGGTTTCAAAAATTTAAAAAAGGTGATTTTGACATAAAAGACAAAGATCGCAGTGGAAGGCCGAAAATTTACGAGGATGCAGATTTGGAGAAATTATTGGGTGAAGATTCGTCTCAAACACAAAAGGAACTTGCACTTGGTTTAGAAGTCACTCAGCAAGCAGTCTCACATCGTTTAAAATAATATCTTTAGCACAATAGAGATCTTTTACATATTTATATTAAAAAGTTATTTTTTTCTGAACTTTACCAAATTTTTCATTTAATAACAATTTAAGCAAAGAAACGCTTAAAAGTTTTGTGCTTATTTTTTTTAAACTTCATTCTTTTTAAGTATTTTCTTTTCATTTTAGATTTGCTTTTGATTTTAAGCAAAATACTGATTTTTTAATAATTCATTTTTCAATTGGCGCACTTTAAAAGTGTATTTATTTTTATTTTTTCAAACTAAACATTTAATTTTAAAACTGTTTAGATCATCGTTTTTCTTATTTTTTTTTTAAATAATTTTTAAGGGGTTTTCACGGTTTTTCTTAGGGCTTTTCTGGCACTTTATATATAAAGAAAAAGGTGTTTTCTTTTCTTAAAAATCAAATGTTTTTAGGGTTTTTTTTTCTTGAATTACAAAAACTGCATTACACGCTCGTTTCACCATATATATGTAATTTTCGCCCGTTTGCTTAAAGATCTGGTTATAACTGAAGCTGTTCAGCATACCATAACTTCTTGACATTTGCTTCACCTTGGAATTTAGAGAGAGAGGCGATTTTGTCAGTCGCCACGATGATTTTTAGGAATATTTTTAGATTTTTTTCACCAGCCAAAATTTAGAATAATATTTGAAAATTCGATTTCAAAAATAATTTTCTTTAAATTTAACGCGAAAAAGAATTAGGATACAGACGCTTTTAAGCTGCTTCTTGTTACCTCGGTGGCTGGATCAGAAAAGCACGGACATTGTGCTTTTCCTAAATGGCTAAATTCGGTTTTCATAGAGGTCGTTCGATATAACGGATTGAAATTTGCTAAATCATATTGGTGGGATATTTTTTCGAACTTCAATACAGTGGCTTACAAATACGTACTACCAAAAAAAATATAGTACGCATAGCGTTTATGTAATATTAATAGCAGTTAAAGTTAAAAAAAAGTGGGGTAAAAATAATAAAAAAAAATAAAATGTTTTTCATGCTACAAGCCCCTGTACATTTCCCCCCAACCAAAATCAGATTTTTGGGGTGGAACTCACAAAAACTGATACCGCTTGTAGCGTAAAAGTTTTTTGGCGAATATCCTTAGCATGATAGGTACCAACAAGTCGTCCTTTTAAATCTTCGAGTTCATAATAGCAGTTACCTAATTTACATCGCACGCGCGACTTAAGAAATGTTGGTGCTAGTTTTGCATTAAAACCTTTTTCGAAATTTCTCTGCTGAAAACTCCGTCTAAACACTTCCTGGCCAATGTCGTATGACACAATTCTAGCTCTCAAGTTGTATGCTTTTTCCTTGCGCTCTTGCTGTTTTTTTCATTAAATTGCATGCGCGGTTTCTAATTATTTCAAATGTATCTTTTCTATTAAAGCTAACTGTTCGGTCTTCTAAAATATTCAAGTTTCTTAATAATGCAAATGTCGAACTGTTTGTAATCATTTGCTGCCCAAATGCAATAAAATAAGGCAAAATTCCAATTGAAGTGTGTATTGCCGATCGCAAAGCACAACAAATGCTGCTCAAATATTCAGCCCAATTCTTTTGGTCAGGTTTAACATATGCTTTGATGGCTGAAATAACTGAACGGTTTACGCGTTCGGACGCGTTTGCTTGCGACGAATGTACTGTAGTATATATATTTTTGTAGCAATTCATTAAATTGATTTGATTTGAACTGAAACCCATTATCAGAGACAATTGTCTCGGGTGTACCAAATGCATGAAATAATTCTTCTTCAATATATTTTGTTACTATGTCAGATGTAAACTTTTTTACTGGTTTAAGAAAAGGATATTTTGAAAAATTATCTAACATAATAAAAATTCCTATGTTACCAGAACGCGAACGGGGATACGGACCTAAAAAATTTACGTATAGCTTTTGGAAAAATATTTCTTTTTCTGATGTTTTACCCATTGGAGGTCGTAAAATATAATTTGGGTGTTTTGTACATTTACAGATTTCACATGCATTTAAATATGTTTTAACATCCGATACCAATCCTGGCTAAAAATAATAACCTCGAATGCGTTCAAGCATTTTGCGCTGAATTTAAATCAACGAAAATCCCACTGACAATATCTTAAGCGGACAGATCATCAGTATTTACTCTAGAAAGTGTATCTGGAACTATGTTTTGGCTACCACATCTATGCTATATTTTGAAAGTAAATCCCTGAAGTTTTAAAGCCCATCGAACTAACCGCAAATTTAAATCTGTTTGAGACATGAGCCACTTTAACGACGCATGGTCCTTCAACATACGCTCAAAATTTCTTTAGCAAAGCTGCTAAACACTCTTGTTCGGTCACTGAATAATTGCGTTGGGCTTTGTTAAGTTTCTTTGACACAAATGCTACTGGAAACTCATCACCCTCTTCATTTATTTGTACCAATACGCTTCCTATTCCGGTTTTGCTTGCATCACAGTATCTATAGAACGGCTGTGAAAAATTTGGACTATGCAAAACAGGGGCGGTACTCAATATAAGTTTTAAATCATCAAACGATTTTTGTGCCTCATCGTTCCAAGCAAACTGACGTTTATTTTTTTTAAGCAAATCGGTTAAAGGCATGGTAACTGAAGCATAGTTTTTTATAAATTTCCTTTACCAACCAGACATCCCTAAAAACCGTCGGAGTTGTTTCACAGAACACGGAGTCGGAAAATCTGTAATGGCTGCCACTTTTTCCGGATCTGTGCGAATAATCCCATTACCTACTATATGGCCTAAATATCGGACTTCTTTTAGACAAAATTTACTATTCTGTACATTTATAGTCAATCCTGAAAATTTAAATTGCTGGGCAACTTCACGAAGAACCTCAAGGCGTTTTTGAAAATTTTCTGAAATAATTAATAAATCATCCAGGTAAACAAAAACTTATGACCTAAGATGGGCTGGTATTACTTTGTCCTTAAGGCGTGACATGGTTTGAGGCGCATTGCATAGGAAAAATGGCATCACTATATAGTGATACAGCGGTCTGCCTGGTACAGTAAATGCGGTTTTATCACGGGACGCAACATCTAAGGGTATTTGCCATAAAGCATCTTTTAAGTCAAAACTGGTAATAAACTCTGCTTTTGGTAGCCTACTTAATATGCCATCGATATTAGGTAGCGGATACGCATCTTTTGCAGTTACTGAATTGACTTTTCTGCTATCAAGACATAAACGCACTTTGCCGAGTTTACGCACCAAAAAAAATTGGCGAAGACTAAGCACTATCTGACTCCTCAATAACTCCTAGATCTAACATTCTGTCAATTTCTGCATAAATTAATTTTTCTATCTCGGGCGAAACTGCAAAATGGCGTTGCTTAGTTGGCTTTGTATCGCCAACGTCAATATGGTGAGAAATTACGCTCGTTTTGCCAAGGCCTAAATTTGCAAAAGACGGAAAAGAATTTACAACGATTTGAAGTTATTTAAGCTGAATTTCTGAAAGAAAGTATAAATCTGAAAGGGTTTCAGATTTTTCTCAACAAAAGTTTTGTTGGCAAAAGATTATATGCATGCCAAAAATCAATTCCTAAAAGCAAGAAATAAATTGACTTCAGCATGTGGACGAATATCAATTTTATTTAAAATTGCATTTAAAAACTTTTTACGGTTAATTTTAACGTTTTTCCAAAATGCACTTAATCGTAAACTTGACCGTTTTCGGGATTTTTGTTGTGAAAAATTATTAAAAATGCGTTCACCCGATTCATTGTATTCAGACAGACGGACGTGAAAAGGTTTGAATTTTTTTAAAATTTTTATATTTGTATTTTTGTGTAAATTATTGCTTAAAGAATTTGTGTGATCAGCTAATTTTGAAAAACTTAATTGTCTGTGTTGGTCGACTGACTTACGGATGCATTCGTTTGTTTGCGTGCATTTTTCAGTGAACTGCTTTACAAGTTTTTTGATGCACAATTTTTGCAAGTGGGTTTGCACATGTTCAGCGTACCACAACCGTAACAAAAAAATTTACGTTCCGCTAAACACTCATGGTAGCGATGACCGTTTTTGCCACAATTTCAGCATATCAAAAATATGGCTGCAATTTCATCGCCGTCATCGACAACCTCGCACGAATCTTTGTGATAGAAAAAGTATTAGAATCAATCTCAGAAATATTTTTACGAGATTGAAATGGTTTTAAAATTTGTTGATTACGACGTCTGTCTCGTCTGTCTCGATCGGTCGAATGGATGATTTTTGCGGTAAATGCGACAAAGCCTATGCGGCTTATGCAAGAAAGCTTTCCATCGTGCTTGCCGCCAGGGTCCGTTGACCGAATATGATGTTAAATTGATGAAAATGAATCGTCATATTGGTTATTTTTGTCTTGATAGTGTTGGTAAATTCACTCAAATAGCCAAAGCCAACGATACAATCCTTGAAATGCAAAAGGCTGGATTCGATAAGCTTTATAAAAGGATTGATGCTAAATATTGTTCTTTGTTTGACCAAATTGAGCAATTGCAAAGTAATCTGGATAACCAACTAAGTAAGCTCAATAAGCATGGTATGGAGAATACCAACAAAATTTATGACATTTCTGCTGAGATGTCGAAACTCAAACATTATCTCATGGACTCAGCTAAAACAAATCTTGGAGCGGCTGATTACCATTCTCCGTTTGATGCCATAAACTCTCCCTCTGTTGTGATAACGGACTGTGTCAACTGTTCATATGTTTCGCCTGCTGATATTCCTGCTGTTGCTGCATCTTCTTCACAGGCTCATTATCAGGTACGCTCAGATTATAATAACCTCTCTTATGCCCAATGTGTGGCGGCGGTATCGCCTGCTGATTCTCATAATGCTGTTCTTCGCCCATCAATGTCATCACAAAATCGTTTATCTGTTGCTAATATGGTAAATGTTCGAGCATCTCCCGTTTCATCTCGTCCTGTCAATAACAATAATGCCGCACACTTTCACAATTATGGTTACAGATAATATATGGATACCTGTTAAAAAAAAAAAAAAAAAAACCAAAACAACATAGCAATAAACTTACTGTTGTTGGTAGCAATGCGAGTCATGAGCTTGACGTTGTTGTCAATATGAAATCCACTTGTCTTCATTTAATCCAAGTGTAACCCAAGGCAATATTATTGATTATGTACATAAAGACTCTAATATTGGTAAGAGCCATTTTATGTGCTATAGATTAATTAAGAAAGATGCTGTAACTGAAAATCTAAGGGAATTAACTTTAAATTGGGAGTTTCGTAACAATTTTATGAACGAATTTTAGATCCATCTATTTGGCAAGAAAACATTAAAGTACGCCTATTCAAAAATTTTCGAAAATTAGAGGCGAACAATGTTCCAACTTAGCTTCTTCTTCTTCGACACCCTACCGATGTCATCTGCCTGTACTACTGCATACAGATCTTCGTCGTATTCTGTCTATTACCAAAATGTGGGTGGAATTCGAACAAAAACAACGAAATTTCAACTTGCTGTATCATTGCATGAATTGCATTCACAAAGATATTTCTTCATTAGAACTTTTCGACAAATTCTATTCTACTTATCGACTTGATCGCTGTCCGATTGCTTCTGGACATGAGAGAGATGGAGGCGTAATGATAGCTGTAAGAGCAGATTTTTCAGGTAAAATTATTCAGATGCCTGAATCAGATAGTAACATCGAACAGATTTGTGTTCAAAAAATTTTTACTAATAATACTAGTACATATGTTGTAGTGTCATATATACCACCAAATAGTTCTATTGATATTTATGAAAAGCATTTAAATAATATATCTTTTTTAACTGTTAATCTAAGCTCAAATCATAGTATGTTTGTTTTGGGCGACTTTAATTTAGGGAATATTCAGTGGACTTTGGTTGAAAATAATCTGTTACCATTTAATATCAAATCAGATGTTGATTCGCTTGAAACGGGTTATTTTCTTTCAAACGATTTTTCTCAAATAAATTACATTACAAATAATTTAAGTAGAATATTAGACTTTATATTTTATAATGATTTAAAAGTAGTTTGCGCTGAAAACCTTTCACCTATTTCTAATAATAGTATGCATCATAAAGCTTTAACTATAAAATTCAACTTTTATATTTATGAAAAATTTGTAGAAGACGTTTCAAATCAATTAGATTTTTCCAAAAGAAACTTTAATGCGATTAGAGAATTTTTAAAAAACACAGACTGGTCAGTTTAAATAATTGTGAAAATCCAGTTGATGTTTATGAATTTATGTGTTCTCAATTTTCAATTGCAAATTCAAAGTTTGTTCAAAAAAAGTTAACAATTTTAAAAAATAAACCGCCTTGGTTTAATTCAAGACTTGCTCATTTGAAAAACCTTAAATCTAAAGCTTATAAAAAATTTATTAAGACAAATTGTGAATTTGATCGTCTGAATTTTAATTATTTGCGTAAAAATTTTGATATGCTTCATAATTTTTTATACAGTAAATATATATTTAACATTGAATGTAAACTTAAAAGTAATCCATCACATTTTGGAATTATTTAAATAGTAAACGCAAGTCTAATGGCTTTTCAACGAGCATGGAATTTGAAGGTGTGATATCATGCAATACTCAATTCATGTAATCTTTTTGCCGAATATTTTCAAAAAGTTTATGAAAATTATGGAACTAATAATCAATTTGTATCACCAAATTTAGAAATTGTTAATAACTTTACGGTTTTTGAAGATGATGTTGTATCTAAGCCTAATGTTGTATTCCTCCAGATCCCGAATGTAGGTACCAATGTTGTATTTCGTCAAATTGTTATCCTCCTACCGCGAATCTTATTAAAAACACTTTTTAATTTTAATTTACTTTAATTTATTTACTCAAAGCAAAATAGTGGAATGATCTTATTCCTAAAACGAACTACTGAAGACTGCGATTTCTATCCAAACCAAAATCTAAAGAAACCTACTTATCTTTGGCAACGCCCAGCGGTTACGTTTTACTCTTCGTAACCCGCTCCTAACCTAGGCCAATAAAAACTAAAAGCTTGACCGAGAATCGATCGCGGCTTCTGCATTGGTTGACCCAATTCTTCATATTCACTTATGCATATTCAGCTGATTGTATTCATAAGTCGGTTACGATTTATTTGTTTACAAAAAACTGCTAGTTCCGCATTATTTGCAATTTTTTTGAGTTCATTGTATTTGTTCACAAAAAATTGCTAATTCCGCATTGCTTGCAATTTTTTTTTGAATTATTGAATTCGACAATAATTATTATACAATCCGCTTCATGCGAATAAGTCAATATACAACAATGATGTTGCTTCAGCAATTTTTTATTTAAAATTTAGTTTTAAATTTGAACAGGGCGACTTTCCTCCAATGTTTTTTAAACTTTGCGCAGAGAATATTATAAAACTAATATTAATTTTATTATTTTTAATTTTTATAAATGATTTGCCAAGTATTTTTAAATTTTCTGAATGTCTTATGTTTGCTGATGACGTGAAACTTTTTAGAAGGATTTTATACTTGTCGGATTGTATTAAACTGCAGAGCGATTTATATAATTTTCATGATTGATGTCTTTTAAATAATTTACATTTAAATGTTAGCAAATGTTGCATTGTTTCCTATACAAAGCGTTCAAATTTTGTTTTGTTTGATTATTCCTTAAACAATAGTCTTCTGATACGGAAAACCATAGTAAAAGACTGAGATGTAATATTTGAAACAAATTTTAATTTTAAATTTCACTATGACTATATTATTGCCAAATCATATTAGATGCTTGGATTTATAAAGAGAAATTCTCAACAATTTAAAAATCCTCTGACTGTTAAATCTCTTTTCATTTCGCTGGTACGTAGTATTCTTGGTTACTGTTCAGTATTTGGAACCCATTTTACAACGAATATTCTAATCGCATTGAAAGAGTTCAAAGAAATTTCTTAAAATATGCCATAAGCAAACTTCGGTGGGCTGACTGTCTCCCAAAATAACATGCCCGGCGTAAATTACTCGGTTTGCAATCACTAAAAGACAGCAGGTCATTTTACGATCTAATGTTTGTTTATAAAATTTTATGTAACTCAATAAAATGTAGTGAATTGTCCAATCATTTTAAACTATATGAAGCTCCGAGAGATTTACGCCATAATCGCAGTCTTAAAGAAACGCTTCACAAATCGAATTATGCTATTAATGAATCAATAACGAGATGTATTCGTTTTTGCAATAATTATTGTCCAATTTAAAATTTTAAATGTTCAAAAACTCATTTTAAATTAAGTTTGTTCATGCTTTTTAATTAATTATTAACATGTACATACGAAGTTGTTAATTAGTCTGTAAGAATTGTATTCAGTAGACCGAAATAAATTCTGAAACTGAACTTATTTTTAAATTTGAAATTTCTAATTGAATTTCAGGCAAGACATTTCTTCTTAAAATTTCAACTAAACACGCTTCTGTTAATTTGGTGTTAAGTCGATCGGTAAGCTCTAAAATTGAATCATAAAATGCATCGAAATTTTGATTAGGTTTTTGTTTACGGTCCCTAATCATTTCGCGATAATCCACTTCTGTCCGAGTGTCATTGTATTGTGCTCGTAAAGCAGTGCACAAATCGCTCCACCTGAAATCTCTGACAGATTTGTGGTATCTCCAAAACCAATCATTTGCTTTGGATTCAAAAAGTGATCTAGCATTGCAACTAAAAGATCGAAATTACCACCTAACGTTTGCCTTGTTAAAGCTTCTACGCGATAAATAAAATTTTTTACCGATAACCCATCTGAACCTCCAGAAAACCGTACCTTCCAGTTATAAATAATATGGCCGACTTTATCGGATCTGAAAGCCAAATCGGAAATAATCTGAGTACTTTGGAGGTTTGGTGAATTTGGTGAGAGAAATGTTGCAGTGCCAAAATTATTTTGATCATTATTTCCATTTGAAGCAGAAAAATTGTTGTGTGTTGTTGCTGGTAAACCGAGTAATTGTTCAAGAGTTTGTTGTTCAACTGCTGGTAAAGATAGCATTTGCGGCTGAACTTGAAATGGAACATTTGATGATTGTGTGTTAACACTTGGATGTGATTGAGACACATTTTGCAGGCTCAATTGTCTGAAACCAGCTTCGATGTTTAAACCGAAAAGTCGAGATAATTGTTCACTAAAAGTCGAACTAAGGTTAGTAATCATTGAGGCTTGTTGCCTATTACTAACTTCTACAAGCTGACCTAATTGTTGGCTGATAACATTTATGCGTGTTGAGCGACAACAGCAGCAATAACAGGGTTACGAATTGTTTTTCTTTGCTCAGAATTTGGACTTAAAATCGCAGTATCAGCAGCGCCTTGATCTTGAAGAGAAGGAAGCGGAAGTGCCCGAGGAATAGGCATTTTATTTACGGTTTTTTCTGAATTTTTCTTAATTTTTGATTTCTTGTTGTTATTCCGGTTTCTTTGGTCAAACGAGTTTTGCATACAGGACAAGCAGGATTTGTTTGAACAAATTTTAAAATGCAGACTCTATGAAATGTATGGTTACATGATGTTTTAACTAAAAGACTAGGTTTGTCTATATTGATGTTACAAATAGTGCAAAAATTGATAGTACCACTCCTTTTTAATTCAGCAAGATTTTCGTTACTGTGATGAACTACGCTTCTATTCATGATTCAAGTTTAAGTGATCGAGAAAAAGAAAAAAAATAATCTTCATATAAATTTATATAAAATAATTTGTATATTAAAGATCTACCAAAAGCAATATTTATATTTTTGATTTCATTACATAATCGGTCGAAATTGGATGTGCTGCAAAACTTGTATTAAACGCATGCAGATAAATTAAGTCTATTGCGAAAAAATTAAAAAAAAATTTAAACTTTAATTATGGCTAGAAAATAGTATAAAGTATATACCAATATCTATATTTCACATAATAAATTTAAGTTGATTTTGAGCTTTAACTAAGGAGAGACAATAGCTTATTTCTCCACTTGAAGCCAATATTTCACTTAGTATTAGCAACAAAAAAAATTATAAAACATTTTTTTTTTATCAAAACAACTTATTTGGTTTGCAGCAAATGACTTGCATTTCATGCTAACAACATGTTTTAAAAAAAATACTTCCAAAACAAATTATATTTATTAGGTATGACTGAAACTATTTTTAGATGAAGTCTAAAACGAAAAAGAAAAGAATAAACAAAATGTGGTAAAATTGTGAAAATGAATTTAAAGAAAATCTTTAAATTGAAAGTTAAGAAAAATCCGAGATTAAATTTTGGAGCCACACGTTGTTTAGCATTTGTATGGGCCAATAAAAAAAATTATTAACACCAACAAAAAAGAATGGGCACCATGTTGTGCGCCAAAAATAATTATCTGTAGTGTTTAAGCCAAACGTCTCTTTTCTTTAATTTCTCTCTATTATCAAATATAGATGGCGTGTTGATCATTAGGATCCACGCCATATAAGAAAATTGTGTTTCCCCCCTTCGGCCTGCTCGAAGTTTAAAATATGTATGGCCGTCACTCGTAAAAAAGCAACGAAGACGGTAAGAATAGCGCCAATATTTTCTATAATAAATTATTTTAATAATAACTAATGCCTTTGAATTTTCTTTCTTTCCATTTATAAATTTGTTGGAGAATAAACTCCCTTTTTTTGTTGACATTTAGGCACAAGGCTTAACGCGCAAACATTTGGTCCTTCGGGCTGGAGATTAAGAATTCACCAGGATTCCCGAATATAATACCAGAAGCTTGAGAATCCCCGAAATACAACTTCATAAAATTTTTCCAACATATTTAAAAATAAAAGGTGCGTTCAATTGGTTTTTAATGATTCAAAGTGCGTTAATGTTCATTCAAAATTAAAGTAAACAAAATTAATAAATATTTATGTTTAAAGTTTATTGAATTTATAAAGAAGTTCTTACAGAAAAACAACAACAAAATTGGCGCTCTTATAGACCACATATGTATGTAAATATATTTTAAATTTCAGACGCACATAAACGGCAAATTACCGCATATTTACCTATATATTTACATACATATTTACATAATAACATTCTTGTCGATTGCTCTCACCAGAACACACACACACACATTGATTTACTGCAGCTGTTACCTTGCTTGCACATGAAATCTTTCGTCTCCTCTTTCTGCTTTGTCCGTCGTTCATCTAATTAGTTATTAGTGGCCAATTTTAATATAAGCCAACAAAAAAGTGTGCGCGCGTAATACAAATAAATTTATTGTGTTTTTAATTGAATAAAACACGTTTGCAAAAAAATAAATAAAGTGCGCGACACCACCACCCACCCCAATTATCAGTTTTTTTTGGCAGGTGATTTCAAAGGGAAATCACAGCGCAGAAGCATAAAGGTTAGTGAAAACGAAATTTTTTTGTTTGCGTTTTTTTTTTTTCAATAAAATCAGTGAATTATTAAAAAGAAATAAAAAGGAAAACAAACAAAACAAGTGGAAGCAGAAGAAGAAGAAGAGCAAAGTAAAATCAGTGTGGATTTCCCAACTCCCCCCCCCCCTGTTACAAACAAGCAGAGGAATTGATTGCAGCAGCGGCAAAACTTCAGAAGCAGAATCAACATTAAGCAGTTTCATAAATTAGTATATTATAATTAAATTTTAATTTATAATAAGTGAATCAATCACAAAAAACGACAATAATTTTGTCACTGAGCAAACTCTTGTTTTATTTTCTTTTCTTTACTTTTTATTCTTCTATTTTTTTCTCTAGCGAATTTTTACTCTTCAGAATTATAATTAGAGTGGTCCACAAGAAAAATATTAATAAAATAAAAGGTGAAATATTTAACCTTTTGGAACTTTTCATCTGGAAATTTACCTGTTGTTGATCTAAATTGGTATTAGATTTATATTTTTTTCGGTTTTGGTTCTTCGATTTAAATTTGTTCCATTTCAAACTGGAATTGCCATTAGGGTGGTTCATTATTGAAAATTATTTTTAAACATTTAAATTGAAAAAAAGGTGCGCGGTGAATAACCATAAGGGATTATTTAAGTGCTAATTTTCAAAATAGTTCAAGTTTCTTTAAATACCAATAGGGTGGTTTAAGTTAAAAAATTAAAGACTTCAAAATTAAAAAATTGTATTTACTATTAAATTAGTTAGTTTTTAAGGTGACACCTAAGTAAATTACAGAGTAAATTTCCAGCATTATTAAGGCGGTTCCAGAGTGACATAATAAGAAATTTTTTTATTAATTTTTCTTTCATCGATTTTATTTCGTGTTTCATTAAAATTGAAACAACGATAATATTCTTTACGAATAGATACAATTTCCTACATTTCTTATTGTGTGCTTTGATATAAGTATACCACTTTTATTTTGCGGTATTGTTTATTTAATTTTTTTTTATTCATTCCCTTTAATTACTTGATCAATATTTAAATATGGCCGCCATTGAACTATTTAATTCACAAGCAGAAGCCGTGCTGGAATTTGAAGCGGCCTTTAATGAAAGCGATCCCAAAGATTTAAGTTTCTTTTCTATCGAGGTACAAAGAGAGGAACTTAAATCGTTGTGGATAAATCTCAAGCATATGAGGCAGCTTTGAGAGAAGTCAAAGCACTAGGCGTTGAACACATTGATCAAGTCACCGATTTAAAATTAATTTTTCGAAATTGTTATATTGCATATGTTGCCACTACTTCACATATGGGTGAATATGCGCATAATTTGACTGTGCATCCGACACATAGTTCATCTTCTCGAGGCTCACCTCTTATCTCTGGCGCTGCTTCTACATCAGCAGCTGCCGCCACTCACGTTTCCCAATATCATAATAATGAGATACAACATAGTACAGTTTCAATAACACCTAATCATAGGCCCCCTCTCCAAGAGTACCCTACTCAAGGCACTCCTATTCAAAGTACCACCTCTCAATTTTATCAAGCCCAAAGAACAATCGATCAAAATATAGCAGCACCTAACGTAGCATCTTTACCAGCCTTGAATAATATTACTATGTCATATCCTATGTCCGATCATAATATTTGTTTGCCTCCGTGTGACACGGAAGTTTTTTACGGCGAGTATACGTCATAGCCATCTTTCAGCGATATGTATATTTATATATGTAATAGTCGACTTATGCCAGTCGAGAAACTCTTTCATTTAAACCAAAAATCAAGAGGTGAAGCTAAAGATATCGTTAAAAGGTCCCCATTGACCAATGATGGTTTTGCTCAAGCTTGGCAGAACCTTTCGGACCGATATGAAAATAAACGAATTCTGGTTAAAACTCAATTATAGATACTTTTTAATTTACCTGCGGTCTCATCAGAATCTGGAAACGCGTTAAAAAAAATGCAGAGAGACATAAACAATTGCATTAACATTAGAATTATACAATATAGATGTTGGAAACTGGGATGCAATTTTTGTTTATTTATGCTGCACGCGTTTGCCTGAAGCCACGCTCTCCTTATGGGAGCAAAGCATATCCAAGAAATTCGAGCCTCCCAAATGGAACGAATTGAATAATTTTTTGACCAATAGATTCCAAACTCTTGAAACTATTTCTGATCTGATACCAAACGCAATAAAGGTATCTGAACGAAAAACGAATATACAACCATCGTTGAGTAATAAGAATGTGCAAGCTCATCACAATGTTATGACTTCTAACTGTAAATTATGCACAAATCAACAACACCCCCTTAGGAATTGTCAATTTTTAAAGATATGAATCTGAATAACCGATTAGCTACTGTGCGAAAACATAATCTTTGCTTAAATTGTTTCGCGGACTCACATATAGTAAAAGACTGCAAGAGTCAATTTAATTGCTCACTATTGCACCGTGGATTTTCAGAAACCCCTTCTTCTCCGAGGCTGGCAGGATCCTCACGCCCTCACAACGCGATAACAAATTCTCGTACTCAAAGTACAGTTCATACGGCACAAGTTCATGCTGTAAACACTTCCAACGTAGAAGAAATACAGACCTGCTTTTCTGTTAGCAAAAAAAGCATTCTTTTAGGTACAGCAATGATAACCATATGTCATTTAGGTACAGTGTACACCGCCAGAGCATTAATTGATTCTGGTTCAGAGTGCACTTTTGTCTTAGAAAGACTTCAAAAGATGTTGAAGCTTCCCACCAAAACCGTAAATGCTCAAGTATCAGGTTTGAACAACATCGTTTCGGCTCGCATTCAAATGATGTGCAGCTTTGTATTAGGATCCCCCATCGATTCAAATTTGAGGATTGAGGCAAAGGGCCTTATTATTCCTCATCTTACGGGGAATTTTCCGACACAGTCCATAGATCCCTCCTTCATTCAAAGTTTACCTGATATTCAGTTAGCCGATTCAAACTTCCATATCAGTGGACCGGTAGATGTCCTAATAGGTGCCGACATTTATTCGACTATCTTATTGGATGGAATAAAACGAAATGTGCTCGGTTCTCTAATAGCACAGCAGACGTTATTTGGCTGGATCTTTACAGGACCTTTTCTCTCTAAAAAAGTTTCGACTTTTTCCACAGTTGTTTCTTACTATAGTGAAGTAACATTAGATCAACAACTGACCAAGTTTTGGGAATTAGAAGAAGTTCCTAAGAAAGTTTATTTGTTTCTTACTTTAGTGAAGTGACATTAGATCAACAACTGACCAAGTTTTGGGAATTAGAAGAAGTTCCTAAGAAAGTTTATTTGACCCCTGGAGAAAAATATTGCGAAGATCTTTTTATAAAAACAACCCGACGTAATTCGGAAGGCCGGTTTGTAGTAAAACTACCATTCCATGTTAATTTTCCTAAAGAAGTTAATTTAGGTCATTCTAGAACTGAAGCATTTCGGCAATTTACAAGAAATTACAAAATGGCAAAAGACCCTCTTTTAAAGCTGAATATGATAGAGTTCTATGAGAATATTTACAACTAGGGCAAATGCACAGGGTATTAGTCCCAAAATATGAATACGCTCCCTATCATTACTATCTGCCTCACCACGCCGTAATTAAACCTGAAAGTACTTCTACTAAAGTTAGAGTAGTTTTTAATACTTCAGCTCCCACTTCAAATGGAATAAGTTTAAATTCAATCTTTCCTACCGGTCCAGTTCTTCAAACTGACCTGACTGTTTTGATTCTAAAGTGGAGGTGCTTCAGATTTGTTTTCAGTGGCGATATAGAGAAAATGTACAGGCAAATTCTGGTAGATCCAAAACATACGCCGTATCAAAGAATATTGTACAGATTGAACTCAGATAGTGAAGTTGAAGATTTTGAATTAAAAACGGTCACCTTCGGTCTTAACTGTGCACCATTTTTAGCGATTAGGACCCTTTTAATGTTAGCAAAGGAAGTTGAAAAGTCTTTTCCATTAGCAGCGTCTATATTGAAAAATTATATGTACGTCGATGGTGCACTTGCTGGTGCACTTGCTGGTGCACATGACTTGCAGACCGCTATAAAAACGCGAGATGAACTTATAGCAGTGTTAGAATCAGCCGGGTTCCCCCTCAGAAAATGGACGGCAAATTGTCTCGACATCCTTAGCAGCATTCCTAGAGAACATCTACTAAATAGAGATTTTTTGGAATTGGAGGATTTTAGTTTAGCCAAAACTTTAGGTATAAGATGGAATGCCAGCCTCGACATTTTTTATTTTATAGCCAGACCTCTAGAAAGCAAAACTTCTTATACGAAAAGGGAAGTTTTGTCAACAATTGCCAAACTTTTCGACCCCGCAGGATGGTTAGGACCAATTATTGTTGTAGCGAAAATCCTAATGCAAAGGATCAGGGAAGCGAAAATAGACTGGGATGGTTGTTTAATTGTAGAACTTTTGCATCAATGGAAAGTGTTTTTAAGAAATAACAGTCATATTAATGAAATTAAGGTTCCAAGATGGATTAAATTCTCTCCTTCCAGTAAAGTTGAATTTCACGCTTTCTGTGACGCCTCAGAAAGAGCTTACGCGGCAGTATTATATATTCGTGTAGAAAATAATGGAAAAATAAGCACCCACATGCTCACTGCAAAGGTAGCCCCTGTCAAGACAATATCTCTAGCTCGATTAGAACTTTGCGGTGCAGTACTACTAGCAGATATGGTACATAATATTTTACCCCAATTAGAAATCTCCAAGTACACTCTTCATTTGTTGCACATCGAGTGACAAAAATTGAAGAGAAAGTCGGCACAAAGAACTGGTAACATGTTTCTTCTCATGATAATCCAGCCGATTTAGGAAGACGAAGTGTCACTCCTCTAGAACTCATAAATAGTGATCATTGGTGGCACGGACCAACTTGGTTGTCTGGAGATAATAGCCTTTGGACTAATGTCGCTCAAGCTAATTATACCATCGAAGAGGAAAAGAAAAATATTCAGGTACATTTCAGTTTTTCGATAATTATGACGATGTTTTAGATCGTTTCTCGGAGTTAGCAAGATCTTTGAGAGTGGTAGCTTACATTTTTAGATTCTTTCACCGAACCCATGCAAAACATAAAGGTTTAAAGCATTTTGAATCAACTATTCTTTCAAATCAAGAAATAAGATTTGTTAAGACTCGGTTAATCTTGTTAAGTCAGAAATATCACTTTGCTACTGAATATCGTGACATTTCGAATAAAAAATCTTTAAGTTCAAGTAGTTTATAGATCAAGACGGTGTGATCCGAGGAAATGGGCGTCTGAAAATCTCTCCAAATTTTTCCTATGATGAAAAATATTCGATAATTCTGGCATATAATTGTCAATTTTCTCGTCTTTTGATTAAATTCATCCATACGATATCCCTTCATGGAGGAATTCAGTTAGTTTGGCGTTTACTTAAAATGCAATTCCATATAATAAAGGCAAAGACATTGGTTAAAACTATTATACACAATTGTAAAACTTGTGTCATCTATAGGAAAAAGGAACAAACGTAAATAATGGCTTCTTTACCTCCATCGACGCGCATGTTTAATAACAAAAGGTTATGTTTGCGTCTTTGTATGTTTTGCAACTAAAGCAATTCACCTTGAAGCTACTAGCGATTTATCAGCTGTTACATTCTTGGCAGCTTTTACACGGTTTGTAGCTCGAAGAGGTTGCCCTGGACACCTTTATTCAGATAATGGAACAAATTTTGTAGGCGCTTCAAAAGTTGTGAGGCGCGAGTTTCGAGAATTCTTGACTTCCGCTCGAGATAGAGTTATGAATAAGCCTTCGTATCAAGATATAATTTGACACTTTAATCCTGCTGGCGCTCCTCATATGGGAGGTTTATGGGAAGCAGGAGTGAGAAGTTTTAAATCACATTTTAAAAAGATTGCAGGTGGTATGAAGTACACCTTTGAAGAATTTTGAAAATCCAATATCAATTGTCCATCGGTGGCAAAAACTTAAAGCTATGCATCAAAACTTCTGCAAACGATGGAAAGCAAAATATCTAAAAGAACTGCATAAAAGATATAAGTGGAAATATCCCTCTAAAGATATAGAGACTGATAATTTGGTGGTGCTGCGCGATAAAAATTTACCTCCAAATGAGTGGAGATTAGGTAGAGTTATGAAAGTCTATGAAGGTCGAGACGGCAAAGTTAGAGTTGCAGATGTAAAGACTGAACGAGGTACACGTCCCATAGTAAAACTTGTTGTTCTACCAACATGTTAAAATCTTGTCCCTTTTTCATGTTTCCTGTTTCAGTTTTTTTCTTCGTTTAACAATGGGTCGTGGTCACATCGGTCGTAAAGGTTTAAATCTTAAGACGACAATTGCCGCATGTCATTTGTGTCTCGAATGGCACCCTCTTCGCTTTTGCTCCGATTTCAGAGCCATGAATGTTGACGAGAGATACCGAACTATCAATACGTATGGGTATTGTGAAAACTGCTTGTCTCCTGCTCACGTTAAATCACGGTGTCTTAGTGATGTGCGATGCCAAAAATGCAGCAGAAAACACCACACGATGTTGCACCGGTTTCTCGACCCGAAACCGTCGACCGCTACAATTTCATCACGAGGATGGGCTCGTGCACATGCTCTAGGACGGTATGACGACACAAGCGAAGATGACTCAGTTTTGGGTGCAGATTGCTCGGAGATAGAGGAGATTGTGCGCACTGGCGACGAGGAATGGAGAGGAGGGCTCACGTCCGATTTCGAGTCGGATAATGCTCAAATGTCAGCAGTAGGTTGGGTAAAAAAACGTGTCATCGTTGGTGGCTGGACCCGGGCCAGAATCGCCTGGGCTGGCGGCTGCGTCCTCACTGATGCAACATTTGTCGGTAGTCGGACCCGGGCCAGAAACGCCTGGGCTGGCTGCCGCGTCGATTTTACGAACCAATTCGTATACGTTGGTGGCTAGACCCGGGCCAGAATCGCCTGGGCTGGCTGCCCCGCATTTCTCTGCAAACCGCTCTCACCTTGCGCTCACTGGACCCGGGCCAGAATCGCCTGGGCTGGTTATTTCGCGCGAGCAACCACAGTCGGCCAGGCCGAGTACCAACCCCTTCCGTCCGCCTCTTCAAATTGGTCGTGCACCGCATGCCGGTCTCCAGCGACGGCCGTATAATCGGCAGACCAATCATGTTAGACGGCAGCCAACAACAGAACCACGCCGCCAACTACAAGATGCTCGTCAAATGATTCGGAGCAATCCACAATCGTCGTACAATGTCCAGCACCAAATCATCCCAACGCAACAACAGCAGGTTGTCGCAATTGCCCCTACCGCCAAGGTCAAAATCGTGGTCGGTGGTCGGTTTATAAGGGTCCGCGCTTTAATTGATCCGTGTCGTGGCCAATCGACGATTTCTGGGTTCTTAGTAGAAAGATTCAGATGGAAAGTTTGCAGAACCGGCGCTCATGAGACCTGTTCCATCCAAATTAAGACGAACCATGACCACCACGAGACGTTACAAATAGTAGCGCAATTCGATCGCTCTTTAAATATAATCACGCCGTCACGATCTTTGGATGTACGCATAAAAAATCGATATGCAAACGTGGTTTTAGCGGATCGCCAATTTTGGCAGTCGGGGCCCATCGAAATGGTTTTAGGGGCAGATATTTACGGGCGCATTTTGATGGAAGGGGTGGTTCCAAGCGCTACAGGCAAGTTATTGCGCTGAGTACCATATTTGGCAGTGTAATATCTGGTATTTATCCTTTGTAAATGTACCCAGAAACATCTATTTAAACAATATATATAAACTTGAACAAACAAATTAAAATTTTCTTAATTATTTTTTTTTTATATCCATTGAACGCACATGAATCAGAAAACCAAAAATCAATTGATCGCCATAAGCATACGAATTTACATTTTATTTTATTTATAACGTATCTGATAAGTTACTTTGATTGCAGCGTTACTGCAAGGCGGGCGGCAATGTTTAAGCCAAACGTCTCTTTTCTTTAATTTCTCTCTATAATCAAATATAGATGGCGTGCTGATCATTAGGATCCACGCCATATTAAAAAATTGTGTTTCCCCCCTTCGGCCTCCCCGAAGTTTAAAATATGTATGGCCGTCACTCGTAAAAAAGCAACGAAGACGGTAAGAATAGCGCCAATATTTTCTATAATACATTTTTTGAATAATTACTAATGCCTTTGAATTTTCTTTCTTTCCATTTATAAATTTGTTGGAGAATAAACCCCTTTTTTGTTGCCATTTAAGCACAAGGCTTAACGCGCAAACATGTAGCATGCAACGATGTTCTTTGGTCAATTTTATTGATAGGAAGCGGATGCACGCGTTAATTCCGGGGTGGGATTCTTGCCACCTATCAATACATTTTTCTACCTTGCTACAAATTAAATTTATTTTGATTTGCGTGCAGAAAGAAAAGGGGAAAAAGATTAAGGAGGAAACGGAAACTAAAAATATCTAACTGCTGCGTTTAAGAGATGCCATCGATTCTCAATGAATTTTGCCCACCCAACCAACCTTAACCCAAAGTATTGACAATTTTTCATTATATGAAGACCACTAACACAACACAAAATCGACCTTAACGCTTGAAATCAAAAAAATTTGAATCTATTAATCATTATAACAATTTTATTTATAAACTACAAATTAAAGAAAAATCTTCTTCTTTTTGAAGGCTAGAAAAACGCAGTACAAATAGCTTAATAATAAATATTAATGAATTGAATTTAAATTTCATCATTAAGTTTGTATTAACAATTTATATACAAAAATAGAAAAATTTGATATAAGGGTAATCACAATTTGATTGTGTTTTGTGTGATTTTATATGAAACGCAAAGCTTAAATCAATATATTATAATTTATTTGTATTCGTAATTAAATTTTAATGTGCATATTTTAAATTAATATTTTATAAAAAAAAATGAATCAAAAAAAAAGCAATAATTATAAAAATTTATATGTGCTCCAAGGTTTCTTAACCTTTGACCAATATGAAATTACCAAAAAAAATATAACTGCATATGTTGATATTAAATATTGCTCAAACAAAAACAAAACTTTCGACAAAAGAGAATAACTTTTGTTCTGGTTGCCAATAATTTTAATTTTTTTATTTTGAGAGTAAGAAAATATGAGCGACTTACTTATTTTAGTTGCTCGACGATAATTACTCCAACGGTGAAAGATCTTTCAGCGACGAGAGCGAGTTAAATCGTAGTTTGTATCTAAATAAAAAAATGTTTATACGGATTATGGTATTGTTTCCAGCAACATGTTGCGCACCATTACTTGCAGCACTTTTTTTTTAAAACATGTAGTACTGGAATTGAACTACCATATTAAAATTAATTTTTTTTATAAATTTGAATAGAAAAACAGGAAATAAAAATTTTAGAAGTAAAGCTTTATATATGAACTATAGAGTGGATTAAATTTCACATTTAGATAATTTTAAGTGAAAGGTTTACTAAAATTTTATATCAAAAAGCGGTCAACCGGTACTTGCTACTTTAAGTGAGAGCACTTGATAATAAAAAAAACGCAAAGCCCAACCTTTCATTTAAAAAGATCTAAGTTGATTTTTTTCTTTCAGATATGCAACTTTTTGATTCACTTATTTTTTATAAAAATGTTTTTTTTTTATATTGTATTTTCATATTTTAAAATTGGGTTTAAACTTCACGTATTTAAGCTTGCTATTTCTTTAAAGCACATTTTATATTATCTTTTTCACTATTTTCTACTTGTACAATATATATTAGGTGTACAAATAAGTTTCCGCCGTTTTGAGAAAGATGGCGTGGCACGAGGTTTACGTTGGAATTCGCAGATGGTAACCTACTTGAAAATTAGTTTGTTTATTCCAGAACAACATAACCTTATCATGTTATTAAGTTCGCATTAGCATCATATATTTTTCTTCATCTAAAAATGTCTCAATTTGAGCCAACTAAGTGTCATTTGCGGGAACTTTTAATTTATTTTTTTAATTTAAAAAAATCTGCTGCTGAGTCGCATCGATTGCTCGCAGAAGCATATAATGAGGATGCTTTGAGTGAGAACATGTCGTGAGTGGTTTCAAAAATTTAAAAAAGGTGATTTTGACATAAATACAAAGATCGCATTGGAAGGCCGAAAATTTACGAGGATGCAGATTTGGAGAAATTATTGGGTGAAGATTCGTCTCAAACACAAAAGGAACTTGCACTTGGTTTAGAAGTCACTCAGCAAGCAGTCTCACATCGTTTAAAATAATATCTTTTACATATTTATATTAAAAAGTTATTTTTTTCTGAACTTTACCAAATTTTTCATTTAATAACAATTTAAGCAAAGAAACGCTTAAAAGTTTTGTGCTTATTTTTTTTAAAACTTCATTCTTTTTAAGTATTTTTAGATTTGCTTTTGATTTTAAGCAAAATACTGATTTTTTAATAATTCATTTTTCAATTGGCGCACTTGAAAAGTGTATTTATTTTTATTTTTTCAAACTAAACATTTAATTTTAAAACTGTTTAGATCATCGTTTTTCTTATTTTTTTTTTAAATAATTTTTAAGGGGCTTTTCACGGTTTTTCTTAGGGCTTTTCTGGCACTTTATATATATACAGAAAAAGGTGTTTTTTTTTTCTTAAAAATCAAATGTTTTTAGGGTTTTTTTTTCTTGAATTACAAAAACTGCATTACACGCTCGTTTCACCATATATATGTAATTTTCGCCCGTTTGCTTAAAGATCTGGTTATAACTGAAGCTGTTCAGCATACCATAACTTCTTGACATTTGCTTCACCTTGGAATTTAGAGAGAGAGGCGACGTCTAAGGTTGGTAGGCGTGGACATGAGTCCGCGAAGGACTTTAGACCCATCAGCCTGTCCTCTTTCGTACTTAAAACATTAGAAAGAATCATCGACTATCATATTAGACTTTCACTCTCAGATGGAGGGTTTTCGAATTCCCAGCATGCTTATCTCAAAGGTAGATCCACTGATACGGCACTACATGAGGTAATCCGGGTAATCGAAAGGTCTATTAACTCAAAACAGTATACTTTAGGAGCCTTTCTGGACATTGAAGGCGCTTTTAACAATGTTAGCTCTGAAGCCATTAAAAATTCTCTGATAGAGCATCAAGTAGATGCGGGAATTGTATACTGGACTATGTCCATGTTGCAGTCTCGGGTGATACAGGCGAATTTGGGCAATTGTAATATCACTAAATCAGTCAACAGAGGTACCCCCCAGGGAGGGGTTCTCTCACCACTTCTGTGGTTGGTTGTTATGGATGATATGCTAAAATCTTTTGAAAAATCCGGTATTAAAGCAGTTGCGTATGCCGACGACGTTGTGATCCTAGTATCAGGTCTGTTTCCGTCCGTCATGGGCAGGGCGCTGAGAACACTAAGCTTATGGGCCGCTAGGTGCGGCTTATCAGTGAACCCAGTGAAAACAGAATTACTACTATTCACCACTAAAACCAAGATACCTCAATTCAACTTACCAGTTCTAAACGGACAAGCACTTACTCTCTCCACTGAAGCCAAGTATCTCGGTGTTCTTCTTGATACAAAGCTAAATTGGAAAAATAATATTATACTGCGAGTTAAAAAAGCCTGCATTGCTTTTTATATATGCAATAAAATGTTTGGCAAACGTTGGGGTCTCCAGCCAAAGATGGTACTCTGGATGTACAGGGCTGTAGTTCGACCGATTCTAACCTACGGAGCTCACGTTTGGTGGCCAGCGCTTAGTAAAAATTATAATATAGTAAAATTAGGAAGAGTGCAACGATCCGCATGCATTGGCATAACTGGGGCTCTGAGATCCAGTCCCTCAGATGCGCTAAATGTACTTGTGCATCTTCTTCCCATTGATCTTCACATCAAATTTGCAGCCGCGTGCACTGCAGCAAGACTCAAAGAAGTAGGGTCTTGGCAAGCTAGGACATACGGCCACAGCAGAATTTTAGGTACACTACCTAAAGAGGTAGTACCTGTAACGACTGACTACATTTCACCGAAAATAGTTCTTAACAAGAACTTTTTACACAGATTTCCATCCAGAGAAGAATGGTCATCTAATAGTGTAATCGACAAATTCGGCGTTGCCATTTTTACGGATGGCTCCAAGATGAGTTGTGGAGTTGGCGCAGGTGTTTTCTGTAAACACCTTGGTATCTCTAGATCTCTTAGACTTCCTGATGAGGCCAGTGTGTTTCAAGCTGAATTGATAGCTATCTTAGAAGCTTGTAGCATTATTAGTAGCAAACTAACTCGTAAAAAGAACATAGCCATATTCTCTGACAGTCAGGCAGCTATTAAAGCATTGTCCTCTAATGTTATAACATCAAAATTAGTTCTTCAAGGCAGGAATGAACTAGATCTTCTCGGTCACAGGCATAGAATAAACCTTATCTGGGTTCCAGGACATAGGAGCATAGTAGGAAATGAAGTGGCCGATGACCTGGCCAGGAAAGGCTCTGCATCGGCGCTGGATCTGGCTGTTCCGGTTCCAGTACCTATAGGCAAGGTTAAATCTGAAATCTGCAATTTCTTTCTCAATAAAGCCAAGTCTATATGGAAAAACACCGCAGGATACGTTGTATCCAAAAAAACTTGGCCGAACTACAACCTTTCAAGATCCCTTGAACTCATTAACTTGAGGCGTCGAGACATCGCGCGGATCACATACATCTTCACTGGACACTGGCCTATTGGTGAACATGCCCGCAGATTGGGAATTCCCTATAATGTCCACTGTCGTAGCTGCAAAAACACCAGTGAACCAGAGACACTGAGTCACTTCATCTGCGATTGTCCGGCTTTAGCAAGAGTCAGGCTTCGTACACTCCACTCCGCCTTTCCAACCTCATTAGAAGTCTTATCTGACTACCCACTAATGAACATTTTAAAATTCCTCAACAATTCAGGATGGCTCCAGCATTGATCCCTCCCCGCCCCTTCAGGAGATCGTGGTAACAAAACGGCATTAATTATGCTACTTGTACTGGTGGAGTTCCACTAGTTTTCTCGCCACTTATACTACTATACTACATACAGAAAAAGAGCCATTGTGGATCTCCGATGCAACATGGAACCTCACAAAGAAATGAACTAAAAACACAACTTGTCAATGATGACCAACTTAAGCTACAATATAATTAAATAGCTAAGCGTGTAAAAAATCCGCACGTAATGACAAGCGAAAGTTCATAGAGAACTTTGCTAGCGACGCAAAAGCGGCAGCAGGTGAAAATAACATGAGAAAACTACATCAAATAATTGGACGACTAACTAAACAAAAATGCACGAGGAACCAACCAGTCAGAGATCACAATGGAGTACTTTTAACGAACACAGATGAAGAAATTCATAGATGAAGAGAAATCAGGAAATAAGCAACAGCACAAACACCAGCTTAGATGATAACCCAGATGGTATCAAAACAGATAGTTTAGATTCTAACCCACTTAGAATCAAACTACGCAACCTAATACTGTCAAAATAGAGGAGGCAATACAATAATTGAACCTGAACAAGGCAGCAGGAGAAGATGGCATTCAACCAAAACTACCGCTTACAGAAGCACAAACGTCATCCAAGTTATTGCAACTACACATCCAAGCAGCATGGGAAGAAGAAAGTCTCCTCCCATCATGGACGAAAGGCATCATCGTTAAGCTGCCAAATAAAGGTGACTTGAAAGACTGTGGGAACTGGAGAGGAATAACGTTTCTGAACACTATCTACAAAAAAATAGCTATCTTATCTTATTCAGACTACAAAAAATAGAGAAAAAAGTAAGTGTCGAACAAACAGGTTTTCGCCCTCACAAAAGTTGTGTATACCAATCTAACACCCTGCGGATGATTATCGAACAATCTATTGAGTGGCGTTCACCGTTATACACGTTGTTCATCGACTTTAAGAAATCCTTTGATTCAATCAAGCGTAACGCAGTATGGAGATCGTTACAAAGAAAAAAAGTTCCCCAGAAGCTCATTCGAATTATTAAAGCAATGTACGAGAATTCTGAGCTAGCAGTACTATACAATGGTACTATAAGCGAGCCATTCACCACTAACGCTGAAGTCAAACAATGATGCCCACTTTCACCCCTCTTCTTCGCAATATTATTTAACGAAGTTATGACGATCGTATGTTCCCAAAGAAGGGGCATAACATGGAGTCCCACACATCATCTCGAGGATTTTGACTTTGCAGACGATATATGTCTGTTCTCACACAAGCTCAGCAACATGCAAGCGAAAACTGATCATCTAATCAGAGTAGCACGCAACGTGGGCCTTGAGATCAACATCAAGAAGACAAAAGCCATGCCAATCAACAACACCAGCAATGACCACATCAAAATCGAAGGTCAACCTGCGAATAATGAACAAATTCTGCTACCTAGGCAGCAGCGGAAGATGGCATCATCAGACTCAACAAGGCTAGAGCAGCGTTTGGACGACTACAGCCAATATGGAGAAGTTCACAAATTTTCAGAAGAACAAAAATCCGAATATTCAACGCATGTGTAAAGTCAACATTTACATATGGAAATGAAACTTGGCTAATTTCAAACAACATCACCCAGAAACTACAAGTATTCATTAACAAATGCCTAATAATCATATGCAGAATATCCTGGCCAAATATAATAAGAAATGAAGACCTTTGGAACCTTGCAAACGAAGAACCAATAACAACTCAGATAAAAAAAAGGGAGGTGGATAAGACACACCTTAAGAAAGCCAGCCAATAACTTCATTAGAATGACTCTTGAATGGAACCTACAAGGAAGCAGACGTCTTGGGCGAACAAAGAACACTTGGAGACGTTCAATACATCTAAAGTTATCAAATGAGAACACAACTTGGCAAAACGTGAAAACGAATGCACAAAAGAAAGTCCGATGGAAATGCGTAGTAGAAGCCCTAAGCTCCCAAGAGGACTAGAAGAAAAAAAAAATATACCTAGAAGAAGCACTTTTCTTGGTCTTTCTAAATAGGCGTAGGATATTTGAGTTTCGACATAACCGAAGATTATTCTCTGACTAACTTACGTTTTTATACTTTATTTTGAAAAATTAAAAATATTTAAAAAATTATTATTTATTTTTGAAGTTATAAAACAGGAACCATGAAATATAATATAATTAAAGCTTACCTTTTGAAGACGAAACTGCTCGACTTGGAATTAGATTTGGTTGCTTATCATAGTTTGGATCTTCCACTTCCTGGCATCTATATGACAAGTTACGCAGTATACAAACACAATTTTCCACAGTTTTATTGCCAATGCTATTTTTCTTTATAGCTGTTTTAACTACGTAAAGTAAACACTCTACCAAAAAATCGGAATCGCGGAGACTAGTTCTAGCATATTCTCCTGCTGAACTTACATTTCGTAAAACTCCTGAAGCATTTCTAAAAACCGTAGAGAAACAAGTGTCGCCGGGACAAACAGAGTCCCATCCGGAATGTGGTTTAATTATGTTGTTGACAATAGCAACGAGACTTTCGTCAATAATTGATCGCTTTATATCTTCACAAGAAGACATGTTCCATAAAACTCCAGTAACCAATTCCTTTATTTCTGATTCCTGTGTTCGACATAACAAATTAACAAGCGCTGTAATACCTCCAGCAACCTGAATTGATCGTTTATTTTCATCATTTTGCCTTCCATAAGATAAATTACGTAATGCACCGCAGGCATTCCTAAAGTAAAATAAAAGCAATACAATATTTTACAAGAAACATTTTATTTTTATGGTACTAGCTTATATTACCCGTACTCGGGTAATAAACGCATTGCCTGGTTTTTTTAAATATAAATATGTGTAAGATAATTAGTTATCGAAACTTCTCGTTACTAACCGCTGTAGTGTTCCTGAGTTATGGTGGCGGATGTTAAATAAATCTAATCAAGCTCATTTTTGTGAATATGACGACAGTGACCCTATAAACTCAGATACCAAATTCCACAAGCAATAATGGAAAAATACTTTCACAAATTATGGGTTTAATAAGTGGGCGTGGCATATTTTATATATCCTGTTATTCGTCCAATGTATTAGGTGTACAAATAAGTTTCCGCCGTTTTTTGTTAATAAAATAATATTTAAACGATTTTAAACGATGTGAGACTGCTTGCTGAGTGACTTCTAAACTAAGTGCAAGTTCCTTTTGTGTTTGAGACGAATCTTCACCCAATAATTTCTCCAAATCTGCATCCTCGTAAATTTTCGGCTTTCCACTGGATCTATGTCTTTTATGTCAAAATCACCTTTTTTAAATTTTTGAAACCACTCACGACATGTTCTCTCACTCAAAGCATCCTCATTATATGCTTCTACGAGCAATCGATGCGACTCAGCAGCAGATTTTTTTAAATTAAAAAAATAAATTAAAAGTTCCCGCAAATGACACTTAGTTGGCTCAAATTGAGACATTTTTAGATGAAGAAAAATATATGATGCTAATGCGAACTTAATAACATGATAAGGTTATGTTGTTCTGGAATAAACAAACTAATTTTCAAGTAGGTTACCATCTGCGAATTCCAACGTAAACCTCGTGCCACGCCATCTTTCTCAAAACGGCGGAAACTTATTTGTACACCTAATACAATATATAGAAATTTGTCTAATTCTTTCAAAAATAATTATATTTTCATTAGATCGAGATTAAGTGAGTTAAAACTCCCTATTTAACTTCCTATCGGAAATTGTCTCTTTCCTTTCTAGAAATGAAAATGTGAAAAGTTACTCACATGTCTTATCTTATTCTATTAAACGAGCTAAGTTTGTATATTTATGCGAGGTGTGTTTAAAAAGTAAAAGATTTTTCAAATTTCGCGGGCAACGTACTTGGTGATTTTCTGCCCTACCAATTTTTTTTAATAAAATAAGAATGGGTGGTCGGATTTGAAATTGGTTTTTTACTTTTTTACTTACTAATATTACAAAGGAAGGTGTATTTATTTATTTATTTATTTATTTATTTATTTATTTATTTATTTATTTATCTATTTATCTATTTATCTATTTATCTATTTATCTATTTATCTATTTATCTATTTATTTATTTATTTATTTATCTATTTATCTATTTATCTATTTATCTATTTATCTATTTATCTATTTATCTGTTTATCTATTTATTTATTTATTTATTTATTTATTTATTTATTTATTTATTTATTTATTTATTTATTTATTTATTTATTTATTTATTTATTTATTTATTTATTTATTTATTTATTTATCATCGATGCAAAAATGGACGCGTTTTTTATTCGTCCCGTGCGTGAGTCTACTAGTGTTACAGTGTTTTTAAAATCCATAAAATAGCGAAATAGACGCTCAAAATAATTGTGATCGTTTTGGCTTGTCTAAGAAAGCTGCGAACGGCACAAAACATTTAAAGTTTAAAAAATAAAAATCAAAACAAACAAAAATAAAAATCAATAATATCAAAAAACACCAACAATGCCAGTGGAGAGATCTCCAGCTCGAGAGAGACGTGACTCGAAGGCAACTACAACAACTACACCAGTTCAAACACTAAGAACAACAAATATTTTGTCCGCGAAAAAACCAACAGTTAACAAAACGAAGTTGGCTGCAGAAACAAAAACAAAAGAAAGATCGAGTCCTTTGTCGTGGAGCGCGCAATGTGTTTCTCCCGCTATCCCAAAAACACAAGGGTGTGGTGAAATTACCACAAAAAGACAAAACACCCAAAATATTTTTGGGGATTATATCCCCAACGAAAAATTAAATCTGCAACATGGCTCGTAAAACAACGACCAACTCAGATATTAGCAGCAAGAAAATATCCAACAGTCAAAACAGCAGCAATCCCAAAAACAACATCAATCGCAAAGCCAACAACAGATTGGAGCAGTACCTTCGGATAAAGAACAACCCGCCACGAAGCCATCTGTAAGTATGACAACAAGTGAGCGAACCGCATTGCTAAGTAGGACAAAAGGACAGGCAGTACAGACTGGTATGGATCGCTACATACTAGTTAAACGGAAATTAAGCCCACAAAACGCGTACAAGGTAATGTTCCTAAAATGACAAAAATAAATTCTGATGAACCATCTGATCCCTTAAAAAATAACAGGTTTGCTCCATTAGGTGAACAAAATTTAGATAAATCAAATATTGATACGGATTCTGCTCCTAGTGCTAAAAGCACCAAACCGCCGCCAATCTACTTGCGCGAGCTTAGCTCAAATGAGTTGGTTACAAACATTAGACGACTTATCGGGAGTAATTATTTTCATATAGTCCCTTTGACTAAAGTGGACATACATGAAACCAAATTACAAATCTACACTGAGAGTAATTACCGTATTATTTCTAAATTTCTAAATGATAATAATAAAAACTACTACACATATCAGTTAAAAAGTAGCAAAGGCCTAGTAGTGGTCATTAAAGGCATAGAATCCAGTGTAGATTCTAATGAAATTAAAGAAGCATTGGAAGAAAAAGGGTTCGGAGTAAAAGTTGTGATCAACATAATAAAAACAAAATTCCGCAACCAATGTTCAAAATCGAATTAGACCCTAATTCAACCAATTTAAAAAAAAACGAAACTCATCCTATCTATGAGCTGAAATACTTACTGCACCGTAGAATCTCAGTAGAGGAACCACATAAGCGTAGTGGTCCGATGCAATGTGCAAATTGTCAGGAATACGGACATACGAAGTCATATTTCACACTGCGCACAGTATGTGTAGCTTGTGGGGATCTCCATCATTCCTCCCAGTGTACAAGTAATAAAAATGAATCAAATTCGAAAAAATGCAATATTTGTGGAGGAAATCACACGGCGAATTATAGAGGTTGTCCTGTGTACAAAGACTTGCTGGTTACATTAAATAAACGCAAGCAAGCAGTTCGTAATCAACCTGAATTTGTACCCCAAAACTTTGTTAAGCAACATAATGTTACATCAAATGCACCTAACCAAGTAACTCAAAATTTATCGTATGCAAAATCAGGAACAGAACAAGTACCTCAAATCATACCCCAAGCATCTGGAGTGCTGGAGTCTATGATTTTAAATTTAACGCAATGTATAACACAATTTAAGTCTAAAATGCAAAGTATGCTCCAAGATATGATTAGAACGCTTAATTAAATTTTGCAAGTTTTATTGGCTCAAAAATGAGTTCTTTAAAGACTTGTTTATGGAATGCAAACGGCGTTAGCCAACATAAACACGAAATCACAACTTTCTTAATAAATCAAGAAATTGATGTCATGCTTCTTGCTGAAACTCATCTAACAAGCCAATATAATTTCGGCATAACAGGTTACACACTATATAAGACAAACCATCCAGATGGCAAGGCTCACGGAGGAACTGAAGTTCTTATAAGAAACCGAATAAAACACCATGCCTTAGAAACATATTCGAAAAGTTATCTGCAAGCTACCTCAATATGCGTAAAATGCAATGGAGGAACTTTAACACTGTCTGCTGTATACTGTCCGCCACGATTTACGGTAACTGAGAAACAATTTAAAGATTTCTTTGACACCCTAGGAGGCAGATTTTTGGCTGCTGGAGATTATAATGCTAAACATACTCATTAGGGCTCACGTCTTGTAAATCCAAAAGGTAGACAACTATACAATACCATCCTTAACTGACAAAATAAATACGATGTCGTATCACCAGGTAAACCTACCTACTGGCCGACAGATAATACAAAAATACCAGACCTTATAGACTTTGCTATCATAAAAAATTTAAGCAGAAATCTAATCACAGCTGAAACAAGTTTCGATCTATCATCTGATCACTCTCCTGTAACCTTCTGCGTACTAAATAAGCCAATACTAGCTGAGTTTCCCACCCGACTAACCACACATAAAACGAATTGGCTTAAACATAAAAAGTATATCAGCAGTTATATCCATACAAACCCAAAAATAGAGTCGAAGACTTTGTCCAAATTTTTAATTCAATGGTGACATCAGCGGCGGAACATTCTACACCTAAGAATTTAACTGATACAAAAATGGCAGCATTAAATAATAGCTACATAGAAAAACTCGTAACAGACAAGCGTCGACTGAGAAGAGAATGGCAAGCACATAGGACCCCTTTTGCAAAGCAAAGACTCGTTGATGCTATGAGAAAACTTAAGGAGGCCCTAAAGCTAGAAGATGACAAAGACCAAAGTAACTTTGTCAAAAGAACAAAGTTCTCACTCTGGAAGGCAAACAAGGAGATAAATTTACCTGTAGAGGGCGAATCGCCAATCAGAAATCCAGATGGTAACTGGGCACGCAGCGAAAAAGAAAAAGCCATAGCATTTGCTAACTACTTGAGCCAGGTTTTCAAACCAAATCCGCCTACTCATGGATTTGTGATTCCTTCTTTAACTAACCTTTCAAATTATAGTACAGTGTAAGTTGTTTTAAACCGTAATGAGGTTAATATCATACAAAACGACCTAAATCCAAAAAAAAAGCCCTGGGTATGATCTTATAACTCCGAAAATGATTATTCGAACTACCAAGTACAGCGGTTGAGCTTATCACACTACTATTTAATGCGATTTTTCGAAATGGATACTTTCCGATGGCGTGGAAAAAATCACTTATTAAAATGATACCAAAGCCTGGAAAGGACAAAACATTACCTTCCTCCTTTAGACCTATAAGTCTACTTCCGTGCCTGTCCAAACTTTTCGAGAAATTGCTACTATCAATCCCATCAATTTGGCTTCCGCAAAAATCATGGAACCATAGAACAGGTGAACCGTATAACTAATGTGATAAGAAAAGCCTTTGAGATTCGAGAATACTGCTCAGCAATTTTTCTTGATGTTGCTCAGCCATTTGATAGAGTATGGCATGAAGGTCTTGTGTACAAATTAAAGTGTTTGCTCCCTCCTAGCTTTCATAAGATACTAGAATCATACCTAAAAAATCGAACATTCAGAGTAAGGGTCAATGAATTTATAACGAAAGACAATGTAATTGAAGCGGGTGTTCCTCAAGGAAGCGTTCTTGGGCCCATTCTTTATGTCCTGTTTACCTCAGACATGCCAACAAATCCTGGTTTATCTATGTCAACATTTGTTGATGATACTGCTATCTTTTGCAGCAATAAATGCCTAATAAAAGCATTCAGAGACTTAGGTGAACACTTGAATCTTGTAGAAACGTGGCTGTCGAAATGGCGAATAAAAGTAATTGAGCAAAAGTGTAAACATGTCACATTTACATTAAGAATGGGTAAATGTCCGGCAGTTACTCTTAATTATACAATAATTCCGCAATCAAATGAAGTCACTTACCTTGGTATTCATTTAGACAGACGACTAACATGGCGGAAGTACATTGAAGCTAAAAGGACACACTTAAGACTAAAAGCAAATAGCCTGCATTGGCTTATTAACCATCGATCTGCACTAAGTTTGGAGTACAAAGTACTCCTGTATAGTAGCATTCTAAAGCCAATATGGACTTATGGGATCCAGTTGTGGTGTAACACAAGCAAAACTAATTTCGAACTAATACAGAGGGCTCAGTCCAAAATACTTAGAACGATCACTGGAGCACCAAGGTATTTAAGAATTGAAAATATTCATAAAGATCTTAATTTGCCTATGGTTAAAGATGAAGCCATGCGCATAAAGCAGAGCTACCTGCAGAAACTGACAATTCACCCCAACCCGTTAGCACGATCATTGGTAAATACAATTCAGACATCCCGTCTCCGAAGAAACGATCTCCCAGCCATGTAATCTGCATCCACATGATGCACCATACAATTGTATACACTTGTATATTATGCTAAGACCCCATCATGCGCTAGGTCGCATTGGTCTATACATAAATAGCATTTAATTATACAAGGCCCTAAGATGCGCCAGGTCGCATTGGTCTGTACATAAATAGCATTTAATTATATGAGGCCCTAAGATGCGCTAGGTCGCATTGGCCTTCTCCGAAAATGTTAACTCATCCACCTAAGGCCCTATGATGCGCATTGGCTTTCTTCGAAAATGTTAACTCATTCACCTAAGGCCCCATGATGCGCTAGGTCGCATTGGCCCTCTCCAGAAGTACCAACAAGTACAAGTAAAGCCCCATGATGCACCAGGTCGCATTGGCTTTCTTCGAATATAAATGTTTACAAATCTTCACATGATTTAAGGTCCCATGATGCACTGTATGGCATTGACCACGATGTTCGCTGCCTATGCAAATATATATATGCAATTTATGTTTTATTCTGAACTTGGAATTCATTTACATATGTTATCTTTTATTCTTGCTATCCCCTAATTTTATGAAATTTACAATTATTTATCAACTACAGTTACCTTAGAAGTGTAAAGTATCGTTTAGTTTTAATTTAAGTGTTAGTTCTTAAGCCAAGAAGATTCGATAAATAAAAGAATTTATAAAAACAAAAAATTTATTTATTTATTTTCGTTTGTACCGTTTTCACGCTTAAACGGCTGAACCGATTTACTTTAAACTTGGAACACTCCGTAAATTCTCCAGGAAACTTCTAAATCGATCCATTAAAACTAAGAAGGAAACGGACTGGTTTAACTACCATCAACTTAAGAACAACTACAAGAAGAAGATTAAACTTGCTGAACTGAACTCTTATAGAGACTTTTGTAGTAAAATGTAAGGTCAAAAAGATTAAGCGAAGCTATGCAAAGTTCTTCTAAAGAATCAGGCTGCTTTACTTGATTTACATTTAAAACCCTACTTTTTTTCATCTTCACAGCTTACAGTTACGCGCGGTTAAAGTGATGTTTATCCCCAAACCGGAGAAGTACAATTATTCTTTACCGATAAGTTTGAATTCGTTTATGCTTAAAAGTTTGGTCGAAAAGTAAATCAGATCAAAAGTTTATAGTTGAAACTCCGCTTAATCTCACACAACATGCTTATCAGAGTAGTAAATCCTGTGAGTTAGCTCTTCACTACTGTGTTATTACAGTTTAAAGAGAGATTGAAGCAAAAGGTTACTTTTTGGGAGTTTTTGTCTACATTGAAATGTATGAAAATGCAAAAAGTCTTGGATAAGATCGAAAAGTTTTTCAGTGAATCCTAATAATAGCACATTAATGCTTTTCACTACGAAACGCAAAAAGGAAGGATTATTATTCCCTACGTTAATGGAAGTGACTCTATCCTCGGAAGCTAAATATATGGGAGTAATCCTAGATTGCAAACTGAACTGAAAAACTTACGTCAATCAAAAGGTCAAGCACTAAAGACTTTTCTGGCAGTGTAGACGAGCTTCAGTAAACTTCACGAGTATATTGACTGTACACAGCGCTCATTAGACGCATTATCACATATGCCTCAGTGATATGATGGAAACGAACAATGGTTAAATCCACAGTGATATCTCTAACCAGTGTATAGAGAAGTGTGTGTCTTGGTATCATTGTGCAATGAGTACAACATCGTGAAATGCTCTGAAAGCCAGATTTAATTAACATCCTTTTGATCTTTAGATCCAGAATGGTGAAAGCGGCACACAGGCTTAATACGAGTGAAGGGTGGCGTTGCGAAGTACATACTGGATACTGTTAGATATATCACCAGCTATCGGAAAAGTGTTTACTTTTCCTGATGCCCGTGGACAATAGTGTGCCCAGTGTGCAACAAAAAACTAACAAGCTATGTGACGAACGGCAACAGTCTTCCTTACGGAGGTCTTTGCTGTTTTGAACGTGGTGTGTTGGATAATTGACTTGGCGTGGGAGACGTATAGGCGTCTCTAGTGACAGTCAGGCTGTATTGAAGGCCCTATTAAACCCTATCAGCTCCTCAAAATTTATCAACAAGTGTAAAGTTAAACTTAATAGGGTTGCTAAGCACAATGAACTAGAACTGGCCGACTAAATGGCCAATGAAGGTCCTGCAATTTCAACATTGCATCCAGAGCAAATTATTGGTATAAGTTTAACGGAAATTATGCGTTGTATTAGCGTCTACATGGACACGATTCATAGTAGAAGGTGGTCCAATTTTTCAGTTCTGCCTTGAGAGCGACACTACAGAGCATTGCCTTTGTATGTATCTGGATTTTACAAGAGTGAGACAGCGAATACTGGTTTGTGTTGTTTTGAGTATAAAAAATAATCATTCTATCCGTAATCTTCTGAAATCCATTCGTGAAACAAGGAATTTGGGAATAACGTATGAACCTATATTCTAATCTTCATATATAAATACTTCATTCATTTATTTCTACTTTCTTATTCCAACACTATCCTGGGTACATCACAATGGGCCATGGTCAACTCTAAACTTAAAGAGAGGAAAGCAGGTACAGATACGCTACAGGATCTGTCAAATTATAATTATTCAAGGTTATAAGAAGTTTTTTTTTTTAGGCAATAAGCAACACTGCATCAATACTCGCGGAAGTTCACCGGAATTGCAATGGTCTATTTGGCGATACCGAATATGTATTTGCGAACTAAAACGATACAGATATAAAAAAGCATGAGTATTCTGTTCGTGGCGGTGGTAGACGAGGTAGACGTAGAAAATTTAAGTCTTGCGCGAAATCAGGCGTCAAATTTCCCCAAGCATACGAGACTTTATTTTCAGTGCTCGAGTTGAAAAGGCGGTGTAATACCGATTTCAAGGAGAGGATCCTAGGAACAAGAAACTCAGGGTATGAACTTATTGCTGAAGGATGACATTGACGTGGATTAGAAAAGAAGTTATTCAAAATAAAGTCAATACAAAAAATTAAATAAGAAATCTTAATCATTAAAATAAAATAAAAATAAGATTAAAAAAAGTGCAGAATATATATATATTTTTAACATATAAAATTTTATTGCGAGTAAAACTTCTCCTGAAAAATGCACTTCTTTACAAAAGATAGTAATTGTATATATATTTAAAGAGACTTAAGTAACCCTACTTTTTGGTCCGGATCAAGGTTGGTATAAGTTTAGCGGAAATTATTATTAGGTTGGAAGCCCACTTTTGAAAATAGTTCAGTCTCAAACGGAGTGTTTCGGATACCTGTCAGTATACGAAACTATTTATTGAATTCCCACAGTATCGGGGGCTATGCGTTTGGTGACTTCTTTACCCCAATACTAGTGGGATTCAAATGTCCGGATTAAAAAAAAATAAATGAAGAAATTATAGTCGGTCATAACGACTATTACAAATGCACCACATTGTTATATATCAGAATCAAATTAGGGTGGTTCATGATGCTATTAAAAAAAAATTATAATCTTGAACCACCCTAATTTTATAAATCTTGAACTACCCTATTTAGATTACACAACTTATTTAAGATAGTTTGAGTACCAAAATATTCTATTAAACTTTTAAGGGCTTTGTTTAAATATATAATAACAAACATGAACTATCCTAATCGTTTCCAAAATTTAATCAGTTGTTCCCAAGGACAACAGAATTTTTTGTACGAAGTTTCAACCCAATATCTCATATGGTTCTTAAAACATTGTGCTTACAAAAAATCACTATTTTTTGCAACAGGGGACGTGGTCATGGGCGTAGTGGCTAATCAGTTCCTCGAGGGCATAAGAGCACCTAGTGTACACAATTTCAGATCAATATCCCGCTATCGTGTTAACAAGAAATGATGTCAGACAGACAAACGGACATCGCTAAATCGACTCAGTTTTTGATTATGACCAAGAATATATATATAAATGGTTTTCAAAAGGGACGCTACAAAAGTAGACTGATAGGGACAGCAAACGACGCCATATTTTTTCCCACTCTCTTGACATTTCTCTTCAGTCAGGTTTGCCATTTCATCATGGAAAGATATACGAGCCAACGAGTCGAAATTATTAAAATTTACTACCGAAATTCGGAGTCAGTGGCCTCAACCTTAAGAGCTCTACATCCAATTTATGGTCGTCATAATCGTCCTACCAGATCAACAATTGAGAGTCTAGTGGAAAATTTGAATCCACAGGCACAGTACAAAATGTTTCCGTGCCAGTGAAACAAAGAAGTGCCCGTTGTGTCGGGAATATTGCTGCCGCTGAGGCTTCAGTTCAAGAAAGCCCAAATGTGTCTCTCACACGTCGTTCTCAAGCGTTGGGCATCTCTGTGACGTTGTTGTGGCGAATTTTGCGAAAAGATCTTGGCCTACATCCTTACAAGATCAAATTGACGCAAGAACTGAAGCCGCTTGACCACCAGAAGCGTCGTATGTTTGTGAATTGGGCTGAGCAACAACTTGAAAATGATTCGGATGTACCTTCGCCTCAAAAAACGTCATCCGACCGATAACAATCACAATACGCTCAGTACGGGAACAGTGGAGATGGTCCTTGGTATTGAGGAAATTCTCCGCTCCACATTAAATTTACGCGATGGAGAGAGTGTAATGGGGACCGCAACCAACCTCTAGGTTGATCCGAAGCAAAATGCTAAAGGTTCTCCAACTAAACCTCCATCACAGTAAAAATCGGATCTCCCGAGCTTCTCCTGACCCTGGACGAGTGCGGATAAGATGTGGCTTTAATCCAGGAGCGGGGGATTGTAGCAAAAAATTTGGTCTCGGGATTCAAGTCACAAATTTCTACAATGATAAGAAAAAACTTAATATCATATAGAGAGCGGCAAGGATGAGCGAATAGTCCTTGCGTCTTACTTTATGGCACACGATAAAACTTCAAAGGCTGGAATGAATACAAGGATGTGCTTAGGCAATACAAAAAGGAAGTTTGCATTGCCAAAAGAAACTCTTGGAAGGACTTCTGTGGGAGTATGTAGAAAACGGTGGAGGTAGCCAGACTTAGAAAGCTGCTATCGAAACAAGCCGTGCCAAGCATTCTCAGGAAGAAAACGGCGAATGGGCGAATGACAGTGTGGACTCGCTTGAGGATCTCACCAGCCTGCACTTTCCTGACTGCAAAGTCGATACAGAAAAAGAACCAGTCAGGAACATAGTGAGATCTGTAACAGAATGTTTGATCAACACCAATAGGGTAAAAAGGACAATTTACTCGTTTTCGCCGTCGAAATCACCTGGTATATATGGAATATTCCCAGCCATGTTGCAAATGGTCTCTGACGTCGCAATTCCATGGTTGGAACATATTTTTTAAGCATGTTTGAAGTAAAACTATGTGCCTATAGCCTGGAGGTAGCGAGTCGTATTTACACCGAAAGCAGGTAAAAGCAGCCATCTCTACTCAAAAGACTATAGACCGATTAAATTACCTTCATTCTTACTTAAGTCATTAGAGAAAATTTGACAGCATATATAGGGGATTCGATAGATCCCAATTATCTGTCAAAAACTTAACATGTATATACAAAGGGCAGATCTACAGAAACTGCACTACACGCTTCAGTGATCCATGTAGAAAAAGCACTATAATACAAGGTATATGCCTTAGAGGCCTTTCTTGATATTTCTGGTGCATTCAACAACGTATTTACAGAAACTATTCTAAATAATCTGAAAGCTCTTAAAATGAATACAGCTGACTATCTGTGGATACAAAGTCTTTTAAGCTGTAGACAGATAAAAGCAGAGTGGAACGAAGCAACTATAACGAACAGAGACACTCCTCAAGGTGCAGTCCTATCACCGCTCATCTGGTTGCTTGTAGTTAACGATATACTAAAACACTCTAAGAGGACTCATGAGTGACACCCTAAAAACTGTAAATAGCCGGGCAATTAAAGCAGGTCTAAGCTTAAATGCAGAAAAGACTGATCTGATACTCTTTTCCAGGAAGTATAAAATCTCCAAATGGTGTCCGCCAACCAGGGACGGAACCTAACTTATCCTAAAAACACAGACCAAATATCTACGGTATTTTGGTTTGGTGGACTGTAATCAAAAATAAATTTTACTTAAAGCCACTGGGTAAAGTCCACAGACTCGCAATACAATACCCTGATCCCGGACTCTGGAAAAAATGTTAAAAGTCATATTAAAAAAGGAAGGTTGATGCAAAGGCATGAAACTTAGGCCCAAAACCTTTAACGTCTATACGAATGGCTTAAAAATTACCGAAGGGGTTGGTGCTGGCGTTTACTGTGGTGAGTTAAACATCAGCAAGAATTGTATGCTACTTGTCTACTGCAGCATATTACAAGCGGAAGTATTTGCCGCCAGGAAAGCAGCAGAGCTCACCAAAGTAAATGCTACTTTCGGTTCCAACGTTAATATATACAAACACTAGCTTAAATTACCCGGCGGTGCCCGGGTTCTTTTTTAATAGAATCAAGTCTTATTTGTTAATTTAGTTTAATAAACTTTCCAGCCTAGCCCACCATTTTTGGAATTATATTGGGTTGTCGAAAAAGTCTTTTCGTATTTCTAATCAAACTTCAACTCATTTTTTTTTATATTTATAATGAACTTTATTGAACCAAATATGTACCATTTTGGTCGACCACCTTTTGCCATTTTTCCGCTAGAGACATTATTCCATCAGTGTAAAACTTTTGTGGTTTCTCGGCGAAAAACTGCGACAAGTCATTTTCACAGGCTTCTCTTGAAGCCAACTTTACTCCATTAAGGGAGTTCTGAATTGACCGAAACAAATGGTAGTCCGATGGTGCAAGGTCAGGGCTATATGGTGGATGCATCAAAACTTCCTTGTCATGCTCTCCCAGTTTTTGCCGAGTCATCAAAGATGTGTGTGGTCTAGCGTTGTCGTGATGGAAGACGACGCCCTTTCTGTTGATCAGTTCTGGCCTTTTTTTTTCCATTGCTTGCTTCAATCTCATCAGTTGCTGACAGTAAAGTGTAGAATCAATCGTTCGACCAGGCTGGAGCAGCTCATAGTGGATTATTCCTTTCCAATCCCACCAAACACTCAGCATAACCTTTCGAGGCGTCAATCCTGGCTTTGCGACCATTTGTTGAGCTTCACCACGCTTGCACCATGATCTTTTTCGCACATTATTTTCGTATTTGATCCACTTTTCGTCTCCTGTTACCATTCGCTTCAGAAATGGTTCGATTTCATTTCGTTTCAGCAAAGAATCGCAGATGTTAATTCGGTCCATTAAATTTTTCACAGACAATTCATGTGGTACCCAAACATCGAGCTTCTTTTTGTAGCCAGCCTTTTTTAAATTGTTCAAAACCGTTTGATGATGAATGTTTAGTTCGACTCCAACATCTATTGACAAAATACGAAAAGACTTTTTCGACAACCCAATATTTGGTTAATTTTATAATTTTATACCAAATTTGTATGCAGAACTTCCCGTTACTCCACGTTGTGTGTTTGTAACTATTGAACCTAATTTCTTCATAGTAGTACATCACGTTTCTGAGCTATGGCGGTGGGTGTTAAATTGACCCCAGTTTTGCTGAGATGGTAGATATAGTTCCCAAACACCATCACACTAAATTTAATCATCGTACAGTATCACGTTTCTGAGCTGCAACGGTGAGCGTTCAATTGACCCGACCACGCCCACTTTTTGTAAGATGGTAGATTTAGTCACCATACAACTTTATACAAACGTTTATCTTCGTAGAGCATCGCGTTCCTGATATATAGCGGTGGGCGTTAAATTAATCCCACCACGCCCACTTATTGTGAGGTGGTGGATTTTGTCACCATACACCTACATACCAAGTTTTATCATTGTAGACCATCGCGTTCCGGAGTTACGGCAGTGGGCGTTATATTGATAAAACCACGCCCACTTATTGTACCACCTCACAATTTTGTCACCATACACCTACATACCAAGTTTTATCATTGTAGACCATCGCGTTCCGAAGTTACGGCAGTGGGCGTTAAATTCATCTTACCACGCCCACTTTTCGTGGAGTTGTCGACAGTGATCATACCAACTCAAATTCCAAATTTGAGATTTTTTGGAATTTTATTAGTGAAATAATCGTTTTTGTTGACTTAATTTGACGACTTGTGGGCGTAATATGTGGACGTGGCAGATTTCATATAGCCTATCATTCCTTCCAGACCCATCTCGATATATGTTCCAAGTTTGAAGTAAATCGGTTCAGCCGTTTAAGCGTGAAAACGGTACAAACGAAAATAAATAAATACACCTTCCTTTATAATATTAGTAAGGATAGTAAATCGGCGATATTGGCCATAACATCACACTGGTTATCCTCCAAAATTGTTCTAGAATGCAAGGCGACAATGAAAACATTAGCTTCATTAAAGAAGATATGTCATTAGGTTAAGATTTGAAGGAAATCTTAACCGCCTGTAAAATCGCGGTGTACATAGGACACCATACAACATCAAATTCGCAAAAACTCTCATTTCATTCAATCGCAAAGACCGAAAGCTGTAGTGGGCGTATTAACAGGTCACTGTATGGTAGCAGCGCATTCGCTCAAACTAAAATTAACTAATAATAGTGAATGCAGAAGCTGTAAGGAACTCGGAGTGAGGGTTTTTTTCATGCGGAATCGATTTTTGGAATCTGCAAATTAATGCGAAATTCATTTTGAAAACGGGTAGCGAGTAGCAAAAGTGGAATATAGAAACCCCAAAAAACAAATTCAAAGTGAAATGTAGAACCTGCCAGAATATAACAAAATACATTTATGGTTTAAGGCGGTTAGATCACATCTCTCTGTTTGCAAAAAATATTTGTTCATTAACATTTAATAATTTACTGAAATTTAAAACTAAAGTACAATAACACAAAATAGTATTTAAAAAAGAGCCAAAGTATTTATATACTAGAATAAGATTCTCTCGTTCCAAATTAGATTAGATAATACAAATTCGTTATTTCTATTTGTCATCCGAAAGAAAGTTACCATCTCCATCTGCAACACAACAGCAATTTAAGCGAAATCTTTTGATTTATTTTGCAAAATTTGTTTTAAATTGTTTTCTTTTTTTTCCTTATATTTAATTTTAACAAAAATTTAAAATATTTTTATTGTTTAATTAACTCTTACCTTTTTATAATATGTTGTTTTAATTAAATAATTTTTGTTTTAAGCATACAATAATTATTGACTTTTACTTTTAAACATAAGATCTTTAGAATCCAAATGTTTATTTAATAAATAAATAATAAATAAATAATAAATAAGGGCTTTGTCTAAAAAGCGCTAACGAAAATGCCGACTGGGATAGTGCTTGCATACACACATATGTATCTACATACAAATATTTCGGCTTGATCATACTCAATGCAGCTCTCTGGTATATAACAAAAATAAATAAATTAATGGCTTAGTTGCCACTTTTATGATACATAAAAATCAGTCAGGATGTTCATCTTTATGTGATAGGAGATGTCATATTGCTATGGACCTGATCTATGTAATTCTTTGTCTGCCTATTAACCTAACCAGGCTGTAACAATTGTTTTACTTACTTGTGTATTTCTGGAACATCATATGATAGTAGTCGAATAAGAGGTGGAATACCCCCCAAAGTTCGGGTTCGCTGTTTATTTGGATCATCCATGTAGCATAAATGTTGTAAATATGCTGCTGCATTAGCCTTAATTGCATTGTTGGGATTATTCAAGAAGCTTATAACTTCTGAAAGATTTGGATCACGCCATCTCATAGTTGAGCAAATATCGCTCCCAGAGCCGTCTATTATTTCGTCCTTAACTTCACCAATCTGGGAAACAACATCAAGTGGATTCAGTGTGAGTTGAGACATCTTGTTTTGAAACTCCGAGTGCTCTTCAAAAGATCTAGAATTTGAATCTGACGGCATAGCCGACTCCGATCCATTAAGGTTGTTATCAAAAAGAATGGGTCTTGAATATGAGTTTGTATTGACACTTCCGCTAGGCAGTCCGTAATTAGATTCCGATATATATCCATATGCAACGGGATCTTCAGAATAGTGTGAATCTACCGGACAAGATGAAACAGCTGTTAATCCATACTCTGGCATTTCATCATACTGTGTTGCTTGAATATACCTTAACGGCATTAATGAGTGATCTTGGCTGCCTGAAATATTAGGTTCTTGAGATGTACTAGCCAGTTCAGACTGAGAATCACTTATGTTACAAGAACTGCGGTCAGATCGATATGGGCATTGGGGACCAACTCGAGATACCGCAAGTGCCGGAGATTTAGTGGCATAAATAGAAGAATTGGAAATCCCAGTTGGGTACTGCTCATAGTCATGAAGCGTTGTATATTGGGAGTGCAATTCATTTCCATCAGGAATACAAACTGACGTATCCACATTTTGTTGCTGCGAAGTATTTACATTACCAAAAAGAAATTGAGACCTGTAAATTAAAAATAATACTTTAAATAAAAATAAATATTTGCCTAAATAAAATTTTATAGTATCAGCTTAAAGCTTAAAAAGTACGACATTGCTCGGGGTTTTTCTTTTAAAAGAAATTTGTTTAAGTAAATTAATTGGCTAAAGCTAATGAACTGTTTAGTCTTGCACACTTTTTCTAGAATTTTATTTGTGTGTATATATTGTGAGGACACAAGTTCTGTCAGCGTTTGTATTCACATATAAATTTGTATATGTTATTTTTTGCTTAGTAGGGCCCCAATGCCACGCCCGCCCTAACATTCGTTTCTACAATACAAAAATTAGCTCTCAGAATTATATATAGCAAAAAAATAAATAAATAAAACGGTGTCAACGGAGCACGCTTTACTTGCTTCAGAGGGCCTTAAATCCGAGCCCGAATCAGCAAAAACCACTCCCCAGTTTTGTGCATGAAAGAATAATAACAACATATACCTCCATATAAAATACTTACGTTTTTTGAGAAAAATAAATTATAAAAATAATAGCAGTAAAGATTAAAGTTCAATATTTATCATTTTTCTAGTAAAACAGAACTACTCAAAAAATGGCGTGATGAATAGAAACGACTACGTATAAAAGAGACATGTAGCACATATATGCTACAAATAGCACAGTTTTGATGTCTAAATAACGACGAGTATTGGAGCTTCGGTAGAACCGAGGATAATTATCTTACAAGTTTATTTACGAGGTTATAGAAATCTATAACCCTATTGAATAATGCGGAGTTCTTTGTTAAAAATATAAAGTGGTTGTTTGTCCGTACAATAAAATTCCAAATGGGATAGGATTGCATTGACATGCAAAGATGTGTCGTGATTCGTAAGGTTATCAGTGGCGTCGCCGTATTTGTAGATGCTTCCTACCAACTGCCATAACTTTTTTTTTACCTGCAAGTTCAGGCAAGGAATTGATCATTTCTAATGGAACATTACATTATTTAGGTGCATCAGTGGCTTGCGTTCTATATTTAGGAACCTGCAGTCCCTTAGAAAGATTTAGTTTATTTTTTAAATGAGAAATTTTACTCTCAGCAATCTATTAAGTTATTGGAAAATTTGTTTAAAAATTCGTCCAGCTTTACAAAATTCAAAAAGAAGTAATATTTGGTGATCTCTCATAATAGTGGGTATTTATTTCTCTTATGAGCAAATATTTCAATGGCTCGTACTTGTGTTCGGGATATGAATTTTCCATCATCTTCAATATATACAACAACTATTTTACAAATACACTTTTAGAGTTTTTGTTTTCAAAACTATTACTTCATCTTTTTTTATTTTTGGGTTATGTTACTACCAAATTGTTAATTACCGAATTTGAACTGGTTATTTACATTGTAACCATTTTGAATAATTTTTTATCCGTAAAAAAGGGTACTTTGTATGGGAGGTAGTCGTGGTTCTTATCCGATCACGCCCTTTTTTGGTAAGTAGTTATGTGTTACCATTAAAATGTTAAATATTAAATTTGAATTGATTACCTGGAATAGAACTATTTTAATTTTTTTTATCCACATGGAAATTGATAATTTGTATGGAAGTTGGGCGTGTTCCTATTCGATCAAGCATTTTTTTCAGCAGTTTTACTTTACTAATAAAAATTGAATTTGAACTAGAACTATTTTATTTAATTGTTTTGCATGGAAAGGGGTGATTTGTTTGGGTGAAAGTAGTAGATTTCGTCCAATATTTGCCTTCGCATAGAGAATAGGAGCTCACATACCAAATTTCAGCTCGAATCCTCGTAAACTACAGTAGCTTTACCACCACTCACCATGGCGCTGGAGACCATGTTCTATTTGCTACCCATTGATATTTTCGGCAAATAACTATCGTCCAACACAGCTCCTCACTAAAATGGAGAACGGGAAATAATGGACACTGATCTATAATTCAAGTATTCAATAAAATACCGAAACTAGTAGACTACATTACAGCAATAATTGTGTTTGATAAGTATTTCAACGTATCCATTACTCAAGGAACGAATGAGAGCAAGGCGATTATCTTTCATGTCAAGCCATCCGAATTTACACTGATGGTTCAAAATTTCTTGAAAGAGTAGGTGGTGGAGTTTACTCTGAGAGCCTAAACCTTAATATTACATTTAGGCTACCTGATCAATACAGTGTGTTTCAAGCGAAAATAGCCGCTACCCAAGAAAGAAACTAACTCCAGATGGATGTGGAGTATGACACGCAACATTTTGCGTATTATATGGCCACAACTGAATCAAAAACGCTCGATCTTATTTTTCTAGTCTTGGCAATATTGAGTTTGCAGGAACAAGTTTTTGTTTAAAATTATTCTTGTAAAAAGTTTTTATCGTTTGAAAAATGGATCAAGTAGATGCAAAAAGATTGGCTATTTCAAAAACTAAAGTTAAAACATTTTTCCCAGAGTTAATGAATCTAATTAGAGTTGTATTCTTTCTGTCCGCTAGCATATTAATATCAGGATTTATTTTAGATGCATTTGTTTTTTTGAATAAAATTAAATTTGTCTTGGTCTTCAGTCGTTTGAAATTTTTGCAATACAGTTGTTTATTTTTTCTGAGCTGTTCGAGTTCGCGATTCCACCAAGGTAGAGTAGCTTTCGCAAATACTGATATTGTCCGAGGAATAGCAATGTTAGCCGCTGTTCGGATAATTTTTCAAATTTTCGCTGCCTTTTCGTTAATATTATTTGACATAAAATTCGTTTAATTTTCTTGCTCTCAAATTTTTTGAAAGTTTTTTCAATTGGCATGATCAGTATTAAATTTTGTCCTAGCTTTTATTTTCTCAAATTATAGGTTTGAGATTAGTTCGAAAAAGATCGGAAAGTGATCGCTTAAATGCATTTCTTAAAGAGAAATTATGTCCGAGTTATGGTCATGGATTAACAATTTTAGTTCTTGATAATAATTAATGTATCCTTTCATATTTCACTGAAGAATTTCAAGTGACATAATCAAATAATAATAATAGATATATTTTTTTTTTTTTAAATAGGTAAATTATTTTATCTTCGTTGCTAGATATTGAGCTAAAATATTTGGTGAGATATGCATTTGTTGTTGGTTGATAGGTTCAATAAGTTTTGTTATGTTTCAAAGAAGTGGAGCTTTTAGGGAGAGGGGAGTTTTTAAGAGAACTTTTCTCTTTCAGAGTGGATTTTTTTACATTGGCATTGTTGTTGGTTGAAGAAGACTGTTTTATGATGCTATTGTTTTTGACTGTAGATGGTATAACGGTAGTTGTTGTTTTATTAGGTGTAGCTGAGGATGGAGTTATGGGAGTTGTTATTTTATCCGGAGAGATTGTGGATTATATTTTGTTTTATATTGATGTTTTGAAAGACAGTTGAGCACTGTGGATTTACTTTACTTCGCGCATTGTACACTTTTTTTTTATTTTATGTATTTTTTTGTTGTTAAAACTTTTTGCATTTTGTAAAAGAAGATGGGTGATTTTCTCCACAGTTTGCGCAATAGGTGCGTAAACAATCGGTAGGAGAGTGAAGAGGAAGATTGCAAGTAACACATGTTAAACTATTTTTTCAACATTTTGCAGTATGACCAAGATTTTGGCATGATTTCCAACGCATTGGGTTTCGGAAATATTCTCTTATATTAACTGAAAATTTCTATACTTCTTCGACCAATAGACCTTGCGATTTTAATTCTTTTTTAATTTCTTCGAAAGTTATTTTGTTTAAGTATGGAGCGTACACCGTACCTTTTAAAACATTTAAAGAAATATGAATGCTACATTTTATGGGGCAAATACCAAATATTTTTTTGTGATGAAGTTGTCTTTGACAAGTAATAGTAAATTTCCGAGTCTATCACCAATCCGGCATTGTCGCTTCGCCTCCAAAAAGTACATCAGCAACATATAAAGCAAAGCCAAGACGCCAAAGACCTGCTGAACGCAGTTAATTTCACCTGTAAAAGAGTCATAAATTTCGCCATTTGACACCTAACCTGATATGACAAACATAATACCGGACATACAAATCGTTTTTATTTAAGTTATACTTGAAAAGCTTTAATGAAAAGAAAATAAAATATGCCAAGACTTTAAACGTATATTTGTACGCCTAATTCTAAATTTAATACTTAAATGGAATTAGAACAAAAATTTGTTATTTAAATCCAAAATTCAATACGTAACCTAAAATTTACAATGTAATGCTTAGTTTAAAATCTATAATGTAATGCCTAAACAAAATTGATAAATTGATTAGGTAACCAAAAATCTAAAAGTTAATACTCAAACTAAAAGTTAAACTTAAATACTTAACCTAAAATTTACAATTTAATGATTAATTTGAAATCTAATATGTAATACTTAACCTAAATTCATAAATGTAATAATTTACATAAAATTTAAAATTAAATGCTTAACCTAAAATGTTACATTAAATACCTAACCTAAAATCTAAAATCTGATACTTAAACTAAATTGTTATATTTACACTTAACTCTTAATTTAAAATCTATCTAAAATTTAAATCTAAAACTATTGAAAATATGAACTTTACAATATAATTTTATTGCTAAAATTCATATATTTAAAATGTACCTAAATTCAACAAATCAGTTCACCTCAATTTAAGATCTAAAATTTGCAAAATTTTAACAAGTAAATTCACTAATGTTAAATTATTATACATGCTAAATATTAAATTTTGTCACACCAAACTTGTATTTGTTTGATTTTGCGCTGATTATCAACAGTTTAATGCATTTCCCTATGTGAGACATAAAACAGCGTAAAACTAAACAAAATAACAATTTACCTAAATAACATTTACATTTAAATTACACCATATAGCAACAACACCTTCGACTCATCAGGCGCCTGTGAATCTACGTGGTAATACAAATGTAAGTGCTAACTAATACTGTTATTTAAATCTTATGAATTTTTGTTGTTGTTGTTTTAATTAATGATAACTAATGATCAATTGAAATATAAAACCTCAACCAATCTCTTTGTTACAAGTTCGATGTTGTAAGTTCGAACCAACAACAACAAGGAACAAATCAAGTGCGCTCTATTACTTCAACATATCAATAAAGAGTTGATGTACAGCTAAAGAGAGAGAGAGTGTGATCTTTTCCTTGTTTTTGTAATGTCTACCAAAAATCCTTTTCATTTACAGTAAAATTATTGGTGTTAGATACAATTCAAGTTTAGTCGCAAAAATCTTGCGTTGCGATGAACACGCATAGAATTTTTTTTTATTTTGATTCATATGCATTTATTATTTTGTGTTAAAAGCTTTGCGAAATAATTGTACCGAAACTGTTTTGTATTTAAACCAGATTAATTTATTAACGATGAAATATTTTGATCGTGTTACAAGTTTTTAATCAAAAAAATAACGGAGAAAAAAAAGCAAAAAACGGGAAGAAGCAAAAATGTCAAAAGTTAAATGTATACACAGAATGTTGCCAGATGTACCAAATTAACAATGAATAGTATAAAAGTCTTAACATTCCGCCCACTTCGTCCAAGCAATGCGACGAAATCAAGTCCACATGCGTCAGTTTTATTCCGACCCACTGTTGATAGGCAGTACGACAAGTTTTGATATGGCTCGTTTGATGACTGATGCCGCCGTACGAATAGTAGCCACTCTAACAAGATCGTCGCGACCGGGATGAACGTCGATGATTCTGCCCATCGGCCACTTAGTGGGGGGGCGCGTTCGTCTCGTACGAGCACAAGATCGCCAATCTTTAAATTGTATTTCGCCTGGCGCCACTTGTGGCGGACTTGTAGTTCGCGTAGGTATTCGCAGCTCCATCGTTTCCAGAAATCTTGTTGCATCTGTTGAAGCTGCTTCCATTTTTTAAGTCGGTTAGAATTTATGGTAAGTAGATTCGGTTCAGGAGTGGCGACGAGAGTGCCGCCCACTAAAAAGTGTCCAGGTGTGAGCGCGGCTAAATCATCCGGATCAGCCGATAAGGCTGATAGTGGCCTCGAGTTGAGCACCATTTCTACTTGTTTGAGCACGGTGTAGAACTCCTCGAAAGTTAGTTTAGCGTCACCGATAGTTCGCTTTAAATGATGCTTCATACTTTTGATACCAGCCTCCCATATACCTCCGAAGTTTGGAGACCCAGGTGGTATGAAATGCCATGACACTCCATGACACGCGACGTGTTGTGCTGCTGTCTCAAGTTGATGTCGATATGCTTTGAGGTCTTCTTGCAAGTATGAGTCGGCACCGACAAAAGTTGTAGCACAATCGCTATATATATCTGAGCTGTAGCCTCTTGTGGCAAAAAACCGGCGAAGTGCCGCAAGAAATGTTTCTGTTGTTAAGTCGCTGACCAGTTCGAGGTGAACGGCTCGCGTGCTAAAGCAGACAAATAGGGCCACGTATCCTTTGCGGCAGTGGTGACCACGACCTGGCGTTGTGCGGACTTGAAAAGGGCCGCCGTAGTCCAAACCACAATGATTGAACGCCTTAGCTGGTGTGCAGCGATGATCTGGTAGGGTGCCCATAATTTGGTTTGTTGGAGTGCATTTTTGTCGAAAACATATGATACATCGCCGGATATACTTATTTATCGCCGCACGAGCATCGATTATAAAGTAGCGCCGTCCCACGAAATTTAGCGTCGCTTGACCACCGCCATGCATTGTGCACTCGTGAGCTTGAGCGATTAATAGCGAACTCAACGTATCATTTTTTGGTAGGATAATGCGAAACCGCTCTGACGCAGGTATCATCGCAGGTTGTACGCGTCCGTTCATCCGCAAAATACCCTCGTTGTCTATTATTGGGTTGCATTTGATAAGCTTGCTTCTAGGGTTTAACGGCTTACCCTGGCGAAGACACGATATTTCGAAAGAAAAGTGATGATGTTGAACATACCTGGTCCAAAGTTTCAGAGCCTTCATCCTCTCGGTATCAGTACACCATGGAGTTGTATCATGAGGTAATTTGAGTTTAATAGCGATGAATCGTTGGCACCATGACGTCACGGCTAATAACTTGTTGATATTGGAGAATTTTTGCAATAAAGCCATAGCAAGGGGGGCTCTGGAATAGCCGCTAGATTTATGGACACTTTAGCAGACTCGAAGGTGCCTTGATCCGGCCATTCATGTTGTGGTTTGTACAGCCAAGAAGGGCCTTTCCACCATATTGAGAGATCCGCCAATTGAGACGGAAATACTCCTCGCGATGCAAAGTCGGCTGGATTGGTCTTGGTGGGCACGTACCTCCAAACGGAAATTGGCGTCAGTTCTTGAATTTTTGTTATACGGTTGCTGTTGTATTGCGTATGTATGCCGGGGTTTGAGCGAATCCAGCTAAGCACTGTTTTTGAATCACACCAGCAAAAAGCTTCTATGTGCGGTAATTGTATTGTTGCTAACACCTTGGCATACACCTTCGCACCAATAAGAGCGCCATTTAGTTCGAGCTTAGGCACTGTAAGCTTTTTTAACGGCGCCACCTTAGTTTTTGCCATGAGAAGCGACACTCTAACATCGCCGTCAGATGTGACCACGCGAAGCTATGCAACCGCAGCAACAGCGACAATGGAAGCATCGGAGAAAACATGTAGTTGGTAGTTTCGCACTGTAGCGGATGCTCCTACCCATCTAGGGATTTGTAGATTCTCGATTTGAGATAGTTCTTCTCGAAATCGTCGCCATTCTTGTTGTAAATTATGCGGCAATGGGTCATCCCAATCGCAACCAGATGTCCATAGTTTTTGAAAAATGGCCTTTCCCGTTATTACAATTGGAGCTAGAAGGCCTGGTGGGTCGTAGATTTTTGCCACGTCGGACAGTTGTTGGCGCTTAGTAATGAGGCCTGGTACTGGAACCATGTTGACCTTGTAGCCGATGCTGTCCGAGTCACAAAACCAATATATGCCGAGTGCTTTAGTTTCTCGGTCTAGATTTAAATCGCAGCAAACCTCACGATGTTCATCAGCAGACTTAAGTTGCTGCATGAATTCGGATGAGTTTGAATTCCATTTACGGAGAATGAAGCCACCAATAATTTAATAATTCATGAAGTTGGACTTGAAGTTCAACAGCGTCAGTCAGTGTATCTGCCCCATGCAGACAGTCATCCATATAGAAAGACTCCTTCAGCACCTTTGCCGCCGCTGGATAGTCTGTGGCCGCATCTGCAGCGAGCGTGTGTAGGACCTTGATGGTCAAATATTGCGAGCAGTTCAAACCGTATGTGACGGTGAGGAGACGGTAAATAGCAGGCTGACCTTGCTCATCTTTCCACACAATTCGTTGCTTATCGGTGTCAGCCTTGTCGACTAATATCTGGCGATAACATTTTTCAATATCCGCCATGAAACCAATTCGATGCATTCGCCAACTAATGAGAATGGCGCATAGATCATTTTGTAGTTTCGGCCCAACGTGCAGACAGTCGTTTAACGATTTGTTTTCGTTGTATTTTCGAGACGCATTAAAGACCGTTCGTAACTTCGTCGTTGAACTGGATTCTTTGTAAACGCCATGATGAGGGATATAACACACGGGCCGTGGTTCATGACTTTCCACCACCGCTTCCATATGTCCAAGGCTTATATATTCAGCCATAAACTTTTCATAGAGATCGTTCATTTTCGGATCCCTGTGCAATCGCCTCTGCAGGTGAGTGAATAAGTTATAAGCATCAGCTTTTGAATTCAACAGAGTAGACAAGTCGTTACAATTTTTAAACGGATACCGTACAATGAAGCGCCCAGTGCTGTCTCGCTGCACAGTACGTTCAAAAAAATCCTCACAATACTGTTCGTCCTGAGTCATAGTGGATGGTGACTCCATATCGTCGACAGCGTTGAAACTCCACATTTGCTGAACCAAGTCGTTAAGGTCAGCTGTGGCCGTTGCGCAAAATGTGGCCGATAGCTGTAGAGTCGATGCATTAGGCACGCGTCCGGATACGATCCACCCTAAATGAGTATTTTGAGCGGTGGATGAACTTGTTTCGGTGTATTTGATCTCACCACGCAGCAGAAGACCATAGAGGTCCGCACCGACGATCACGTCTATGGATCCTGGCTCGTAGAAATTCGGGTCTGCTAGAGGCAGATCTAGGAACTCGCTGTACGGCTTAGGATCGACCCGAGTCAGTGGCATAAGCTGCCCCAGGCGTGGGAGAACAAATGCTGAGCAATTGATGCTGAAATCCGGCTCGATGAGAGAACAAATACTAATTTTGACCATACCTGTAGATTTTCCGACGCTGGACCCACCAATGCCCGTAACCGGTACCTGGACACGTGTTCGGCGTAGATGCAACTGTTGAGCTGCAAATTCACTGATGAACGACGCCTGCGACCCACTGTCCAGTAGCGTACGTAATTGCATATAATGTCCCGTGCCTGACCTAACCCCAATTAAGGCTGTCGCCAACAGGACCGGAGTGATAGGTGAGGAATGGCGTTCCCCTCTTTCGGTATTCGCATAGTCAGCCGACGCCGCTTGCCTGTGCTGGCTGACTATCGTGCAGTAAGGTATGGTGTTTTTGCTGGCATTTGAGACAGGTATAAGTTGACGTGCATTCGTTAGCAGTGTGATTGGTCTTGAGACAATTTCTACAAAGTTTGGCCTTTGATACAATTTCGAATTTTTGTGCCGGAGTTAGTGCGCGAAAAGTTGAGCAGTATGGAAGTGCATGCTTTCCTGCACATTGAGCACAACCACCGACGTTCGTTTGATGACTGCGTACCACTTTAGAGCCTTGTTGCTTTAGATATAGATCCTTTGGCTTGACTTTGCTTGTAACCGCTGCCTCTAGTCCCTGAATACGATTTTCTAAAAATAGGACTAACATTTTAAATTCAGGAATTGTGTTTGGGTTACCTAGAGACATCTCCCACTCTTTAACTGTGACCGAATCTAGTTTTTCGGTAATTAAAAACACTAGCCAGTCATCCCACTGATCAGTGGCCCGCTCCATCTGCGTCAAAGCGCGAACGGATTCGGTTGCGCCATCCAAGAGCTTGCGCAGTGACGTGGCACATTCCGCGGTCATCGCCGGCAAATTGATGATTTCGCGCAAATATGATTTCACGAGACGACGCTTACTGTCATAACGCTGCTCCAGCATGTCCCATGTAATTCTAAAATTGGTTTCTATTACGCTTAGATTGCGTAGGACAGCTTCTGCGTCACCCTGAAGACTGCACTTGAGATAGTGCATTCGCTGCACGTTGGATAGCGTTTCTTCCTTAATGACACAAGTGGTGAACATATCCTTGAAGCTAAGCCATTTTTTAAATGACCCATCAAACTTAGGCAACTCAATTTTTGGCAGAACAACAGGTCGTGGTTGACTGGGCACAGTGTGATTCAGCGCAATTGTGGTGTTGGATACATCAGTGGTCGGCGTCATCTCGTCTATCATATCATTGAGTTCACCCAATGCCTCACAGTACGCCGTTTCAATGGCCGCGAATCGGCCGTCGTCCAAGGCAGTCATGACTGCTGCCGCGATCTTGTCTGTGACGTCAGTCGCAGCAATGTCGTCGCGCGCTGCATTGTACTTGCTCCAGTACTCTACCAAAAGCACTTTTCTGGCACTGCAGTACCCTATTGTCCGTTTCTGTTTCACCGTTTTCCGGGTGTTTGCAGAAAAGCTCACAATGAGTTTCGCCAAACTATCTTCTTTAGCCAACGACATATTAAGAGAAAACAAGCAGACGCACGAAGTTTAACACGTTTTTGCAAAATTTCAACGGCAAAATGTGAGGTTAGATCGTGCGCGAATGTGTTTGTGTGTGGGCTATTTCTTCGATGACAATTATTTCCGCTTTTTTGTGATTTATTGTTTTGTTTAGGCGCAGGGAGAACTGGTTCCCCGCAAGGGTTGCCAAAATGTTAAAAGCTTTGCGAAATAATTGTACCAAAACTGTTTTGTATTTAAACCAGATTAATTTATTAACGATGAAATATTTTGATCGTGTTACAAGTTTTTAATCAAAAAAATAACGGGGAAAAAAAAGCAAAAAACGGGAAGAAGCAAAAATGTCAAAAGTTAAATGTATACACAGAATGTTGCCAGATGTACCAAATTAACAATGAATAGTATAAAAGTCTTAACATTTTGTATTTTGCTTTGCAATTGGGTGAATTAAAATTTTTGAATTAAATGGTATTAATAAATATAGTTGAACTTCTGTTTTGATACGATTCAATGTTAAACTTTATATGCTTATTTTTTCTATATATAATATATTAATTATAATGAACTAAATTTTCATGCGTTTCACTAACATAAAGGCTGTGTCATTTGAGTAATTGAGGATTAGGATTACTATGTGGGCTAACTAGAGAGTTTATATTTTGTTAGCAGGTTGGGTGGGTAAACGAGTAAAAGGAATTCAACATCTTTCTCCTTTTTCAGCATTCTCAAGATGAGCAGATATATTTATTAGTTTCAGTCTGTTTTTATATTTTCGTTAATTTATGTTTAAAGACCCATTACCTATCTGCACCCATTTATTTTTATGTAGCCGCCCCTACTCATGATCCTAGGCAATCCCACCCCCATTTTCCCTGAGCTAAGACCGAAGCATAGCTAGGTGTGCAGAGCCCGCTTAGAGGATGAGAATTAGCCAACATTTCACCATGGCTAAGGGCAGATCGTTCGTTACATAATTTTTGGCGCCCAACGTGGGGCCAACTAGCTTATTGCCAACTATCTTATGGCAAACTAGCTTATTGCTAACTAGCTTACTGCCAACAACATAGTTTTAACTCGTTTCTGGCAAATGCCACGTAAAGTAAACTTAAATAGTTAGTTTCCCTTTTGCTTCTTCCTCTTTCCTTCCCTTCCCTTAAAAATTGTGCGTATCCGAAAACATAATACATTTTTCATATGCGGAATGTAGTTGATCTGGATTTTATTCTAGACACTAACCCTATGATAATCGTTTCTGAGATTTTAAATATAAAAGTAAACTCCTTTTTCTTTGTGTTGACATTATTTTCCGTGGATTTTTACGATTTTGGCAAAAAGCTATTTCTATACCAGGTTAATAAGTTTACAAGTTGATTACGAGAACTTAAATATAAAAATAAATTTTTGAGATTCTGTTATCTAGTTTTGTTGCTCGGCTATTTGCTCAAAATTTATTTCGTTTCATTGTTTTTTTTTTATTCTATAATTTTTCCAAGCTTATACATATTTAAGTTGCTTTGTATCTGCAAATGCTATGAATGCTGATATATATTTTTTTGTAACCCCTCCAAATGCATGTAAGTCCTTAATTGTTAGTGAAACTAAATTTATTAACTTAAAAACACTTTTTTTTTTATAACTTTTTACACAAAACTTTTTACAAAAGTAATATATATAGGTTTTGTTTTGGTTGTAAACATTTCATTATATAAAATTGTTTTTGCCATAATGCCTACTTTAAGACGAACTCCGGACAATTCTTTAACTCCAGCTCAAGCTGAAGCATTAGACCAAACAATTTGTGCGGTGTGCAGTGAAATTTTTGGAGCTCACGATGACAAAGTTGAAACTGGGTGCAAGCATAAGTTTCATCGACATTGCATTTGTACGTGGCTGGAAAATAACCACACGTGTCCTGTATGCAGACAAAATTGTTTGTTTGCTGATCTTGTGACGATATCAGATAATATGCAAGATAACACGAATTTAAATACCTCCACTCATCAACGCGGTGGTGTTCGACGACGTGGTGGTGGTGTTGTTTCACGCCCACGTCCAATAACTAGATCGCAAGTTCAACCTCGAGAAAGAGATGTATCTAACAATACATCCTCTATTCCATTACCTCTTACACATAGCCATAGTCAAAGCCCAATTTCACGACCAACAAATACTCGAAATGACTCATTAGAGAATCGGAGGGTTCAGCAGATCATTACCAATTCTTTAGACGAATTTCGACAAGAAATTTCAGCAACCTTAGTGAACGAAGTGCAAGCGGCATTTCGAAATTTAAATTTAGGTGCAAACGTTCGCTCACCTCAAATCGAATCATTGCCTCAAACACGTTCTGTTCAAAATAATTCATTTGGCCAACATGAACGGAGTTTGCCACGCGCACGTTCGAACCAAAACCTACCGGATTCAGATTTATTGCCATTTAACGATGATCGATTTTCAAAAATTATTTATAATTGGCATATCAAGTTTAACGGAGCATCAGATGACATAACAGTAGATGAGTTTATCTATCGGGTTAATATTCTTACTTCAAATCATTTAAATGGTAATTTTGGAGTTTTATGCCAACATATTCATACTTTGAAGGTAAAGCTAAGCAGTGGTTTTGGCGATATCATAGGCAACAAGATAATGGGGTAGAATGGTGGACATTATGTGAAGCATTACGTAGACAATATAAAGACTTTGCGACTGACTTCGATATTAAAGATGACATACGTAGACGTAAGCAAAAATTCAATGAAAACTTTGACGATTTTATAGACTCTATAATGAGTATGTGCGATAGATTGAGATCGCCAATGGGGGACTCAGAACTTATTGAAACAATTGTTCGTAACCTTAAACCCGATTTGCGACATGAGTTGCTACATTTGAACTTTGATAATATTTGTGATGTGAGGCGAGAGGTGCGTAAACACGAAAAGTTTTTCAAGGATATCTCATTGTCACGACAAAATCCTATACATAGAAATGTCACCGAGCTCATGCACGATTCGCATTTTCCAGACGAACCACTTAAAATTTAAGAAACAGTTGAAGCGAACGCGGAAGTTAATGCCATTAGTAAGGGTACGCTTAACTGCTGGAATTGTGAAGAAAAGGGGCACGGTTATCAAGAATGCGTTAAACCGCGACGCATATTCTGTTACGGATGTGGGACTTTGGATGTATACAAACCATCATGTGTTAAATGTGCGTTAAAATCGGAAAACTTAGCAAAGGATGTTCGTCCTCGCCAGACCGGACATCCACAAAATCGATCTCGGAAGTAAACAATAGTTCATGTGCTGATAAAAATTGTACTATTATCACTAATTCTCAATATTTAAATATAAATCAAAACCAGACTTCAAAATTAAAATCTGATCGCAATTTTCCCTTTCAACCTTACCATATTCGTTTGCAGAAATATAATGAAGCTCGCGCTAGAATTTTTGCAGATTTTTCCCTGCACCGGAAACGTTCAGCGGAACGTATGCGCAACTTTTGGAAGCGAATAAAAATGTTGCGTAATTGTGTCATATCCTCAATTGTTTATAAAGATTTTGATATTGGTCCCTTTACTGTTTTGACTATGTTTGACGAATCATTTTTGTCTCTTCTGGATAGCGGGGCAAATAGGAGTTGCATTGGTAGTAGTTTGGCCAAAAAAATAGTTAATAATTATAAGTTTGAAAAATTTAAAGCAAATGTTAAGACAGCAGACGGACAAAAGCAACAGGTCGTAGGTTCGATTAAAATTCCAGTAACATACAAAAACATTACTCAAACTTTTGAATTTCTGATAGTACCTTCCCTTAAACAGGATATAATCTGTGGCGTAGATTTTTGGAATTGCTTTAATATTAAAATTTCTTTTGAAAATGAAATTTGTAGTGTGCAGGAAGATTCAACGTCACGACTTAATTTAAACCCTTCGCAACGTTTAAAGCTTAACGCTACAGTTGCAGCTTTTCCATCTTTTGAAACTGAAGGACTAGGTTTGACGTCTCTTATTGAACACCACATTGATACAGGTAACGCAAAGCCTATCAAGCAACGATTTTACCCAATATCGCCTGCAAGAGAAAAATTGCTGTGTAATGAAATTGATCGAATGTTGCAATTAGGAGTAATAGAGGAGGCAGACAGCTCACCTTGGTCTTCACCAGCCGTTCTTCTAGTAAAACCAGAGAAGGTGCGATTTTGTCTAGATTCGCGCAAATTAAATGAAGTGACTGCGAAGGACGCCTACCCTATACCAAATATTGATGGCCTAATCTCGAGACTTCCACCTGTTTATTGTATATCCAAGATTGACTTAAAAGATGCCTTTTGGCAAATTCGGTTAGATGAATCTTCACGTCCAAAAACAGCCTTTACTGTCCCTAATAGGCCGTTGTATCAATACACTCGCATGCCATTTGGATTGTGCAACGCGCCTCAAACGATGTGTAGACTGATGGATAAAGTGATACCATATCAACTTAAAAGTCATGTCTTTGTCTATTTAGACGACCTCTTGGTTGTGTCCCAGTCGTTTGATGAACATATTGCACAGTTGTTGGAAGTAGCATCGCAATTGCGCAAGGCAGGTTTAACAATTAATGTCAAAAAGAGCGTATTTTGTATTAAAGAGGTTAAATACCTAGGTTTCATAGTAGGAGAGGGAAGTTTAAAAGTAGATCCCTCAAAGGTTGAAGCAATTGCAGAATATCCCATACCAAAATCTGTCCGCCAACTTCGTCAATTTTTAGGTATGACAGGCTGGTATCTACATTTCCACTCACAGAACTTCTGTCTAAAAATAAAAACTTCGCCTGGAATTCTTCTGCCCAAACTGCATTTGAAGCAATCAAAACTAAATTAACTTCAGCACCTTTCTTAGCGCACCCGAATTATGAAAAAGAATTTATAATACAGTGCGATGCCAGTCGTTAAGGAGTAGGTGCGCTGCTTGCGCAAATTGACGACAACGGAGACGAACGACCTATTGCATTTATGAGCCAAAAACTGAACAAAGCACAGAGAAACTATTCTGTCACCGAACTTGAATGCCTTGCCGTAGTTCTTGCTATAAAAAAATTTCGCCCATATATCGAGGGGCACGCCTTTAGAGTGGTGACTGATCATGCTAGCTTAAAATGGCTTATGCGGCAAAAGGATTTAAGTGGTCGGTTAGCAAGGTGGGCTTTGAAGTTGCAGGGTTTTTCGTTTTCGATTGAGCACCGCAAAGGTAGCGAAAATGTTGTGGCTGATGCGCTGTCACGAGCGTTCGAAGAAGACACAGAAATAGCAGCGATTGAGTTAGAAGTTTTGCCCGAAATTGATTTAAATTCAAATGCGTTTGATTCAATTGAGTATTCGCAATTAAGAGAAAAATTTACATGTGCTGAGTTACCCGACTTTAAGGTCATAGACAATTTTATCTACCATCGTACTGAGTTCAGGTCAGATAGTAGCAATGAGTCTGAAGGTTGGAAATTGTTTGTGCCAAATGAACTGCGTGAAAATGTCATATATGCTGCGCATAATACACCAACATCAGCTCATGGTGGTATAACTAAAACCTTAGAAAGAATTCGTCGTCATTTTTATTGGCCAGGAATGGTTATTCATATAAGACATTACATTGGTTCTTGCGAGCTTTGTAAAACGTCAAAAACACCTACACATGCATTGCGTCCACCCATGGGTAAAATGGCAGAAAGTGATCGCCCGTTTCAAAAACTGTATTTAGATTTGATTGGTCCTTTTCCACGAACAAAAAGAGGCAATATTGGTATAATGATAGCTCTCGATCATTTTCGAAGTTTACATTTTTAAAACCCTTGCGAAAATTCACATCAATGAATATAACTGCATATTTAAAAGAACACGTTTTTGATTGCTTTGGTGTACCAGAGACGGTCATAACAGACAACGGCAGTCAATTCAAAAGCAAAGAATTTGAATCCTTTCTTACCAAATATGGTATTAACCATACTTGTACAGCGGTATACGCACCTCAATCAAATGCCTCTGAAAGAGTTAATCGCAGTATTAATGAGGCATTACGATCATTTTTACGAAAGGATCAGAGGGATTGGGATGAATACTTGAGCAGCATTAATTGTTCACTCAGGAATAGCGTTCATCAAAGCATAGCAAAATCTCCGTACGTAGTAGTATTTGGTCAAGAAATGATCGTACATGGTGACGATTATAAAATAATTAAAAATCTTAATCTGTTATCGGAAGGATCCGTAAAATTAAACCGCCAAGACGAATTTGCTTTAATTAGAGGATCGATAGAAACACACATGAGGGCTGCTTATGAAAATAATGTGCGGACATACAACCTTCGTACACGCCCTAAAAATTTTGTTGTAGGCGAAGAAGTCATTAGAAGAAATTTTGCTTTAAGCAGCATGGCGAAAAATTTCAATGCAAAGCTTGCACCCACTGGCATTAAAGCTAGAGTTAAACAAAAACTTGGCAATTCTTACTATGTACTAGAAGATCTGACCGACAAAACAGTTGGAACATTTCATGCAAAAGATATGTGGTAGTTTACTAAAATTTAAAGAATGATTTTCTTCACCTTTTTCAGATTCTATCTTTCAGTGAACTTTAGCTAAAATCTGTTTTGTGAGGGTGAAGTTTGAACAATAAACAAAAATTATTTACTCATCAGTTTCTTAAAATAAATGTCGGTAATCGGTTACTCGATTTTGCTAAAACCATTTATTCACTCCCTGGTTTCAACAATACATAAATGCATAGTAGCTCAGTTTCATGCTACACTATATGTATATCTTTAGTTGCAAAAGCTAACTGTACTCAGCAGAGTAGGTACAGCGCATATATATATATGTATATACATGGCTCAGTATTGCACTATATACAAGACAAAAATCGAACCATGCGGCGGTGGTGGCCCAGCAACGATCATTCTTTTCCAATTGAATCGTGCAGCAGTGAAGTTGTGTTAATTTAACCTAATTTAAATATAAAGTCGAATTTATTAAAAGTCTTACAACTTAACAGTATTTAAAATACTTAAGTTAGTTTCTTAGAACGTGAAACACAAATTGTTTGTTTAAAACCAATTTAAACACATAATAAGTGGCGCCTATATGCGCCAAGTGCATGTCACACAATTAACCACCAGTTGGGCGTAGTCGCTTCACCTCCATAATTTAGACAATTTACATATCAGGAAAAGTCATGATGCCAAAAGGCTGCTCAGCGCATTTTTTTATCACCAGTTCGCAAAAGACAGTCTATCACCAATCCGGCATTGTCGCTTCGCCTCCAAAAAGTACATCAGCAACATATAAAGCAAAGCCAAGACGCCAAAGACCTGCTGAACGCAGTTAATTTCACCTGTAAAAGAGTCATAAATTTCGCCATTTGACACCTAACCTGATATGACAAACATAATACCGGACATACAAATCGTTTTTATTTAAGTTATACTTGAAAAGCTTTAATTAAAAGAAAATAAAATATGCCAAGACTTTAAACGTATATTTGTACGCCTAATTCTAAATTTAATACTTAAATGGAATTAGAACAAAAATTTGTTATTTAAATTCAAAATTCAATACGTAACCTAAAATTTACAATGTAATGCTTAGTTTAAAATCTATAATGTAATGCCTAAACAAAATTGATAAATTGATTAGGTAACCAAAAATCTAAAAGTTAATACTCAAACTAAAAGTTAAACTTAAATACTTAACCTAAAATTTACAATTTAATGATTAATTTGAAATCTAATATGTAATACTTAACCTAAATTCATAAATGTAATAATTTACATAAAATTTAAAATTAAATGCTTAACCTAAAATGTTACATTAAATACCTAACCTAAAATCTAAAATCTGATACTTAAACTAAATTGTTATATTTACACTTAACTCTAAATTTAAAATCTATCTAAAATTTAAATCTAAAACTATTGAAAATATGAACTTTACAATATAATTTTATTGCTAAAATTCATATATTTAAAATGTACCTAAATTCAACAAATCAGTTCACCTCAATTTAAGATCTAAAATTTGCAAAATTTTAACAAGTAAATTCACTAATGTTAAATTATTATACATGCTAAATATTAAATTTTGTCACACCAAACTTGTATTTGTTTGATTTTGCGCTGATTATCAACAGTTTAATGCATTTCCCTATGTGAGACATAAAACAGCGTAAAACTAAACAAAATAACAATTTACCTAAATAACATTTACATTTAAATTACACCATATAGCAACAACACCTTCGACTCATCAGGCGCCTGTGAATCTACGTGGTAATACAAATGTAAGTGCTAACTAATACTGTTATTTAAATCTTATGAATTTTTGTTGTTGTTGTTTTAATTAATGATAACTAATGATCAATTGAAATATAAAACCTCAACCAATCTCTTTGTTACAAGTTCGATGTTGTAAGTTCGAACCAACAACAACAAGGAACAAATCAAGTGCGCTCTATTACTTCAACATATCAATAAAGAGTTGATGTACAGCTAAAGAGAGAGAGAGTGTGATCTTTTCCTTGTTTTTGTAATGTCTAGCAAAAATCCTTTTCATTTACAGTAAAATTATTGGTGTTAGATACAATTCAAGTTTAGTCGCAAAAATCTTGCGTTGCGATGAACACGCATAGAATTTTTTTTTATTTTGATTCATATGCATTTATTATTTCGTATTTTGCTTTGCAATTGGGTGAATTAAAATTTTTGAATTAAATGGTACTAATAAATATAGTTGAACTTCTGTTTTGATACGATTCAATGTTAAACTTTATATGCTTATTTTTTCTATATATAATATATTAATTATAATGAACTAAATTTTCATGCGTTTCACTAACATAAAGGCTGTGTCATTTGAGTAATTGAGGATTAGGATTACTATGTGGGCTAACTAGAGAGTTTATATTTTGTTAGCAGGTTGGGTGGGTAAAGCATTCTCAAGATGAGCAGATATATTTATTAGTTTCAGTCTGTTTTTATATTTTCGTTAATTTATGTTTAAAGACCCATTACCTATCTGCACCCATTTATTTTTATGTAGCCGCCCCTACTCATGATCCTAGGCAATCCCACCCCCATTTTCCCTGAGCTAAGACCGAAGCATAGCTAGGTGTGCAGAGCCCGCTTAGAGGATGAGAATTAGCCAACATTTCACCATGGTAAAGGGCAGATCGTTCGTTACAATCTTCATAAAGCCTCCTGCGAATAGTGGATAGAGATGGTGTTGTTTGACCTTCTGAGACTAGCTTAGATCAAATTTTTGGAACAGAAAGTAGTGGATTTGAAGCTGAGATGTTTTTTATTCTTGTATCTATTCTTTCTGTTGTTATCTTTGGTCGTCCTGGAGAATATCTGCGGTCAATGCGGCCATCGTTTTCAAAGGTTTTAACCACCTTGAATATAGCGGCCGGTGTTTTATCAAAAATTTTAGCGATATTTCTAAATGTTTCACCTTCATTGTGTAGTTTGATAATTGCTTTTCGTTCCCCTGTACTTAAACACGCACAATTAGCCATCTTTTCAGTCGAAATTAACACTAAATTTAAAAAATCGTATTTTTAGAGAATGTTGTAAAATAGTCGAAAAAAAATTAATTTTTTTACTTACAAAGTAAAAAAAATACACAGGAGATTCTATTAACTCGTTTTTATCCAAAAACTGCACTTTATTTAAGAAGTATTTTAAGAAATTCAGTCAAAGGTTGCTTTTGACACGCCCGAGAACTAGGTTTTTCTCATTCTTATTGCACAATAAACTAAAAATGAAATGATTCAAATTTTCAATCAACACAATTGAAAATAATGTAATTATTGTAAAAACGCGTAAATTCCCAAATATTGACCGTTAAGTTTACCGTTATTCAAATCAAAGCTAAAGTGATGAGCTTGTTTACTTATATATGACAGCCACTGTATCACAATCATGATATTATTTAAAATGATATTTATATATATATATATATATATATATATATATATATATATATATATATATATATATATATATATATATATATATATATATATATATATATATATATATATATATATATATATGTACAAATAAGTTTCCGCCGTTTTTTGTTAATAAAATAATATTTAAACGATTTTAAACGATGTGAGACTGCTTGACTGAGTGACTTCTAAACTAAGTGCAAGTTCCTTTTGTGTTTGAGACGAATCTTCACCCAATAATTTCTCCAAATCTGCATCCTCGTAAATTTTCGGAATTCCACTGGATCTTTGTCTTTTATGTCAAAATCACCTTTTTTAAATTTTTGAAACCACTCACGACATGTTCTCTCACTCAAAGCATCCTCATTATATGCTTCTACGAGCAATCGATGCGACTCAGCAGCAGATTTTTTTAAATTAAAAAAATAAATTAAAAGTTCCCGCAAATGACACTTAGTTGGCTCATATTGAGACATTTTTAGATGAAGAAAAATATATGATGCTAATGCGAACTTAATAACATGATAAGGTTATGTTGTTCTGGAATAAACAAACTAATTTTCAAGTAGATTACCATCTGCGAATTCCAACGTAAACCTCGTGCCACGCCATCTTTCTCAAAACGGCGGAAACTTATTTGTACACCTAATAATTATATAAAAACTGACTAATTCACAAATTTAACGACGTTTAAAATTTATATTTACCCTTGCTTAAATACATACATACATACATACATACATACATACATACATACATACATACATAAATACATATGCATAATTTATATATTTTCGAGCTTTTTTAAAAAAAATATTTTTTGATTTTGCTGTAGAAATTTAACTAGTAAGTTAAATTTTTAATGACGTTAACTTTTCAACGAGATTAACGAATTTAGCTTAACGAAGTTAAGTTTTTTGTGAACTTTTCTCAGATTAACAAATTTAAATTCTTAATTTACGATATACTAGCAAATGCTCGGCATGCGTTGCAAAGCCATTAAAAAAAAGTAAATGTTAGCGGAACTTCCAGGTACTCCCGTTAGTTAGCGGAACTTCTCGATACTCACTGTTGTAGCGATTCTAAATTACGGCGATGAAATTATCGATACTAACCATACAAACTCAGAAACAAAATTTTAAATTATTGGGAGCACTATTAGCAATTTCTTCGTATATTTTCACTTAATTAAACAAATTGTGGGCGTAATAAGTGGATGAGGCAGATTTTGTATACCCTTTTATTCTTCCGGGTGCATCCCTATACATATTTTCTATATAGCGCATCAAGTTCCTGAGCAATGGTGAGAGGCATAAAATTGATTCACCATTTTTTTTAAAAGTGTGCGTTAAATTGAACCACTCCCATTTTTTGTGATGTTGTCGACAACACCCATATAAACTCAGATACAAAATCTCATATAGAAGAATATAAGCAATATTATCGTAAATTTACCTTTTCTTATTTATTCAAAAGAGTAAGAAATTTAAACAGTTATGTTTTGGTACTACTATATATACTCTCTTAGATGTATAAATAAAAAGGAATGACAAGTTCAAATTGTACTATTTTTTTTTTTTTTTTGGGTGGCATGGCGTGTTTTGATAGAGGGGAATAACAGGCTTACATGACGGCTCTCCGTAACTCTTATCAAGCATGTAAGACGGCTTCCATCTGCATGTGAAGCCTCCTCGAAACCGAGTCCGGTCATGTTTCGGGTCGGGCCAACGGAACCGGCGACCTCTATTTTCCCATATTTCCTTAACACATTTTTCATTTCAGCTCATTTAACCTCTTCCCCCCCTACACCGTGTGTAACGCGTTACCCTGGTCATTGTTGTTTGCAATCAGGGGTAACAGATTGTATTTGTACGGTGCCTAACCGATAGTAAATGGGCTCTGCTGCGGTACTTTTCCTTCCCTAATCTCCATTTTCATCGCCGAGCTTGATCTTTGACCCGGCAAACCGATCATTAGAACCATTTGAAATGAATAAACTAAACTCAGTCTCAGCTTTATCTACAAAAACCCCCCAGTCCTCAGACATGCTCCGAAGACGCCCTTTTGGCCTCCAGTCAGGAAACTTTAATTGAGGACGCCAATCCTGGTACCAGCCATAGAACCTCCAAAAAACCGCCAGTAAAAACTTCAAAGAGAAATGGTGCCAGCCATAGCACCGTGAAACCTACAACATCCAAGAAATCAAAGAAATCCTCCGGTACCCTCGCGAAATCAAGATACAGAGAGCCTTCTGGTATCTTAGCAAGATTGCAAATAATGAGGTCGATAGTTTCTCTGACAAGCGGGATCAGAGGATAAATTGAAATATACTGCGATGGTCGAAGAGTTCGAGTGGAACCAGGCCATCAAAGCGCTGGAGGTGCCAAAAGCGGCGTTGAACCTTTCCTTGAAGGAGTCTACCTAAGACTCCAACGCGGCTCCAAAAAGACATCGAAATCGTTCAGCGAAGTTGCAAGGATCCGCTTCTTTTGGAACTGATAGACGGTAAGACCAACAACGGCAAACGCATCAATGGGGTGAGTTGGAGGCCAAACTTGCTGAAGATGTAATGAATTACGTCCTCTGCAACAAGGATGGTCCTTTACCTGACTTCGATTCCTTGGAGATGGTCAGAGGCTGTAGGGTTATCAATTGTGGGGACGCGTTTTCCAAGGAATTCCTTGAAAAAAGTATTACCAAACTCGTCAATGTCTTGAAAGATTTGAGCATCAAAGCCATTCCAGTCAAGGACATTCCAAGGCAAACGCGTGCTCGTATCTGAATGCCCAAAATGAAGCTGGATAACTCGGAGCTGATCGCGTACCTTAAATTACACAACCCGAAGGTTCCGATGGATGAATGGTTTGTCATTCAAACTGAGGAACCTTATAAGCTCAGCATGTCCTTCCTTCTCCCGATCAGCGGGGAGAGCCTTGCCCCGTTGGAAAAGTCAGGACAGGAACCTCAGGACACTGGTTGGAACAACTTTTCAAGCAAAGCATTATACCCTCAGCTACATACCCCTCAGGTGGAGGAATGTTAGAGTGGTGTTCATTCGGCGGGCAGGCGTGGACATGAGTCCGCGAAGGAATTTAGACCAAGCAGCTTGCCCTCCTTTGTACTTAAGACACTCGAACGGATCATTGATCATCATATCAGACTTTCACTTGTAGATAAAGTATTGTCGAATTTCCAGCATGCTTACCTTTAAATCAAATCCACGGACACTGCTCTGCGTTAGGTAATACGAATTTTCGAAAGATCCATCCACTCTAAACAGTTCACTTTAGGAGCCTTTCTGGACATTGCAGGTGCTTTATAACAATGCAGTGAGGGCTCACAACTCCTGTGGTTGATGTTAGGGATGATATGCTGGAATCTCTCGAAAAATCCGCTATTCAGGCGGTTGCGTATGCCGACGACGTTGTGATTCTAATATCAGGTCTGTTTCCGTCCGTCCTTAGTGAAATCATGGGTAGGGCGCTGAGAACACTTAGCTCATGGGCCGCTAGGTGCGGCTTGTCAGTGAACCCAGTGAAAACAGAATTACTATTATTCACAACGAAAACCAAGATACCTCAATTCAAATTACCAGTGCTAAACGGACAAACAGTTACTCTTTCTACCGAAGCCAAGTATCTCGGTGTTCTTTTTGATAAAAAGCTAAATTGGAAAAATAATATTATCCTGCGAGTAAAAAAAGCCTGCATTGCTTTTTACACGTGCAATAAAATGTTTGGCAAACGTTGGGGTCTCTAGCCAAAGATGATACTCTGGATGTACAGGGCTGTAGTTCGACCGATTCTCACCTACGGAGCTCACGTTTGGTGGCCAGCGCTTAGTAAAAATTATAATATAATAAAAAAAAGGAAGCGTACAACGATCTGCGTGCATTGGCATAACTGGGGCTCTGAGATCCAGTCCCTCAGATGCGCTAAATGTACTTGTGCATCTTCTTCCCAATGATCTTCACATCAAATTTGTAGCCGCATGAACTGCAGCAAGACTCAAAGAAGTAGGGTCATGGCAAGCTAGGACATATGGCTATAGCAGAATTTTAGGTATGCTACCTAAAGAGGTAGTGCCTGCAACGACTGACTACATTTCACCGAACATAGTTCTTAGCAAGAACTTTTTACACAGTTTTTCGTCCAGAGAAGAATGGTCATCTAATAGTGTAATCGACAAATTCGGCGTTGCCATTTTTACGGATGGCTCCAAGATGAGTTGTGGAGTTTGCGCAGGCGTTTTCTGTAGACACCTTAGTATCGCTGGACTTTTTAGACTTTCTGATGATGCCAGTATGTTTCATGCTAAATTGAAAGCTATCTTAGAAGCTTGTAGCATTATTAGTAGCAAAATAACTCGTAAAAAGAAAATAGCAATATACAGACAGCTATTAAAGCATTATCTTCTAATATTATAACATCAAAATTAGGGCAATGGGTATCGCTGCTAACATTGCTGTCGTCTAAGCTTGTACTCGTAGCAGGTTGCAGCGGTGCAAGCAGACGATGCCTAGCCAAGACCGGTTTATGAGCGCACTGATCTCTTTGCGGTAGTCAGCTTCAGATGCTTTCACCCAGAAGAGGTTTGGTGTGTGCTTAAACTGATCATTGCTAATGAGGTACCTGGCGGCAGGTATAAAACGCTAGGGGTACGGTCTCCCTGAATAACAAAACCAACCATGGAGGTTCAAAAGGAGGAAAAACTGGTTGGGATTTCAGCCCAAACGTCGGTGGGAGAAGTCGCCATTACCACCGGCGGGCACAGTGAGACCATAAGCTGTGTCGCCAGCGGCCACACCTCTACTGTGAAGGGAGCAGTTCACAGTAGCTGTACTGCTACTGCCAAAACAACATTCACTGGGGTGGCTGCATGCCCTAAAGGAAGTAATGCGACTGCAGACAAAAACAAGAAACGGTTAGCCAGGAGGGGTACTGTAGTCGACTCAGACCTCGACATCGTTTGCAGCGGGGCAACCGGCACCACCGCCGCTGAATATTAGCTTTTGGCTTCCCCAAAAGGTTCGACCTCACGCTCCGCTTGCGCAAGCAAAAGTGGGCAGAGGAAGAAGCCGAGTAAGGAGGGTCAAAAAGCCATTGCTCAGTACAAATCGGCAATGAAGATTCACCTGCGCCTTGAAAACAAGGTTACTCTTTCGCCCACGGAGCGGGAGGACCTTAAATGGGCAAAGGATGCGATGGAGACCCATTTTCCTGGATGTACTGAGACATCTGTTGATCCTTCCCCAACCTTCCAACTAGATAGTTTGGGTGACGTGGGTATTGAAGACCTTAAGCAACAACAAGATTGGAATGGGCATTAAAATCCTTTGATTCCTACAAAACCCCAGGTCCAGACGGAATTTTCCCTGCGTTACTACAAATGGGTGGTTCCATAATGACATCTAGGCTTATTGAAATTTTCATAAGTTGTTTAAAGTTCAACTAAATATATTCCGATCAGCTGGAGATGTGCAAGGGTCATATTTATACCAAAATCAGGTAAAAGTGGTCAATTGTTTCCCAAAGACTATCGGCCCATTAGTTTAACTTCTTTCATACTAAAAACACTTGAAAGAATGATTGATTCCTGTATCAAGAAATGTGTTGAAAATATAAAGGCCTGATCGACTACTATCGACAAAGCTTATTTATTTAATTAAAAGTTCATTCTTACAATTCCCCTTATATAGTCTAATTATTGCTAATATCAGCAAAAAGTGCAAACAATGAATGTGGGCCAATTTGGTAAATTCATTGCTTACTTCTTTTAACAACCGTTGCAGTTATTCTGCACATATTGAATTGCATCAATTTCCAATTCAATAATTAGGTCACTATTTCCGTTCATAATTTAAGTAATAAAATAAATGCTTAAAACCAAATAAAGCTCCAGGTTCGGATTTGATAACACCTAAAATGGTAAAAGAACTGCCAAACATTGCTATAACTTATTTGCTCCATATATTCAATGCTATTCCAGATGACTGGAAACTTTCACAAGTTAAAATGATCCCCAAACCCGGAAAAGACCCTAGTAATGTGTCTTCATACCGACCAATAAGCTTGCTCCCGGTTATTTCAAAACTCTTTGAAAAACTTTTAACAAAGTTGATTGTACCCAAAATTACTGAAAAAGTTGTGATTCCCAATCATCAATTTGGTTCCGAGAGAAACATGGCACAATCGAACAGATGCATCGCATTGTGGATTCAATAAAAGCCACATTTGAAAACTGCTCCGCAGTTTTTCTCGATATCACCCAAGCATTTGATAAAGTATGGCACGAAGGACTTATTACAAAACTATATCATATTCTTCCCGCTAATATGGTCTGCCTTCTTAAAAACTATATCACAAATAGAAAATTTGTGGTACAACACAAAAGTTTTGTCTCTCGAAAATACGAAATACTAGCCGGTGTACCACAAGGCAGTGTCCTCGCTCCACTACTATACATTCTCTACACAGCTGATATGTCCAAAAGTGATAGAACCCTCATATCCACTTTTGCTGATGACACGGCTATACTGTGCTCCCACTCAAATCCAGCTATGGCATCGTATTACTTGCAGGAACACTTAGACTCTCTAAGTCAATGGCTGGCCCGCTGAAAAATTAAAGTCAATGAATCAAAAAGTTGCCATTTAACCTTCACTCTAAGAAAAGGCACGTGCCCTGCTCTGAAAATTAACGGCCAAGTTGTACCCGAAAGTTCCGAAACTAAGTATCTCGGTATTTACCTCGACCGCAGACTTACATGGCAAAAACACATTGCAACTAAAATTACCCAAATTAAACTTAAAAGGCTTGAGCTACACTGGCTTTTAGCAAGAGAATCTAAACTCAATCTCACGTACAAAGTCCAATTATACAAAAGTATAATAAAACCCATATGGACATATGGAATTGAGCTCTGGGGCACAGCCTCTCCATCGAATATTGAGAAACTCCAAAGAGCCCAATCTAAAATTTTGCGTCAAATTGCCAAAGCTCCTTGGTATATAAGAAATACAAACATCCACAGAGACTTACAAATCCCAACTGTAATTGATGAAATCCTAAATCTTACCCAGAAGTACAAGACGAAACTATTGTCTCACCCTAACATTCTTGCAAGAAATTTATTAAGACCTCTGAACACTTCACGTCTTAAACGCTATCAATAATATTCCCCATATATTGATTGATATGCGTGTCTACTTATTTGCCAATCACTGGATTCAGGCAATGAACCAAAATATTTAAATAATATACTTAGTTTAAGTTAAATTATAAATCATAAATTAGTTTAAAATTATTGTTAGATCAAAGTTAACTTAAATGATTCAATAAATACCAGTTAAAAAAAAAAAATTATTTAAGTAAACAAACAAAAACTGCTGTGTTACATATACTTATAATAATAATAACATATTTTTGTTGATTTCATACATCAACATTTTGCCTCGCCCGACACGATGTGGTGTTGGTGATTAATTACATCTCTCCAGCTACCAGTTGACTTCAAAAGCGGAATTGTCGTTGCCTTTGATGTCACAAAGTTCGATGTTGTTGGATCGGTGTAGTCAGAAGTACAACGCAGTATACCCCGTTGTACCCTAGCGATGCCTATGCCTTCGATGAATAATCCTGGAGTCGGATGTGTTATTGTGTATTTTGTCATAACGCATTTCGGATTGGAAAGTAGACATAGAAGCAATATAATTGATAATGTTGATGTTGTTCTTTTTATCTCTCAGATTCCTCCCGGGCTGTCCTATAGTGTCTGACGCAGCTGTTATATTGAGTTTTTTTTGGTAGATTTATCTTATCATTGTCTTCAGTTGGTAATAAGCAAAGTTTCTGTACAGATTGCTTGACAATTGATTTTACTGTCTTCACGCTTGCAACTCGAATGAAGCTATCTGTTCCCTTGTGGACTTCCAATATCCTTCCTAATGGCCACTTTGATGGAAACATCACTTCATCTTTCATGAGCACCAGTTGACCAACCTCCAGATTTGATGTTGGTTGTGTCCACTTATATCTTTGTTTTTGGATACCCTTTACATAATCTTGGTACCAACGGTTACAGATATCATTCTTTATTTGTTGCATAGTTTTCCATCTTTTTAAGCTACCTCCAGCTAGACTCAGGGCACAATCGTGGGCTGGCGTTAGTGCATTAAGATTTTCAATGTCATCTGATAGTGTGCATAGTGGTCATGAGTTGAGACATCTTTCTATTTGGATTAAAATTGTATTCATTTCCTCGTAGGTTAGCTTCTGTTCACCAACAATCCGATTCAGGTGGTGTTTAATAGATTTAACGCTTGCTTCCCAAAGCCCACCGAAATGTGGTGAACCCGGTGGAATAAAGTGCCATTGAATACCACTTTCTGTTAGATGGTTCTGTAGTAATACCTTCTGAAGATAATTGTTTGCTCCCACGAAGTTGGTACCATTATCACTGTACATGTGGTGTACAAATCCTCGTCTGCTGCTCATCCTTTTGAGCGCCGCCAAAAAACTGTCAGTCGTAAGGTCTGACGTTAATTTAATGTGAACTGCTTTAGTTGAGAGACACACAAAGATAGCGATGTAGCGATATATGTGATTTTACTCCACAGACTTGTGAACAGAAGATATGTAAGGGTCCCGCATAATGGACTCCGCAATGAGTAAGTGGCCTCGAAAAATTTACTCTTGGTGCAGGTGACTGTCCCATCAATTGAGCTTGTCCCTTTGCCTTGAATCGGAAACATTTTATGCACCTGTTGATACATGCTTTTACAGCACTTGATCCTCGGATGATCCAAAATTTGTTCCGGAAATAGCTTAGCGTCAATCTTGCTCCTCCATGTAATGTATCGTTATGTGCCTGATTAATTATTAATTTAGCCAAAGCGCATGCAGTAGGCAAGATCATTGGATGTTTTTGATTAGATGATAGATTTGCGTGGTTTAATCTTCCTCCAACACTCAGCAGCCCTTCGCCGTCATTAAATGGTACCAAGGTTCGTATGCGACTACTCGTTTTCAACCGTAAATCCTTGATGTCATCTTTAAACCATTGTTGTGCATGTCTCACAAGGGCCGCCTCTGCTTTATGTATTTCCTTTACTGTCAAACATCCCGATTGCCTTTGTGATTTGTTACATCTACCGTTGTTTGCAAATCTCAAACAAAAAACCGTTACTCGATACAGTTTGGCCAGTGACGAAAATCGAGCTACATGGTCATCCACTCCATTATCGTGAACTTCCACTGCGCATATAACAGATTTTCGTTGCTCGGGTAATTCGCTCAGTTCTAAGATGTCGTCGTCATCATTCCAATTGGCTTCACAGGATACCAACCACCCTGGTCCGAACAACCATAGAGAGTTGTTTATAAGATTTTTGCCAAATACTCCACGTGATGGAATATCTGCTGGATTTTCCTTTCCTGGGGTGAATCGGATATGTCCTTTGAAGTTTTGCTGGATGTATGATACTCGATTAGCTACGAACGTGGTCCATTTGAATGGATGTTGTTTCAGCCAATTAAGCACAATTTTTGAATCGGACCAGATCACTACTTTGTCATATTGAATCTCGATTCCTTCCTTGATATATTTGATCAGTTTTCTCAGAAGTGCTGCTGCACATAATTCCAACCGTGCCAAGAATACCTGCTTTATCGGGGCTACCTTTGTTTTAGATGCTATCAATGAAATGGTAATGCCTGTTTCACTAGCCACTCTAGCATATACTACACCTGCATACGCCACTTCTGATGCATCAGCGAACCCATGTAGCTCGAGCTTGCTTCCGTGATATCCATCGTGGAATTTTGATAGGTTGTATTGCTGGCAATTGTGATTTGAACACCTGCCATTCTGCTTGAATTGTTTGTGGAACATCATTGCAGCCAATTCCCAAGAACCAAAGTTTTTGTATCACCATTTTAACTTTGGAGTGATAGGTAATAACCAGCCAAATGGATCGAACAGCTTGCCAGCGTCACTGAGTATGGCTCGTTTCGTATTATTTGTACTTAATGAGTTCGTATTGATTTTGAACTCAAACTGATCTGTTCTAGGACACCATTTTAGACCTAAAATTTGTATTGTTTTGTCATGATTAAAATCCATTTCCAACTGCAATTCCATGTCTTCCTTCGGTATTGATTGCAACACTTCAGAGTTATTTGATGTCCACTTCCTTAGCTTGAATCCACATTTCTGAAGGAGTTGAATTAGTTCTTGCTGTACCATTTTGCATTCATCAATTGAATTTGAACTTCCCAAGCAATCTACTGGGAACGTCCTCCACTGTAGTAGTAACAATAGTAAGTCTTTTTGGATTGAGGGACCTGTCAACCTGATGTTGTTCAGAGATTCCCCTGATGTTGTCTTGGCTGATGCATCGAACACAACCCGAAGTTTTGTAGTTGTAATGCTTTCTTTAAGGACAGGATGATGTGGTTTATAATACTTGGCAAGTCGTTGTTCAAGTGAACAAAACTCTTTAGAGTCATCTTCCTTGAATCACCAGAATCTGCTGTTGGAACTTCTTCTAATTCCCAGAACTTACTTAGACCTTCATCCTCGATGCTTATGCTGACGCATGATGTTACCTCGTTAACCAGAATGTTCCGCACATTCGTTAATGACATTGTAGCTACCGGCCCAGATAAAATCCAACCGAACATAGTATTTTGAGCCATTGGTGTGTTAGCAGGACCCTTAATTAGCCCCTACCCAATAACTTTTGGAAACACATCTGATCCGATCAACAGGTCTATTTCTTTAGATTCAGAATACCAGGGGTCTGCTAGCTGCAATCCTTTTATATGTGGCCACTGCTTTGCTTCAAATCCTTTGTTTGGGAGCTTGGACGTTATTTTAGGCATAACGATTGCTTCGATTTGACAGCTTTGTTTTTCATAAGATGGACTAAATCTGAACTAGTTTCACCATCGAGCTTTGGTAGTAGTAAACTGATGACTAAAGGATCCCACGATGTTACATCTACTCCTAAGTTGCCGATGCCATATAAAATTTTTTTTGTAGAATCCATTAGAGTCTTGAGGTCAAACGCATTTTCTGCCCGCACAGACTTCTGGCCCAACAACTTTTGAATGTTGCTATTTACTAAGGCCGCAGGATTTTGAAATCTTTTATACAATAATTCGATTGCGGTTGCATAGTTGGCTGATGACGTCATCAAGTGGCCAATAATCCTTGCAGCTTCTCCTCGCACATTGCTTTTTAGATAGTGCATTTTTTCTATGTCGATCAGCTCATTGTTGTTGTTGATTCGCTTGTCGAACAGTTCCCAAAATGTTGTCCACTCATCGTATCGTAAATGTATAAAAGTTGGAATACTGAGCGTTGGTAGTTTGATTTTTCGATCTGTAACCTTGTGTGATTCTTGATTACTTGAAGATAGTGATTCCTGTAGCATGATGTACGATTCTTGGTATATTTCTGCTTATGAGTCGAATTCGTTGTTCTTTACATAGCTTTCTTCATAGTCATCATCAACTGCATTTATCATGATGTCTTCATTTAGTTGTGTGATTTTACTCCAACACTCCTTCATTTGCTGGGCTCTATATATTGTACCATCAGAGCTCCTTTACTGATGTCAATTGCGTTTATCGTTTTAGACAAATTGTTTTTCAGCACGACCATACGTCGAAAGTTCAACTTGTTATTTGCTAAAGCCGCTGCTTCAGCATAATGTTTTTCAGCCCGAGCTGCATCCTGTTGCCTTTTTGTTACGGCCAGGTTCGACCTCACCAGTTCGGCTGCTTTCTGTAATTCGGCAGCCCGCTGGAGTTCAGCTGTCTTATGTTGATCGGATGTCGTTTGTTGCTCTGCTGCTACTTTATCCGCCTGTTTTCCATCTTGCATAGGTCTTGTCTTCTTTTTGCCTCAGCCATTTCTACCTCAACACCATCTTGCTCAGCTCTTGTTGCCGCGTGTTGAATCTTTCTTAAGTCCGTGCGCCACGTCATTTGAATGTCGCCGTATTTTGCCTCCACCTGATTGAAGTACTTCCTTGTGAAATACTCGTTATCTTGGTTGACGGCCCGAAATTCTTCAAATTCATAGTTGTTGCTCTGGAATTCTGCCCACAATTGTTTCAATGACTCCAACAGCTGTTCATAGTACCGCACGTTCGTTTTTCTCTCCGGAGAGTCTTTTTTGTAGTTTGTCCATAGCTGCTGTAATTTTTTTTCTATTGCCAGCTGTTTGTCGATCAGCTCGTTGAAATCGCCCATGTTGATTTAGCTGACTGCTTACTTTTTATTTTTGGAACTACCGCTATCGAAGCTACGGCAACGCTTTTCACTTTATTACTGCCGCTATTAAAGCTGCGGCCACGCTTGTCACTTTATTACTGCCGCTATTAAAGCTGCGGCCACGCTTGTCACTTTTTTGTTTTTAAAATTGTTCCTTACCATGGGTGGGGGGAAACAAATTTTAATTTTTTGTAGATTCGAAGGACCAATGTTGAATTTATAAATGCCTGATCGACTACTATCGACCAAGCTCATTTATTTAATTAAAAGTTCATTCTTACAACTCACCTTATATAGTCTAATTATTGCTAATATCAGCAAAAAGTGCATACAATGAATGTGGGCCAAGTTGGTCAATTCATTCCTTACGTCTTTTAGCAACCGTTGCAGTTATTCTGCACCTATTGAATTGCATCAATTTCCAATTCAATAATTATGTCACTATTTCCGTTCATAATTTAAGTAAACAAACGAAAACTGCTGTGTTACATATACTTATAATAATCTAATATATATATAAAAATGAATTTTTCTTTCTTTCTTTCTTTCTTTCTTTCTTTGTACCAAATAGGCGCCTAAACCATTCATCCGATTGTGATGAAAATTTGGGAAGCTGCTATGCTCACGCCAACTTAGGTTTAGGGCAAATATAAATTTGCCACGCCTACCTAATACGCTCACAATTTGTAAAACTAAGTTAAAATATTTAATTATTTCGCTAATATTGCTCCTAAATATCTGAAAATTGGTATCTGAGTTTGTATTGGCACTGTCGATAACTTCCCTAAAAATGGGTGAGGTTGGATCAATTTTACGCCCACTTTAAAAAAAAGGGTGGATCATTTTTACGCCTAACACCATTTGCTCAGAAACTTGATGTGCTATACAGAAAACATGTAACGAAATGCACCGGGAAGAATAACAGGCCATACAAAATCCACTTATTAGGCCCCACAATTTGTTTAATTAAGTGAAAATATACGATGACATTGCTAATATTGCTCCTAAAAATTTGAGATTTTGTTTCTGAATTTGTATGGTAACTGCCGATAATTTCACCGCCGTAACGCAGAATCGTTACAACGGTGAGTACCGGGAAGTTCCGCTAACTAACGGGGAGTACCGGGAAGTTCTGGTAAACAATTTTTTTATGTGGCATTGCAACGCATGCCGGGAATTCGCTAGTAATAATATATTTTTGTTGATTTTATACATAAACAGAATGCATAACACCAGATCTGATTTCAAACAACCAACATGCATACACCAGGGGCATGGCTACTGAGATAGCGCTTCATCGTGTAGTACAACATATAGAAAAGGCTCTACATTACGGTGAATATGCGATGGGGGTATTTTTAGACATTTCAGGGATTTCAACAATGTTTCTACTGAGGCGTTGCTGGAGGGTCTCTCATCAGTCGGAGTAAAACCAGCCTTACAAAAATGAATAGGCAATCTACTGAATTGTCGAACAATTATAGCTGAGTGGAACACAACCACTATCTCAAGTTAAGAAATCAGGGGAACCCCTCAAGGAGGAGTCCTATCCCCGCTGCTATGGAATTTGGTAGTTAACGGTATTCTATTGAAATTGAGAAATAGTGGGCCGAAGATTACTGCATATGCAGATGATTTGGCAGTCATTATATCAGGTAAATACTTAAACCCAGTGAGTGAAGTACTCGAGGTAACACTAAAAGTGATTCATGATTGGGCAAAAAATGTTGGGCTGGATGTAAATCCAGACAAAACTGACTTAGTACTATTCACGAAGAAATACAAAGTACCAAAGTCTTTGTGGGAAACTCAAGACGGCTAAAATCATGCTCCGCCATTACAGTATTAATACTACCAACTATCTCCTATCGCTCTCAAGAGAAGATTGTAGGTTAATGGTTGGCGTCTTAACGGGACATTGTCTCACACCGTTACATGCTGCCAAATTAGGTTTGGTACTAGATGATTCGTGTGTAGCCTGCAATGAAGACAATGCTAGAGGGACCCTGGAGCACCTACTTTGTCATTGCCCAGCTCTCAATGGATCTAGACTGAATTATTTCGGGCTAAGTTATTTTCATTCTTTGAAGGATATTTCCAATCAAAAGGTAGCTTATTTGCTCAAACTAGCTAAATTGTGCATCACTAATCATTTTTGAACTCTGAATACCTCTATACAATTTTGGTAACACTAAGGACCTCTATAGGTCTCTGTGTGATCTCATTTTCTTGTGTATCAGCCAATATAACCTAACCTAACCTTCTCGGTCAAAGACATAGAATTAATCTTATCTGGGTTCCAGGACATAGGAGCATAGTAGGTAATGAAGTGGTTGATGACCTGGCCAGTATGGGCTCTGCACTGTCGCTGGACTGGCTGTTCCGGTTCTGATACCTATAGGCAAAGTCAAATTTGACTTCATCTGCGATTGTCCGGCTTTAGCAAGAGTCAGGCTTCGTACGTTAAACTCCGCCATTTTAGTGAAACCAAAAAATGTGCTTCTTTTAGCACATAAGTGCTACATATCTCTATTATAAGTGGGCGTTACTTTTTTCGGATCAGTAGTGCGTTTCTGTAACAAATGTGACAAATTGTCGATTTTCGTGACGTCATACTGTTTTGTTCCGCAATAGTCGATTTGTTCAAAACTGGTGTTTCTGTAAACAAAAATCGAGTAAAACATAGTCTGTGTTGGAATGAAACAAAAATAGGCAGGGAAACTGAAATCGAAACAAATTTGAAATAATTGATGTGAATGTGCTTGTGAGCGGTAAGTGAATTTTTATTAAACAAATCCACTTTTTTATTATAAACTTGATTAACATTTTCGAAAATGTATGATTTGTTTATAGCTTTTTAACAGATAATATCCAATCAATCCAACTCTGTGAGCAAATAATAAATAATGCAAATAACTAAATATATGTAAATAGCAGCCTACAACTTTGTGGCCCAGTCAGTATTCTCAGTATTTATTTTAATTTATATATGTACAATAATTTGATAAAACAAATAAATTTAGTAAATTTAAGACCGGTACAGAAATTTCTGCAAATTTTGAAATGGCTACAATTTTTTTTCTATTTATCAAATAGGCCTTGATTTATTTTTTTTTTTTGCAACGGTTATATTTGACATTCACAAAATTAGTTTAATTGTTGCGATAGCAGTATCACAAACCAAAAAAATTATCTCCAAAGAAGAACTCCTCAAACAAATTTTGTACATTTGGACTAATAATTCAAATATTGGGTATAAAAAGTTGGCAAAACTTGCAAAAACAACATATGCGACCGCGCGAAGAACAGTTCTGCGGTTTCAAGAATATCTCTCGGTTAAGGATAAGCCAAGAAGTGGACGTCCCAAAGGTTCAACGGGCGCAAATCTGGACAATAAAGTAATATCCATTTTGAAGAAGAATCCTTCCATGTCAACAAGAAATATTGCCAAAAAAGCAGGGACTACACATTTGCAAGTAACTCAAATCAAACAGCGAAATGGTATAAAAATATACAAAAAGAAAAAAATTCCAAAACGCAGCAAAAAACAGACTACAAAAAGCATATTTGCAAGAAAAGTTCGAGCATATGGACAACAGAGCATAAATTGATTTTATTTTTTATATATTTTATTTTGCAATACTGTATTTAAGTATTGGAAAAATAAATAAATTCTAATTAATAGAAGAATAAAACTTTAGAGCTTTTCAATTAATTCGATTATTTTATTTAGAACTTGCTTCTCACCACCTGCTAACATGGTGAAAATTAGAATCGATTCGACTCGATTCAATTCAATTTCTTTACAGAAACACTTTCTCAAAAGCGTTCCTCTAAAAACGGAATTGGAACGTGAGAGTTTGACCGATCGAAATTGACAAAATTTTGACAGAAACAGTACAAGTGCGAGTGACGTATTTGTGACGTAAAATCGACTAAAAAAATGAGAAAAGTGATCGAGAAGAGTTACAGAAACGCACTACAGGAACTTTTTGTTAGTAGTTTTGTGTTCCTGCCAGAATTAACTGGATATTTACGCTATAGCTAAAAGGTTTTTCAGTAAGAGCGCTTAAAAAGTTTTTTTTTTAAATAAAACAAAAACGGTTTTGGATATCAATGAAATTCTTTATTCCTGTGAAAGTACATTCGATGCCATTATGTATGGAACTCGATTTCTTTTGCATGGACACCACGGGCACGCTTGCAGAAGTCTAGACGCTGAACCCAATTTTCGACGGATTTCAAGCATAAATCGGCCGATACTGCTGCAATTTCAAGTTCGATATTCGTACGAAGTTCATCAATCGTCGCTGGCTTGTTGGCATAGACCATAGACTTGACGTAGCACGACCGAGGCGGCCAATCGACTGGGCCATTTCGTGAGATAACACGTCTACCAAACATGATTTCCTATAAATTGATTGTTACATTCGCTCCAAACTATTATCTTAGTGGGAAAGCCTATCAATCGCAGTTTTTCAATAATAAGATTATGATTTCTTTGCCCAACGTTTAATAAATCCAAGAACTCCTTTTGCTTTGTTTGAAATTCTATTAATGTGTTGTTTGAAACGTTAAAGCCATTAATAACACATGTGGTAAATTTCAGAAGATTTGTGGCTGTGGATTTTCCCTCTAGAAAAGCATGTTGTTGCTGAGAAATTATGGGTTTAATAAAATGTGTTAATTGATCCGTTAGTATGTTTTCGAATAGTTTGGGAATAGCAAGTTTAGCAATTCCTCTATAGTTTTTAATGTCAGATTTACTTCCAGTCTTGAATAGTGGGATAATATATGATTGTTTGGACCAGGTTTAAAAATCCATTTAACATTTAACAAGTATTTTAAAACAATTTCGGAATTGATAACTGGGCCGTTTATCTGATTTATTTGTTTTAAATAGAAAGGATATTTATTCTTATCATATAAATCGTTGGAATAAGTAGATTCAAAAAATCTTGCAAATGGGTCGGAAATCACACAGTCATCTGAAGATTCATTGTTGTTGAATTTCATTAAAGGTGGAAAAGATGATGATTTGCGTTTTGAGTTGACAAATGTATAAAATGATTTAGGATAAATTTTTATTTGATATTTAATACGGGTTAAATAATCGGAATATGATTTTTTTTTTAAAAGCTGATATTTAAACCTGGTCGATGTGTATCGTGCATAGTCAAACAATTTTTCGGATTTTTTGTATTTTTGTTTAAAAACGATTGGATTTATTTTTTAATGATTTATGATCTAAAGTTTTAGGTACCGATTTAGAAAAGCATTCATGAAGCTTGTTATTAAAAGTAATTAAATTTGATTCAAGGTCATTGGGTACAAAGTATGTTGACCAGTCAATATTGTTTAACAGGGAGTTAAGTTTTATATAATCGTTTTTTTTATTGCAAAACGATGAACTCTTTACAGAAACTCCTTTATCAACAGTTGACTCTGCTATTAAAAGGGTTTATTCGAGAGTAGGATGGTACCTATCTTCTGAAAAAACTATTATATTAAATTACAATGATTAATTATTGAGTTAGATGAATCGTCCACAAACATCAAGTCAAGAGACCTATTTGATAATTGTGGAATTTGAACTGGATATCTGCACTGGAACTATTTTAATTAATTTCCTCTTCGTATGGAAAGGGAGGGAGTAGTAGTTTTGGTCCGATTCCGCCAATTTTAGAACATAACCTCCACTTGGTGAATAGGAGCTCATATACCAATGTTGTATTTTGGCTTATTCGAATGAAGCGGATTGTTATTATTGCTAAATACGATGAACTCAAAAAATTGCATGCTATGCGGAGATTGCAATTTTATTAAAAAAAGAAAATCGTAAGTCTTTGAACTGATACTCAGATTATTATTAAAATCAAGCAAATTGCATACAAGCAAATGTGTAAAACTAGGTCAACCAATGCAGAAGCCGCGATCGATTCTCGGTCAAGGTTTTGGTTTTTAATGGTCAGGTTAGGAGCGGATTATAAAGATCAAGACGTTACTGCTGGACGTAGCCAAAGCTAGGTTGGTTTCTTTATATTTAAGTTTGGGTAGGAATTTCAGTCTAATTAGTTCGTTCTAAAAATGTAGTGCGTTTTTTGATAATACTAAATAAATAATAAATATTAAAGGAAAGTGAATTGTTTTTGTGTTTTTGTATAAATTCGCGTGTAGGATATAACAGCCGAATCGTTCAACGGATTCAACGGAATCAAAAGGATCTTTTCACACCAAATAAGTAATATCTTTCTACCAAAGGAAGCTTTCCCTCCAGGAAACATTTCTACAACATTTGGCGAACTTAACAATACAACATTGGCGCAGCCGGTTTTCGAACCAAAGGATCATAGCTTCAAATAACTAAACACGGTCAGTGGTAGCAGCATTGTCAGAGGAGTTCACCACCACAACAACGGTAATATTTGAAAACATGGACAAGAATTTAATGGTGAGTAAATTTATGTGTTTTTAAATAACAAAAAAAAAAGATCTGCTACACCTGCTCATCTTCGTAGGAATTCTTAAAAATTTATTTATTTCATTTATTTGTTTTTTTTTCATCCTAGTACACAAGATACAAAATCTTATTAGTTATAGTACTAGTCAATTTAAATCACATATGGTTATTGATATCACTTAATTAAAATTAAAAAATTAAAACGTAAATTAGAATTATGAAAATATGATAAACTATTTAAAGTGAACACATATATTACCCACCAGGGGCTGAAATTAATATTATATTGCTTACAATAAACTAAAAAAATAAAAATAAAATTTATCAAAATTAAAAATTTAACAATTAGCTTTTTTGGGAAAAATAATTAAAAAGTTTATTTTTAAAGTGCGTTGCATTGCATGTCATTTGTAAATTATTTGGTAAAGAATTCCAAAGGCGTATTGACGATATGAAAAATTGTCGTTCTGATAATAAAGATGTATATTTTAGCTGAGTTATTGCATTATTAAGTTTCGATCTTTGTAAAGGTATTTTTTTTTTTATAAATATATTGATTCTTTAATAAAAAGCAATAACAATGATCTGTAATTAAGAAGGTTGTTAAAGCTCATAGAAAAAAGTTGTTTCGAATATTTTGAGACGTGATCCGAACGTTTGAGTGCAAATACATATCGTGCCATATAATTAAAAGCCACATTTAATTTTATTTTACAAGCTACATCACAATTTGAGAATATTTCGCATCCATATAGTAAAACAGGCATGAGAGTAGTTTTTACAATTAGCATTCTTATCCTTAAGCATTCCGTAAACTTTGCCAACAGAAATATTTATGTGCATGTTCCACGTTAATGTATTATTAAATGTTAACCCTAGATTTTTGGCATGATCAACAAATTCAATAATTGAGTTGTTTAAAGTCAGGCGTGGCAAACAAGAAACATCAAAATTTTTCTTTGAGATTACTAAACATTGAGATTTTTTAGGATTTAATGATAATCCGTTCTTAGTTGCCCAGTCGTAGATATGGTTTAGATTGTAGTTTAAATTATGAATGCAGGATGAAACAGCATTTTTTTTACATGAAGAATAGATTTGCACATCGTCCGCATACATATGGATACTGCAATTATTAAGTACTTGTGGAAGATCGTTAATATAAATTGAAAAAAGAAGAGGTCCTAGTACTGACCCTTGCGGTACTCCTCTGCTTAGTATTAGAGATTCTGAACTTCTGTCGCCACAGTAAACTGTTTGCGATCTACCATAAAGATAAGATGCAATTAATTTTGTGGCAGTTTTTGAAAAGCCATAGATAGTTGACAATTTAGTAAGTAATATGCTATGGTCAACTGTGTCAAATTCTTTTGAGTGTTAAAAAAGTAATTTTATTGTTTTCAAGTGCTACACGTATCTCCTCAGTGACTTCAATTAATGCGGTAATACATCCACGGTTTGTTCTAAACCCAGACTGTATATCTTTTATAAGTGAGTGTTTTTCTAAAAAACATTTTTATCTGTTTACTAATTTATAATTACAATACTTTTGATAGGTATGGTAAGATTGCGATCGGTCTAAACTCATTATTTGTTTTTTGAATCGGTATAATTTTTGCAGACTTCCAAATATTCGGAAGTAGTTATAGAGGAATTAAACATATATGTGTAATGTAAGGCAACAAATAAGGTAGTAATGCTTTAATAAAAGTTGGATTTATATTATCTACACCAATAGCATTTGACTTTATAGAAAGAAAGCTTTGTAGCACGTCACATTCATTTACACAATAAAATGAAAAAAATTTGTTCGAATTTAGAGCACTTAATGAATTTTTATAATGATCTGTATGTACTGCAGGAGCTTGTAAGTTTACAAATTTTTTATTAAGATCGTCAATGTTTTCTGTTATTTCTGCAGAGTACGTTTTGCTTTTACTTACTCCAATATTACGCATTAATTTCCAGGTGTTTTTGCTTTTTGATATTTATTTAAATTTATTGGCATAATATTTAGTTTTGGCTTATTTTATGGTTTTTTTTACTTTAGTTTTTAAGTTTTGGTATATAGTCTTTGTCGCAGTTGTTTTATAACGTTTGCAACGCTTATATGCTAAATCACGTTCAACTATTATTGACTTTATATAAACCATGGTCTATCGAAAATTTTATTTTTTTTTATGCTTTATTGGAAAAAATTTTTCAAATAGATGTTGAACATTAGTTTGAAAGAAAATAACTTGTTCTTTAACAGACGGTTTTTTGTAAATGGTAGTCCAATCAATTTTTTTTATCTCATCATCGAGGCGAAGATAGTCAATGTTTCTAAAATCACGGTTGAATGATTGAGAATGTACATGAAGTTGACAATCATAAGTTAAAAAGATCAAATAATGTTTCGAAAAACTCGGAACAGAAATTTGATCATAAATCAATTTTTTAGACAAATCATTGACAAAAAACAAATCTAATAGTGTATCAGTTGTATTTGAAAAATGTGTTGGAATGGAAACGTTAACAGGATAAAGGCCAAAGCCGCACATGTTTAAAACTAAATGATCTTCTTTTAAAACATTACTATTAAAGTCCCCAGTTACAATTAAATCAGTATATAATACAGAAAGTTCTTAAATTTTTTACAAAAATGAACTTATATTGATATTTTTATTAGGCCTGTAAACTCCAATTAAAATTTTGTAATCGCCAGAAATTATATTTAGGAATAAATATTCCATATTGCTATCGGCAGTGGATTTACAATTTAAGCGGCAATGTATTCCATTCCGAATAAAGATAGCTACTCCTCCCCCATAACCCTGCCTATCAGCGCGAAACATTCTAAAACCTTGTATATTAAAAAGATCATCACGCATGCACAGGTTAAACCACGTCTCCGAAACACACACAACAACAACGTCAGAGTTCTCAAAAATGTATCTAAACTCATCAATTTTTCTGACAATGCACGCAATAGCATTTAAATTAGAAACATTTAAAAGAACAAGTAAATGATTCTTAAAAAAAGCATATAAGTTTAGTTTGGTATGAAATAAAATAAATAATAATAACGAAAACTGTTATAAATGAGTTGTTGTTTTTAGTGTTGATTGTAATTATCGTATTCTTTTTCGTTATTTTCATTCCGAAACCCTTTGCTTGCATTGTTGTCGGTGTTATTGTTGTTGTTCCCCATCTGCCTGTTGTTGTTGCAATTGGACGATGATTGTACCACCTGGTCTAGCATCGCAGTCGAGTCGATGCAAATCGCAGTTTCTTCGCGAATGGCTTTGATGAAAACTCGACCGCGACGAGTGTAGACAGACCACAGTTGTTTTTGTTTTTTATAGCGAAAAGTCGCTTTTAGTATTTCGTGATTGTGTTTTGAAAGTGATTCGTTGAAATAAATCGGGACATCGGATTGAAGTCCAACGTGATGTAACCGTATTATACCACCAGTGGTCCGCTGAAAGTCCGCTATTGTTTTCAATAATCAATTTTTAGCAAATGGTGTCGCAAATTTGATAATTATTGGCACGTCAGTTAAAGTGTTTTGTTGATGCTGTTGTTTTTTGTTTCGGTGAACACGGAAAATGTTGTTGACAGCAGGCATCGACGTGTTAAGTGTTGTGTAAAAATTGGCGAGGATGCTCGAGAGATCCTCCTGTTCAACCAAGGGAACACAATGAAGCCGCAAATCACAAGCAACAGCCGCATTTTCTTACTTTTCAAGCTTTAGTTTTAATTCGCCAACCTCAGCTTTTAAGCAATTAATTATTGGCATTTCTTCCTCCAGTTGAGACACTCTATCGGATACCTTGAAAATCTCACTCCTCAGCTCGCTTACGTTTTTGGCAAGTTCGCCCAGGATTTTTTGCTCAGATTCCTGAATTTTGGCGGTGATCTCCTCGGTCTGCTTGGTCAGTTTCTGGTCCATTAACTGCCACAAGCGAGGTGAAGCGATGACATAGTCGGAAAGTTTTGGCGTTTTAGACAGAGACGAGTTTACAGCCACTTGTTCACGTAATCGCTTTGGAGCTCCAACTTTTCCTGCAGCTGCTGGAGTGACATTCATTTTGTTGTTATTAGCGTTCATTATATTATATTGTTGGTTTTCTTTTCTTGTTTTTTAATGTTATGAAAGTGCTTGATTTGTGTTTTATGTTTTACACTTTTTAAGGTGTGTTTATTTTTAGTTTAATACTGTGCGTTATAGTTTTATTTATTTATTAGAATGTGTAGCTGTGTTTTTAATTTGTTTAATTATTAACTTTTTATTAAATATTAAAGAGCGCGTACAAAATTAAACTTTATTCAACAGTGTTGCCAATTACAAAAAAAAAATTAAGGCAATTTGGTAGTTAAAATTTGATAAAATAAAAAGAAAATAATATAACTCCTTGTTTTGCGGGAATTTAGGATTTCAAACAATAACAACTGTCAATCTTTAAAATATTAAATTGTTGTCCCCCACCAGTGGTAAGAGACAATGTATTTATACTAAAGTTATTTTTTGATCAAGTGACTTTCCCCCACCAGTGATAAGAGATCACTGAAAGAAAGACAAATTTCTTTACCATTCGCCACGTGCAAGTGCACGTTTGTTCTTCCGTTTGTAACGCCCTGGGTAGGGCTCCTATTCTCCAATCGGAAGCTAAGTTCGAATTTGAACAAGATCGGACCAAAACTACTACCTCCTTCCATAGAAACCACCCCTTTCCCATGAAAAAAAAATTAATTAAAATGGTTTCAATGCAGATATACAGTTCAAATTTGATAGTTACCACTTTGGTAAACTGTTCACAAAAAATGGGCGTGATCGGATGAGCACCACCCCCACCTCCCATACAAACCACCCCTTGCTATGTAGACAAAAAAATTATTTAAAATAGTTACAGCGTAAATAACCAATTCATATTCGGTATTTAACACTTTCGTAGGAACACAAAACTACTAACCAAAAAGGGGCGTGATCCGATTAGAACAACGCCCACTTATAATAGACATGTAGCACTTATATGCTAAAAAAAGCAAATTTTTTGGCACTGAAATGGCGAAGGGTATATGAGCTTCAGCACAGCCGAAGATAATTCTTTTAATAGTTTTTATTTAAAACTTGCGAATGCCCGGCATGCGTTGCAATGCCACTTTAAAAAAAATGGTAGCAGAACTTCCCGGTACTTCCGTTAGTAACGGAACTTCCCGGTACTCCCGTTAGTTAGCGGAACTTCTCGGTATTCACCGTTGTAGCGATTCTGAGCTATGGCTGTGAAATTATCGGCATACAAACTCAGAAACAAAATCCCAAATTTTCAAGATCAATATTAGCAATGTCATCGTATATTTTCACTTAATTAAATAAATTGAGGGCGTAATAAGTGGGCGTGGACAATTTTGTATATCCTGTTATTCTTCCCGGTGTATTCCGTTACATGTTTTCTATATAGCACATCAAGTTTCTGAGCAAATGATGGTAGGCGTAGCAACTCCCTAAAATTACATCAAAAACGGAGGAATGGTTTAGACGCCCATTTGGTACAAAGATAGAAAGAAGGATAGAAAGAAAGTTAGAAAGAAAGAAGAATTTATTTTTATATAATAGAAGATAAAATTGTTTGCTGGATTACGCAATTGCAACATTTACAACTTGATTTTATTTTCTTTTTTCTGTTGGAAAATTGTTTTGTAATATAAAAAGGCTTTTTAATTGAAATTATCTCTTATTGAATGAACAGAAATTATTGATATAACTGTTAAATCTATCAGTGATCAGATTAATTAATTGAAGCTTTAAAATCTGAATATTTACAAGCAAAAGCAGATTTACAAAAAGAACAAGAAGAAAAATTGTTAGATTTATTGACAAGTTGTGGTCGCTTAGTAGACATTTTAGTGAGTCTGAACAGATTTTTATACATTTGAAAGAAAAATTAACATAAGAAAATTTACAAAATTAGAAGCGGCAGATTTGGTTTTAACTGAAGTATTTGAAATTTTGGATAGTAAGAATTGTATATTATACCATGAGAGAGAGAGGCACTATTGAAAGAGTTAGATAGTTTTAGGAAATAAAACGTGATTTTAAAAAAAGAGATTAGATAAAAATTTAGAGGAAGCACACGAGTTAAAACGAGAAAACTTCAGATAATAGATAGGTTCACCAAAAGACGTAGAATTTAAAAACGATCTGACCAAAACCAGATTAGAAGAGGCAAATAATATAATTAACGATTTGAATACGAAATTGATTAATCAACATAATGAGTTTGAACGGAAATTAGAAGATTTAGCTTTGAAAAATAAAAATACATACAGTAGTTAAACCGACGGACGATTCGAAAATATTCAAAATGAGTCTTGTGATGATACAAGAAGGGTAAATAAGGTGGTGCCAATTCTTTATGCAACAAGAGCACATAAATTTGCTATAAGTTGTCGTTTAGTAGTAAAGGATATAAAACCAGAAGATCACCCAGTAATGTTAGAATGTATTAAACTTAGATTGTTTGACAAAACAATTAATCTTGTGAGGTCGTTAGATGATTTAATAAGTTTACTTAGTGGCACTTATTTAAAAATAACCATATTGGAAGACGTTTAACAGGAGATACGACAGGCAGTGCAGTTGGAAGGATAGGATATTTCCAGATTTACTTCAGTTAAATAAACTTCAGCTAAAGGGGATGAAGTATAAAGTTCTTCTAATGATGTTGACACAGCCTTTACTAGTTAGGATGTGTCTCATTAAAATGGCAGTGAAAGGCAGAAGTGCTTGAAACCTTAAGACCGACCAATGTGGTAAACCGCCACTCCTGCACGAGGTGCCCCTGCTTTCGACAAAAGAGACGAATCTAGAGAGGTCAACTTGAAAAAACCCGTAATCCCAGGTTTTATCATACCGTGCCTAAGGGATGAATTGCAGTACGTGTGTCTTCTAACGATGACCTCCAGATATCGGGCGCCCTCTGGTTGTAACTAGCCTTACCGCAACACCGGGGCACTGTTGTGGCTGACTTTCTTTACCCTTTACTCGTGGGATCAAATGGATTCAAGTAAACTAAATATTTTAAAAGAGACAATAGTGCCTGAAACAAACCAAGTCTACAGTGACCTTTCAGCGACATGGATATCGACGATGTGGACTTGGGTCCCAGCGATACCATTACAAAAGATGGGGAGGAAAAGCACCTAACATCACCAGCTCGTGGCTCTAAACCAGCAGAAGCAAATGACAAGAAGGTGCGGCTCAGTGGTGCCGCCCGGAAACGTCTGAAATACATCCTAGGTCAGGGGCAAGAGGACTAGCGCAAAACCCAGTTACTCTGAAGCGTCAACGCTCTAGCAGCACCACACCCAAACAAAGCTCTTCAAAAAGAGCTTATGTTGGAGCGGTACCTCACACACCTAAAAAGGCAGTCGTGATCACGGAACCTGAAAGGCCAAAGGCAGCAGTGCCTATCCTGGAGGGGGATGTGGACATGGCACAAATGTCTTCTAAGGATGTGACGTGCGGCACAAAACTGGGTATCATATCGCCGTATTACCCAACTACATTATGGTCCACTGAACAACTGAAGGCCATACAACATGCGATTTTAGAGGTGATACGTAAAAACCAGGCTGCTAAAGAAAAGCCTGTTTTCAACAGCTGTTCATTCGCAAATGAACCTCCTTCTGTTGACGCCATGAAAGAGCGTCAACTCTGGTTGAACTATGGCTTTGGCAAGGCCCAAATGCGCCCCAAAAATAAATGCCGGTCCATCTACTTCAGCGACTGTAAGAGCAACAACAGCTGAGCTTCCAAAGTGCTCAGGAGCAGCAGCAGCACAGACTACTACAACACCTGATCCGAATGCTCCGTCAGACGTCGAAAGACGTACAAAGGTTGCTGAAGGCATAAGAATGTGACCACCGCCAAGACCACGGACACCCACGTGCTCGCAAAGGCGACAATAGATCCGCAGAGGAGGCGGTCCTGCTTGGTAGGAACAAGGGGAAGAAGAGGGTAGCGATTGCCCACAAAAGCACCAAATTAAGACCCTGACCCCACGAAAACCCAACAAAAGAAGGTAACTCGGATGCCTTCAAATAAATCTCCAACATGCTAAGGTAGCATCGGATGTACTGGTAAGGAGGTTTAACACAGAGTTCCTGGATATAGTTTTCATCTAAAAAACATGGATGCACAAAGGAGGCATAAAAGGTCTCCAAAAAACTAACGGTAAGTTAATCTACGCCTCCAACAATGATCGCCCAAGAGCGGCATTGTTAATAAAAAATGAACTAACTTATCTTCCTATTTCATAATTTATGTCTGAGGATCTGGTTGCGATATGGACAAAAGTGCCTACTAGCAAAGGGGAGCATGAGGTCATTCTTGCCTCTTCCTAACTACCAGGCGAAATTGAAATGGCTCCAACAAGGGAAGGGGATTATAGCCCTAGCGGACTACTGTTAGCAACGACATCTTCGGCGGATCCTTTGTTGCGATGCGAATGCTCACCATACTACATGGGGAAGTACAAACATCAACCCAAGAGGTGAGTTCCTTCTTGAGTTTTTACTTAGGTATAATTTAACTTTACTTAACCGAGGAAACGAACCGATTTTCATTAATGCTATACGGGGGGAAGTCTTAGATCTTACTCTCGCAAGTCACAATTTACCGTCCGAAGTCTCAAATTGGCATGTATCACAGGAAACATTCGTGTCTGACCATAGACACATACGGTTCGATGTGGATACAACTGCAACACAAGCAAAAATTTACCGAAACTCCAAAAAGTCTAAATGGGATATCTTCCACTTTAACTTACAACAAAGTATTAACTGCTCAAAAAAGCATATTGCTCTGAAATCTGAGCTTGAAATGGAAGCAAAAGAGCTTTATTCAAATATTTCGAGTGCCTTTCATGAAAGCTGTCCTGAAAAAGTGCAAAAACTCCGCAGGGATGTTCCCTGGTGGAATAAGAACCTTAGTGGCCTCCGACATAAATCAAGGCAACTGTATAATAGAGCAAAACTAACAGGAGATTGGTTCTCCTACAGAAATGCTCTAACCGACTATAACATAGAATTGAAGATATCTAAAAGAGCTACATTGTGAGAAGATTTCAGATTTTCCAGACGCAATTCGCCTTCAAAAAGCCTTAGAAAAAAATCATTCAAACGGCATATAAACCCTGTAAAAGCCAGATGGAAACATCACCAAAACCACGGGAGAAACCAGCCAGCTGCTGCTGGACACTCACATTCTGGGATGTTCAGTTTCCAATGAGCACCCAATATGAAATGATGGAATCTTCGATATCTAGCAGTATTGAAGACATTAGACTGATTGTTCCATGAAAAGCGGGTACAATAGGCTCTATCATCATTTAGTCCATACAAATCTCCAGGGCCAGATGGGATATACCCGTGCCTACTCCAGCAAGGTGCCACCTATATTGTCCCTACACTGGTCAGATTATTTAAAGCAAATTTCTTGCTAGGACATATTCCTACAAAGTGGGCTGATGTAAAAGTAGCGTTTACTCCTAAGGTAGAATGACAGCCACAACAACTACCCAAATCTTATAGTCCTATTAGCCTCAGCTTTTTTTTCCTTAAGACGATGGAAAAGATTTTGGATCAACACATAAGGGAAAATAACCTCATCACTTTCCCAATGCACAGGCTGCAATTTGCTTATCAATGCGGCGAATCTACTAAAACTGCAATACACAGCCTGACAACACTCATTGAAAAGGCTATTGAATCCAAACAAATAGCTTTGTGTGCATTTATTGACATATCAGAAGCTTTTGATAACACTTCTTATGCGGCAATAAGCAATGTCCTTCTTCAAAAAAAGTATCGTCATCGATTGTTAAATGGTTATTAGTTATGCTAAAATCTCGGACTTTTAGTGTAGAGCTTGGAGAACTGAGATCTATTACAGCTACAAGGGGTTGCGTGCAAGGGGGTGTATTCTCTCCGCTCTTGTGGACGCTAGTTATAGACGAACTCCTTCACAAGCTTAATTGCCTTGGATTTCACACACAAGGTTACGCAGATGACCTAGTAGTGCATATAGTAAGCTGGCATGTGCAGACCATTTCGGACAGCATGCAACAATCCTTACAAATAATTAATAAATGGTGTGTAGAATAAGGGCTCTCCATCAACCCGAATAAAACTGCACTGGTGCCGTTTACCAGGAAAAGGAACATTAATCTTACATGTTCGGTCCTTAACGGCACCATAATCCAATTCTACAATGAAGCAAATTATCTATTAGTAATCATTGATAAAACGCTAACTTGGAACCCTCATCTTGAGAAAATTACAAAAAAGGCAACAATGGCATTATTTGCCTGTAAAAGATTTTTTGGTAAAACTTGGAGTCTAAATCCCATAATGATCTACTGGACATTCACCACAGTTATTAGACTAATGGTCACTTATGCATCTCTTGCATGGTGGCCTAAGGTCAAACAAAGAAAAGCAGCAGACATATTGAGCAAACTACATCGCTTTGTTTGCGTCAGTATCTCAGGTGCTATGAAAACCTGTCCAATTGATGCATTGGGGCTGCTCTTAAACATTCCTCCACTACCTATCCTAATATAAATGGAAGCCAGTCGTGGTGCTTTGAGATTAGAGGGTATCGCCGAACTAAAAAGCAGAGATTTTAACGGGCATTTAAAGATTTTAGAAAATCTTCAACAAAGACCCTTGTTACAGAAAGTTGATACATTATCCTCAAAACCAACCTTCTTCAACAATTTTCAAATCATTATAAATGATCGTGAAATCTGGAGAACCAATTCAATCAATTTCAAACCGGGCTTCCAAATATGGTTTACAGACGGATAAAAACTTGAAAATTGTAGAACAGGGGCGTGAATATTTGGCCCCAAATTCAAAAAATCAATCCCAATGGGTGTATACTACCCAACAATTTTTCAAGCTTAAATGCATGCAATTGAAATCTGTGCGAGAGAGTGCCTTCGCAGGAAAATGAGCAGAGCACATATTTATATTCTCTCTGACATTTAAGCGACAACCAAATTCATCTCAAAAATAGCATATGACTGCCTAAAACTGTTAAATATACTGGGTATTTTTAACACAGTATTGTATACCGGGACATGAAAGTCATGAGGGAAACGAAAAAGCTGATGATGAGGTCAATTTTATCATTTCGGTACGTCTTTCAATTGTGAAAATCAAAGTTTTAATCATATAAACTCTCAAGAGATGTCGCCAACTATAAACGTTTTTACACAGTTGGCACAACAACAGCAAGAAATAACACAGCAGATGACGTCACAAAACCGACCGAGTGGTAGCTCAAATGAATATGCAGCAATCTCTAGGGGAAACGAAGGATTTCAGTAGCAGCGTGATAATGAAGAAACGAGACCAGCGACAAGAACTAATCTTTCGGAGCCCCGTCATCAGTTCCAATTTGTTCATTTTGCAATAAGACAGGTCATACACGGGCTAGGCTAAGTGTTTTAGTCGAGAAAAAACTCCATATTGTAGAGAATGTGGAGAATATGGACAAGAACCAGGTCCGAATTGTAGTCAAAACAGTAGACACCAGGAAAATCCTCATGGCACAGGCAATGCACAGAACGTACAGCATTCACGATACGATAACTATAGAGAAAGTCAAAATTATCATAAAAATAATAATTATGATAATAATAAAAATAAGAATAATGGTTATAACAAGAGTCGAAACAACAATAGAGGTAATTACAACAATAACGGTCCGAGATTGTGTTTCTTCTACGATAAAGGACATATGAAAAGCGAATGTGCAGCCAGAAAAGCCTTCTTGGCAACTTTGAAAAATGATGTTACTAAAAGTTTGAATGAATTGAAGAAAAGTAAAAAGTTAATTGAGCAGACGAAAGATAAAATAAATCTGTCTCAGGAGAACCAGGGTACAGAGATAAGTAAACAAATGAAAGATTAAGTAAATCTGGTTCAAAAGTATCAGAGAAAAGAGCAGATGAAAGATGAAGTAAATTTGGCTCGAAATAACCCAGGTACAGAGATAAATGAATAAATGAAAAATGGAGTAAATTTGTTTCAAAGTGATCAGAGTACGGAGGTTAATAAATAGACGAAAGACGAAGTAAAGCTGGTTAAAAAATATAATATCAGGCCTATAATTGAGTATATTAGACTAGCTGTAGGTACAGAGCTGGTACAGAGGTCATGTAAAACTTTATTAAATATTTTTGTAATGATTTTCGCGATCATTTATTTTTGTTCAGATATAATCCTCAAGAAAAGGGAAAAGTTGTTGGTATACAACGGGGAATTTATCGAAAATTATAATAATTGTTTGAATAATAATTTCAATACGTTTTAAAAATTTTTGACTGGCAGGTTAACGCCAGCATTGAAACAAAAATTGTATAGTAATGTAAATGAAAATTTTCATTCATCAACAAAAGATGTTCATGTGGAGTTACCTTGCAAAGAAGCGGAAAAAGGAAAACTCACGTTACTTGTCGATTTTGGCTCTGACAGTAGTTTAGTGAAAGCAAATACCATAAATGATTTTATTGACAAGGACGAAGATGGTATAAAAGATTTGAGCGGGGCTTTTGGAGGACAGGTAACCACATCCGGCTCCATTCAGATTTGTCAATCAGATTGTTCTGATTTGATTTTTAATTTCCATGTAGTAAACTTACGCCAAGGCATACCGGCAGATGGTATACTGGGTAGGGATAACTTATGGAATAAATCGGTTATAAATACGATAACAAAAGAATTAATATTCTTTAATAAATCAGGGAGTGAAATGAAAAAATTCTCATTGAAGAGATGGAAGTCAATGAAAATATCATATTGCAATAATGAAGTAAATTCAAAATCGCGTACGGTAACGGTAGTGTCGATGAAAATAAAATCGATTACGGTAACGATAGTACCGATGAAATTAAGAACGAAAATTTCAACTTTGGTGATCTATAAACAAGAAATATCTCCAAGTGTTTATTTAGCCGAAACTTTAGTTAACAATAAAAAAGGTATAGTTTACGCTCCAGTGCTAAATGCATCAGAGAACGACGTTGAATAGAGTAATGGTTTTGAGCCAGTATTTACCGATTTTAATAAGTACAAAGAAGCGGAAGATAACAATATCATGAGCATGCATGAACTTAAAACAAGTGATCGGATAACTGAATTGTTATGTTAATTAAATTTGGATTCAAGCCTAAATGTTGAAGAAAAAAATTCGATGGAAAATATTTGTAGGTGACATCTTGACAGGTACAAATATGTTAAAACATTGCATCGATACTAAACAAGATCAGGCACCAATTAATCAAAAACAATACAGATTGCAACAAATGCACAGGGGAGAGATTAACAAACAAGTACAGAAATTGTTACATGATGGTATAATCTCACCAAGTATTTCGCCATGGAATTCACCACTTTTGCTGGTACCTAAGAAAAGTGATAAAGATGGTCAGAAAAAATGGAGGTTAGTCATCGACTACAGAAAACTTAATGAAGCAACAATTTAGCAGGTTTTTCCCATTCTTAGAATAGAAGAAATTCTAGAGCAATTGGGACATAGCCGGAATTTTTCTACAATAGATTTAGCGAGTGGCTACCATCAGGTGATGATGGATAAGGACGACAAAGAGAAAACAGCCTTTAGCACAGGGCTTGGACATTTCGAGTATAATAGAATGCCATTTGGTTTAACAGGGGCACTTGCCACTTTTCAAAGAATTATGAATCATATTCTTACAGGGTTACAGGGGATAGAATGTTTCGTATACCTCGATGATATAGTAATTTATGGGCGTAATTTGAAAGAGCATTCCATGAGGTGTGTAAGGTCCTCAAAGCCTTACGGAAAAATAATTTGAAACTAAGCACAGAAAAATGCAATTTTCTGAGTAGGGAGGTAGTTTATTTAGGACATAAATGTTCGCAGAAGAAGCGATTCCTGACCCTGCCCAGGTGAAAAGTGTGAAAAATATTCCACCACCAAGGTCTCGTAAACAAGTACAAGATTTTTTTGGGACTTGTTAATTACTACCGCAAGTTTGTGCCTGTATTGGCAAGAATGGCATTACCAATTAAGAAATTTTTGAGAAAAGATGTACCGTTTAAATGGACAGAAGACTGTCAAGATGCGCTCGAAGAATTAAAAAAGGCGATAATTTCACCGCCTATATTAATATATTCTGATTTTAATAAAAAAAATTTATTAACGATAGACGCAAGTATCAAAGCGTTAGGGGCAGTTTTGTCCCAGGGAGTCGTGGAAGAAGATATACCAATTGCTTTTGCAAATCGACCTTTTGGGACGACATTTTCAGGTGTATACCGATCATCAACCTTTAAGAGGAATAACAGGTTAGCACGTTTTAGACATAAACTGTCAGAGTATAATTTTGAAATAATTTATAAACCAGACAAACGAAACTTTAATGCTGACGCATTAAGTAGAATAATCAGAGAAAGTGACGATAATACTAAAATAGCTGCCGTAGAGACGAGGCTACAAAAAAGAGATAGAATAGAAAAAGAGAATGAACAACCGGTATAAATTGACAATACCGACAGAGATTACACAACAGTACTTGACACAAGCACTGATAATAGTAAGGTTGAAAATAATGAAATTTTAGCTAAAAGTATAAAAATTTTGACCGATCCAAAACAAATTGAGACAATATTAAGACTATCACAATTTACCTTTGGGAGGTCATCAAGGTGCATTGAGAACTTATTTGAGAATACGATAAAAATTCCGTTGGAAAGGAACGCAAAAACAAATAAACGCATATGTTCGGAGTTGTTCAAAATTTACAAAAATGCCTATGGTAGTATACCCCAACGTCCTTTTGAAAAGTTGTATATGGACATGGTGGGGCCCATACCGGAAATATCAGGCAATAAAAATATTTTGAGTTTTTAAGATTATTTTTCAGAATATATGGCGTCTATTGCAATACCTGACGCGGAAGCAAGCACAGTTGCCAAAGGTTTTTACGACGAGATAGTTATTCGCCATGGCATTAATAAAATGTTGATTACCGATAACGGTAACAATTTAATTTCGGAACTGTTTTCTAACATACATATGTAAAACGTTAGGAATAAAAAAGGTTCATATTACACCATAACATCCGCAGGCTAATGGCTCACTGGAAAGGAGTCATAGACCTTTAGCTGAATATTTGAGAACGTTTCTTAAAATCAGCACAGTAAAAAAGTGCTAGTAAAAGCACATCATCACATACTCATTACAGTAATGTCGCCTAACCACCCAATTCGTACTGTCACTCATGAATATGCATCATAACGTTTTTACCGATACGTACGATAGCAACAACATTTCCGCCGAGACGTAGCACACGTACCGTCTCTATACGTAGTTGGTGGGGCGTTTCATCGAGAATGTACGACTTCAATATCTAAGCTACACTGATACCTACGACTGTATCTTCACAATAAGAGTCCTCGGGCAGACACCACTAATCTCCACCAACCCGTGCAAGAGAACAATACGACGCTCAACGGTTGTTAACGTTAATCATCCACAACCAGTACAAAAGTAAGTTTTACTACTGATGTCAAAAAAAGAAGAGTTTTATCTGATCATTGTTCATTATCAATTTGAGAGATCATGATTCAGCATTGGGTAGCAGCATTGACGAAAGAAAACTTACCGCTGCAACATGACAATGAGTTAATCCGCTGGCATTAACAATAAACTATGCTAGGCGGGTTAGTGCCAAATTTGGTGAATCTGTTTTAACGTTTGACTGCGAAAGATGACATCGCTCATGATCACCGATAATATCAGCACCACCAGAGAAGAAGAAAAACCCCGCCGATTGCCAATTTTTATTTAAAAATATATATATGTAAATAAAAAGAGAAATATTATTACTACATATATATACGAAAGAGAAGGAATTTAAAGAGTAAAGTAAATATTTTATACATAATTTTTATTGTAACAATTTAAATATTTTAATATTCATATTTTTGTTTTGCATAAGATCACGTAAATGTATTTTTGAATTGTAAAGTATTTAAATGTTACCTATCCAAACCAATAGTTGCAGACAAAATCAATCTAAAAAGGGACTAATTGGATATCATTTCATGATTTCTTTTAGGGGGTGAGGAATGTTGTATATTGTCTTATTCTCATGAAGCGTATTGTAATTATTGCCAAATACGATGAACTCAAAAAATTGCAAGCTATGCGGAAAATGCAATTTTATTAAACAAAGAAAATCGTAAGTCGTTGAATTGATTTAGAGTTAGAATTGATGTGGGCTAGTATTGTACCATAGCTCTCAGTCCTTAAAGACCATTCTGCTGTATCCAGGATAGTGTCGGAATAGAAAGTAGAGATATAGGAATGAAGTGTTTAGATGGGTAATAAGACATAAGTTTATACGCTATTCCCCAAATTTCTTAGTTTCAACTTTAGAAGAAGTTCTGCTAATTTAATATTTGGTTGTATCACGATAAACTTGGTGGTTTTGCAGGAGTTTAGGCCGGAACACCTTCTAGTATTAACCGAGTACATTTAGTCGCTAATCCAACGCATCACTTATGTTAAACTTATACCAATAATTGGGTCGGAGCCTATGGTGAAATTGCAGAACCTTCATTGTCCATTTAGTCGGCCAGTTCATTTCCTGTAATACCGCAATGTCCAGGAACACATACAAGTATTAGTTCATTGTGCTTAGCAACACATTTAAAAAAAAACTTATTTTGGATAGCATGGCGTGAATCCACCGAACTACAGTTTCTCTTCAACACCATACCTTCAAGAAGAGGAGCACATCGAGTCAAAAGTGGCTTTGTCAAAAGCTTCTTCAATGTCGACAAAAACTCCCAAAGTGTATCCTCCAGCTTCCATCTCTCTTTCAATTGTGCTAACACAGTCGTGGAGAGCTGACTCAAATGATTTACCACTCTGATAAGCATGTTATCTGGGAGTTTAAACTAGAAAATATTAAACCTGATATGCTTCTCGACGAAGCGTTCTAAACTTTTAAGCATGAACGAAGTTAAACTTATCGGCCTAAAACTTTTCGGTAGAGCGTAGTTGTCCTTTTCCGGTTTGGGAATAAACACCACTTTAACCGCGCGCCATATTTGTGGAATGTAACTATAAGCAAGACAGGCTGTGAAGATCTTTATGATGATCATCAACAGTTTTGTTCCACCTCGCTTTACCAATCTGATACTCAGGTTATTATTGCAATCGAGCAAATTGCATATAAGCAAATATGTAAAACATGATCAACCAATGTAGAAGCCGCGATCGAATAAGACGTAACGCTGAGCGTAGCCAAAGCTAAATAGGTTTATTTATATTTTGGTTTGGGTATGAATTTCAGTCTAATAAGTTCGTTCTAAAAGTGTAGTGCGTTTTTTGATAATACTAAATAAATAATAAATATTAAAGAAAAGTGAATTGTTTTTGTGTTTTAGTATAAATTCGAGTGTGAGAGAGGAAAAGAATTAAACTCTTCTGAAAAAAATTGTTTTGTACCTTCATAACGAGGATGAACCAATAAAATATATATTAAAACATTTTTTGTTAGAAAACTTTTCTCTTGTTTCCTTCGCCGTTTTGCCATTAAAAAAATTGTGTTTTATGAGAGAACAAAAATCGTTTTTTCCATACTCAACACGCCAAACACGTCAACAAAAATCGGCCGTCAAAACAAAACAAATGACTGAATTGCGCTGAAATTAAACATGTCTGCCTATATATGAATGGACTATAAGACTTTGGCACTATGAAACGAAAGACAAATTATTAAAGAAAATCGTGAAAATTTACAATTGTCCGCATCAATGACAAACTTAAGGGAACACTACGCACAAATGTAAGCAACGAAGGGTATTCAGAGACAACATATTAGTGGTCGTATGGCAAGAAAGAAACCGCATATTTCCGAAATAATGACACTATCATTGTACGTCAGCCCTTGGAGTTGGTATATATTGTATTTCAGACATTATAGATAGAACCCATAAACAGGGTGGCGCAACAGAAATCACCCTATGAGATGCTCTCATTTTTGCAAATGGCCGCCAATGTCAAATCTGTTTTGACATTTGTGGACTAGACAGATACAGAATACAAGTGAATAAGCCATGGAGCGATACACTCCCCAAGAACGCGGAATAATTGTGTCTATTTTTTTGCGTAACAATTCGTCTGTGGTGTTGGCAAAAATCATAATGAGCGATGAGGCTCATTTTCACCTCAGCGGGTACGTGAACAAGCAAAATTATCGCTTCTGGGGAACCGAAAATCCGCGAGTGATGCACGAGAAACCATTACACCCGCTCAAAGTGACTGCGTGGTGCGCTGTTCACGCTGGAGGAGTCATCGGGCCGAACGCCGCGGGTCAAACGACAACAGTGGACGGTGCGCGCTATAGGGCAATGTTGACCGAGTTTTTTCTGCCCGAACTGGACGAATTAGGACTGGTGGACATGTGGTTCCAACAGGACGGAGCAACAGCACACACTGCACGAGCCACAACCGACATTCTGAAGGCCGGATGACTTCTTTTGCGCCACCTTGTATTTATAATTTCAAACCATGAAACGATTTGTATTTCCAACAAGCGTTGGACGTTAAATGCATTTATTTATTCCACCAATTGATACAAAGAATCTTATAGGCTAGATAATTTTAAAAATTTAATTAAAACTAATAATATATAGTCTTTAGCATATTTTTAAATAAAATCTTCGATAAACAACAGTTGATTTCATGACCATTAGATAACCTCTTGTAGAATTGTACGTCAAAATTTTTCTGTGCTCGTATTTTTAAATATTTATTTGTGTTTTTAATCTAAATTAAATTTTTAAAGTGGTGATAAACAAAGTGCATCTTTTAACTTTTAATATCAAAGCTAAGTGCTAATATTATAACAATTGTTTTATGTTATTAGGTGTACAAATAAGTTTCCGCCGATTTTTGTTAATAAAATAATATTTAAACGATTTTAAACGATGTGAGACTGCTTGCTGAGTGATTTCTAAACTAAGTGCAAGTTCATTTTGTGTTTGAGACGAATCTTCACCAAACCTCGTGCCACGCCATCTTTCTCAAAACGGCGGAAACTTATTTGTACACCTAATATATTGTGGAAATTTAATTTTCATTTTTTGTGAAGCTTATTTTGTTTTTGCTTTTTTGTTTGTTTTCTGCCTGTTTTTGTTTTTATTTTTGTTTCTGTCAATCAGTGTATGTGTTAGTATTACAGCTTACTTTTGGCGCACTTTTTTTTTGTCAACTGTAAACTGTCACCATATATTTTCAGGGACGGTGACTTTTCAATTTCAATTTAATATTTTATTATTTTTATTTTGTTTTTTTAATTTCTAAAAATTTTTAAATAAATCAGTTTTAAATTTCATTTCTTAGTTCCATTATTTAATATTTTGAATATGCAGTGCGGTAACTTGAATTGCACTTTGAAAAAAGCATCTGATGAATATTTATCTTGCTGGTTATGTGACAATAACTGGCATTTTAAATGCGCCGGATTTACAGGCCGGCAATCAGATATTATTCGAGGTGACTTTGGGCTTCGTTGGTCATGTGTGAAATGTCGTACTACTGATGTTGACATTCTCAGACTTTTTAGGCAAACAAGATCTGGCTTAACAGAGGTTGGTAAAGATCTTACTAATTTAATGAACAAGCTTGATTATTACCAAAATTTGTTCAATAAATTAAAGTGTCTGGAAATTTCTGAGTTATCTCCAAATCCTCAAAAAACAAGCTTACAGTTAGACATAAGTAAGGAATGCCAACTTGTGTTACCAACGGAATCTGTGCCGACAACACCAACTTCGCCCTTAGTTACGCATTCAGTTTCTTTTAACCCTGTTACTCCTTTGTCGATTTATTCTGATGCCAATGGTCATTCTCCTACTCCAAATCAGAAAAATTTAGATACATCGATCCCTCCGATTATTATAATTCCTCCTCCGGAGCTGGAACCTCAAAATAATCTTGTTGTGGTTCCCCCAAAGAAATCTGTATTTATTTCTAGATTTGCACCGGAGACAACTATTGACCAGATAAAAAATTACATAAATTCTAAATTGAAAATACAAAGTAATGATATTAATGTGATGAAATTTAATTTTTCTTATGTTAGAGACATTTCATCTTTTAAAGTAACTGTTCCTTATAATGCTTTTGATTTAATTATTGACAACAATTTTTGGCCAAAAGATTCAATAGTTCATGAATTTATTCAAAAAAGTAGACCTCCTCGAGCTGAAAATATTGCTCAAATTCCAACAAACGTTCCACAATCAAAAAACTGTTAAGCTCTTCAACTGATATTAGCATTCTCTACCAAAATGTTAGAGGGTTAAATACAAAACTAACTGATGTATATCTAAAATCTGATTGTAGTTCTCAGGTCTTAGTATTTACTGAAACCTGGCTGAAATCTAACATAAACAATTCTGAGATTTTAGGAAATGATTTTCAAATTTATTACAAAGACCGATTTCTTAAAACTGGTGGTGGTGTACTTATTGCTGTAAATACTAAATTTCCATCCGAAGAACTTTTGATTTCTGAAGCGATTAATTTTTAATTTATATGTATTCGTATTCATGTCAATAATAAACATATATTTATTACATGTTCATATATTCCTCCAAACTCTGACATTACTATTTACCTTGAACATGCTTCTATTATAAAAAACATTTATTCAAAAATTAAACCTTCTTTGTTGTTCTTGGTGACTTTAATTTGCCTTTTGTATCTTGGAGTTTTTGTAAAGATACGAACCAATTTTTACCTTGTTCGTCTCGTGTCTGTTGATGACTTTTTTGATTCGTTTTCAGACTTATGCTTAAAACAATCAAATGGAATTTTAAATAGGACGGGAAAAATTTTAGATTTGGTATATGTCAGTGATCCGGCAAATTTTACGCTTGATCGTTGTGACCCTTTTGTTTTACCTGAAGATAGTTATCATCCTTCATTGTTGTTGTCGGTTGAATCCGTTATATTGGCAAGCTTTAATATTGCAACACCCACAAGAACTTTTTGTTTTCGTAAAACAGATATAACAAAAATGTGCAACTATTTGTCTTCAATGAATTGGAGTTTCAATTTCAAAGACCTAGATAATTGTGTGTTTACATTAAATAATACGCTTTACAAAGGTTTTGAATTATTTGTTCCTAAAAAAGTTAAAATCCAAACAACTAATGGTATAATTTGGTTTACTGAAGAATTAAAAAAATTAAAAAATGCTAAAAGTCATGCCTATAAAGCTTATAAAAAAAGAAATAGTCCTGCAAATTATTTGAAATATACCTTATTAAATCAAAAGTACCAGCGTTTGAATAAAAAGTGTTACAATGATTACCTAACGAATTTAAAATTAAAAATTAGATATAATTCAAAAACTTTTTATAACTTCGTCAATTCTAAAAGGAAGGATAATGGTTTTCCCACTTCTATGAAATGGAAAAATCGTGAATCAAATGATGAATTGGAAATTTCAAATATGTTTGCAGAATTGTTCACTACTACTACTACTACTACTTATTCAAATGAAGTTTACGACGATAAAATTCACAGACCATCTTGTATTCAAAGCTTTAATAATATTATTAACATGGTGATATCCCCTGATGAAGTTCTATCTCATCTACAAAACTTAAAAATTTCTTATTTTGGTGGACCTGATAATATTCCTAGTTGTATTTTAATAATGTGCGCAGAATATCTATATCTTCCTTTAACTGAACTTTTTAACGCTTCTTTACAACAAGGATATTTTCCAGTTATTTGGAAAGAATCGTTTATTTTCCCTCTCTTTAAATGTGGATCTAAATCAAATGTATCTAATTATAGAGGTATTGCCAAACTAAATGATATTCCTAAACTATTTGAACAAATTATCACAAAAAAATTAATTCATTCTGTTAAATCAATAATTTCAACATCACAGCACGGATTTCTTTAAGGAAGATCAACTAATTCTAATTTGCTTGAATTTACAACTGATACAATCCAAGGTTTTACAAACAATTTTCAAACTGATGTAATTTATACTGATTTTAGCAAAGCATTTGATAAAGTTAATCATGATTTATTAATTAAGAAGTTAGATATTCTTGGTTTTCCATTTTTGCTGTTGAACTGGATTAAATCATATTTGACTAATCAGAAACAGAAAGTCCTTTTCAAAAATTCTATATCAGAACGTATAAACGTTGTTTCAGGTGTCCCTCAAGGTAGCCATCTTGGACCTTTTTTATTTATTTTATTTATAAACGATTTACCGTCAGTAGTTAAAAATTCAAAAACTCTAATGTATGCTGATGATGTTAAACTTTTCCTCTCTTTTAATAAAATAGAGAATATAAAGCTGCTACAAAGTGACTTAGACTATTAAATATCTTGGTGTCATATGAACTTAATGACCCTTAATTTAAAAAAGTGCAAGTCTATGACTTTTTCTAGAAATCAACCGATTACACCAAGTTATCATATTGAGAGCTATACTTTAGAAAAAGTTGAATCATTTATAGATTTGGGAGTCACAATGGATAAAAAACTTCGTTTTCATTTGCATATAAATTTATGCATTAATAAGGCAAAAGGTGTTCTTGGTTTTGTAAAAAGATGGTCTAAAGAATTTAATGATCCTTATGTTACAAAAACCCTTTATATATCACTGGTTCGACCTATTCTAGAGTATGCTTCAACAGTTTGGAATCCGCATTACATTTGCTATTCTGACAAAATTGAATCTGTTCAAAAACAGTTCTTGTTGTTTGCTTTACGAAATTTACGTTGGAACCCTAACGTTAAACTTCCATCTTACGAACATCGTTTAAAGTTATTAGATTTACCTACATTAAAAAGTAGAAGAATAATGCTAAATGTTACGTTTTTGTTAAAAATTATAAAAAGTGATTTAAATTCCGAATACCTTCTTGGTAAAATATATTTTAATGTTGTTAATCGTCCATCTCGAAACTATATTGCCTTAAAATTATCCCTTTGCAAAACAAACTTTGCCCAGCACGATCCTTTTCGATCAATGTGCAATGAATTCAATTTTTACTTTTCCATCTTAGATTGGACTGATTCCACTATAAAAGTTAAAATGTTATTATTAGCATCACTAAATATTTAAATATTTGTTTTCTTGTTTATGTTAATTGTTTATAAAAAATTTTTGTTTGTTTTTATGTTTGTTTGATTGTTTTTATTTGTATTGTGTTTGTTTTCCTTTTTTGACCTTCAAAACTCACACCACGCTTAATTGTATGATGGTCGTTGATGTGATGCTGGTCCTTTCATTGTGTGATGTAAGGTTGATACTAATCCCTCTGCCATATTGAGAATATGGTGGTCTGGTTGATGAATTTTATCTCCGACCACACACGATTGAATATAATTATCAGAAAGGAATAGTTTTAAGTAATGTTTATTTCTAGTTTTTAGCTTTCGTTTCAGGCACCTCCCAAGGGCTAGTATTTTGGACTAGCTCCCTCAGAGCCTAATCTCATGATATTTAATTATATCGGGATAGGTGACTTCCTAGTTAATTTATTAATTAGCTTTGATGGGAGGTATAATTCTGGCCTGGGCCTTTGGGCCTATTTGAAAAAAAAAAAAAAAAAAAGTCCAATAAGAGATCTTAAAATTGGTTTGTTTTTTGCATAGTGGTTTTTGAAGAATACTAAACTTTTGCTGACACCACCCCAAAGTCCAGACTTAAACGGATTGAGAAATTTTGGGCTTAGCTGAAGAAAAATATTAGTTTTTTTGATCTTCTCATCAAAGTCAACACTAAAACATATTTTACAAAGTATCTTACAGTTTTTAAAATACGTTAAATAAAAAATATATTAATTTCTGATTTTTCTTCCTTCAGTATAGTCTTTTTGTTTTAAATACGGGCAAACTGCTTTTGTGACACACTGTACTTATATATATTCATAAAACTAAGTAGCTCTTGAATTATTAGGTGTACAAATAAGTTTCCGCCGTTTTGAGAAAGATGGCGTGGCACGAGGTTTACGTTGGAATTCGCAGATGGTAACCTACTTGAAAATTAGTTTGTTTATTCCAGAACAACATAACCTTATCATGTTATTAAGTTCGCATTAGCATCATATATTTTTCTTCATCTAAAAATTTCTCAATTTGAGCCAACTAAGTGTCATTTGCGGGAACTTTTAATTTATTTTTTTAATTTAAAAAAATCTGCTGCTGAGTCGCATCGATTGCTCGCAGAAGCATATAATGAGGATGCTTTGAGTGAGAGAACATGTCGTGAGTGGTTTCAAAAATTTAAAAAGGTGATTTTGACATAAATACAAAGATCGCATTGGAAGGCCGAAAATTTACGAGGATGCAGATTTGGAGAAATTATTGGGTGAAGATTCGTCTCAAACACAAAAGGAACTTGCACTTAGTTAAGAAGTCACTCAGCAAGCAGTCTCACATCGTTTAAAATCGTTTAAATATTATTTTATTAACAAAAAACGGCGGAAACTTATTTGTACACCTAATATTATACCCTATTCTTTAAGCATTAACATCAATATAATCCGTATTTTATTAAAAAAAAAAAAAACACCATTTTTTTTCTTTTCTGAAATTTTTATTTTTTTAAGATATTCACCATTTTTGGCAATAAGCTGATGTAACTGCATGCTATGAAAAATGCAAGCAACTATTTTTTAATTTAAAACTTATTACACTTTAACAAATATGATAAAAAAAACATTATATTATAACACACATGTCGGCGTTGTTCTTGTCACACACATTTTCTTTCTAATAAAATCGTTTTTGTTTGACTTGTATGTTAAATTTTCACAATTATCTTAATATATTTAAATAACTTTACTTACCCCATCGAAACTGGCATTGATGAATAGTCGACAGTTGAAAATTCCGATGAAGAATGATGCTTTGGATCGAACGGCATTTTTTATTGTTATTAATTCATCAAGATGTTTATTAATAATTATTTCGACTACCGCTTCTAAAGTTGGTATTTGATTTTTATATCGTTCTAAGATACTATTACATTATTTTAAATCCAAATTCATGTTTTTCTTAATTAATGCTGGAACAAAAATTAAAATTGTAATTTTTAATCAAAGTATTTCTGAGTCTATTTTTAGAAAGAACTAGTACAAGAATTTTCTTCAGCTAACCGAAGATCAAATACCCTTCCCCATTTTGGAGACGAGACAACAAAAAATATGCTTCTCGTAGCACATCACAAAAATGTATTGCTTCAAAAAATAAACAAAAAATTCATTGTTATGAACAGTGAACAATTTTTTAATTTTTTTTTTATTAAAAAAACAGGATTTTGTATTTGAGGGTTCATCTCGGAATTTTTCAAGCGAAATAAGACCTGACATAACAAACTTATGTCCTATATCTCTTAAAATACTTATATAATCTCTGAAAAGGACAGACAGACAGACATCGTGAAATATATAGTTACAAATGGAAGAACAAACTCAATACAGGAATGACATTAAATGTAAAAATTAGAATATCTTTACCGTTTAAGTACTTGATTTTACTTTATTAACTCTTTCTTCAAAAAAAAACCTTAACATAAACTAGTAAGAAATAATAGTCTGTCTTACCGACTAATACAAATGTAACACATTGTGTAATATCTCAATCAATTTAGGGTGGTTCACGGTTAAAAATTTTTTATTATACATATTATTTTATTAAAAAGATAAACATTGAACCACCCTTATTAGATTGCTATATTTATCAAAATAACCAAACAAAGTTTAAAGGGATTTATTTAACCATACATACAAATAACATATATGGATCACCCTAATCGTTTCCAAAATTCCGTTGTCCTCAAGCACAACAGAAAATTTTTGCAAAGTTTCAACCCAATATAATATATGATGCTTAAGATATCGTGTTAACAAGAAATCAGTATTTTTTGTAACAGTGGCCGTGGTCATGGAAGAATAAGGCTCCAAAATGAAATCAGTTCCTCGAGGCTTAAAAGTAACTAATGTACACAATTTCAGATCAATATTTCTTACGATTCTCTCCCTATCCTGCTAACAAGAAATGATGACAGACAGACAGACATGTCTAAATCGACTCAGTTTTCATCACTAAAGTTATCATTGAATAGCAAGGAACAATGCAAAATAGTATTCTGTAACTTAAAACAATGGTAAAACGATTTAATTAAAAAACGTTATTTGTCGGTTGCAGTAACAATATTGATATTTTTTAATTGCTTCATTACGTTGAGAATTATAACAATTTTTATTGTTAATTAATTTCAAAAATATGATAAACACTCATGTTTCGCAAAGAAAACTCATTTTATTTTTTCTAATTGAACTAAATTTGTTAAAAGAAAGTTAATCCCTCTTATTCACTCCTATACAAATTACTTAGAGCCAGTAAAGAATAAGTTTAATAAATATCCAACCATTATACGATCCGACAACGGGGGGAGAATACACGCCAAAAAATGATAGACTCTAGTTTGAAAGTATTCTTTCTTGCAGCAAAACCAAGTCGCGGAAAGAAAAAATTGGTATTTATTTAGCGAGTTGACTTGCTGTTAATAAGCTGAAGAAAATATATCTAACGATTTTTGGGGAGAGGCGTTAATAAATTCAAATTATTTGCAAAATTGACTAGTCTCAAGTTCAATACCATCAACTCCCGATGAGCTATAGAAGTCTAAAAAGCCTGATATTTAGTTCGCACGAATATGCTTTAATTCCAAAAGAGCGGCGCCGAAAAATCAACGGGAAGAAGAAATTCTGATATTCGTGGCCTATAATGAGAACTCAAAGGGGTATCGTTAGTTTAATGTTAAAACCAAGAAAATAACAAATAACAATAGTAGATCTCAAGTTTTTAAATGAAAGTTATTCAAATGTTAAGAATTCTGGAACAGAAAATTTGAAATGATTCAGAAGTTTTGGTAGATTTTATAACTAGCAAAATTCGTGCAGATGATTATTTAGAGGATAATGGAAGTGAAGTCGAATCAGCTCAAGAAATTTTTTCTGAAGATATAGATCTTAATGGCACAGATTCGGTTGATGAAATAAAAATTTCTATAACAGAAGATAGGTAGGTCTGAAACAAGCAGGAAAGGTTTTGCACTAGATAGATTTAATACTCTTGGAAGTAGATAAATGCGATTAAAGAATGAATCGCAACTCTTAAACAGAATAATACGTGGGAATTAGTCGTTGCCCCAAAAGGCACAAATATTGTCAGTTACAAATGGAATTACAAAGCGCGATGTTTCTGGCAAGGTTTAGCGCTTTAAAGCTCGTGTAGTAGCTCGTGGCTTTAGTTAAAAATACGGATATGACTATGACGAAAATTTTGCACTGGTTGTCCGACAAACCACGCTACGCTTACTACTTTACACCGCAAGTGTGAAAGGTATAACAGTTGTGTACTTTAAATCTGCATGTTTGAGTGGTGATTTGAAGGAAGTTATTTTTATGAAACAGCCCCCATGATGATCCCACATTAGTCTGCAGGCTTCGAAAAAGTAGTTTGTATAGCAAGCTGCTAATCTATGGTATAAAGTTTTGAGGTGGAGGTGTCGTTCAAAGCACAGATTTTATAAATCAAGTTTTTTTGTATGCGTATGCATGCAAAAGTATTTAAACATTTTTAAACCACTGTATTAATATGATGTGGCACAGCGGTAGGACACGCAACTTCAAATTCGAGAGTCCGGTTCGAATCTCATCAAAGGTAAAGGTTTTGTTAAATAATAATTATTTCAAACTTTAAATTTCAGATATTTAAAACGTTAAATTCCATTATCAGCAAAAGGATAAAATTGTAGTCAGCGCTTGATGTTTCATAATTTGAATAATCAAAAAAACAAGTGAAACTAATGAACTAAAATAATTTTTATGAGTTTTTGTTCTTGCAAAATATCCGAAAAACGTTCATTTATGACTCATTTTAGATTCTTAAAAGAGTCCGAAATGATTCATATTCATGACACTTTTAAGACACATATTTTGTGGTCTTATAAGAGTCAGAAAAGGACCATTTTAAACACATATTAGAGTCTGAAAAGACTCATATATGACACTTTTCAGACGCATAATGCAGACTCATATATGTGTTCCCTTACAGGAAGGAAAACACGCTCATATCAGACACTTATATGTGCTCTTTATGAGGGTAAAGGCTCAAAATTAAGAGTTGAATTATATTCTGAAAAGAGTCAGATTGTTTGCTGGGAAGTTATTAAAAGAAATATAACCTAAAAATGTATGGTATGAGTGTGTTGCGAGAATAATATTTTGTACTATTATGTAACGTAAAGAAAAGAGAACATAAAATTAATTCGATAAAATACCAAAAATAAAACCAATACATTAAGAAACTTTGTACCATAAAACCAAAAATATATTACGATAATCTACTTGTTTGAAATCTAAATTTTAAATCAAATGTGACATTTACTTTCAGAAATGCTGCTGCTCAAGAAGTTGTCGCTGCAGAAACGTCTTCCTCAACGCAAAAGTCTTTGCTGTGCGTATCGCAAAGCTTCCCGCATTTTGAACCTGAACCTGAATTATGGTTTCTACAAGTGGAATTTTTTTTCAACATATCTCGAATAATTCAAGATTCAACAAAATATCATTATCCGCTCTGTCATCTGGATCCATCAATACTGTTCGTCGTCAAGGACATTATATTAAGCTTTCTTGCGGTCGACAAATATGCAACAATTAAATCCAGCATTATTAAGCACTTCGCAGAGTCGCAAGATGGCGAGCTGAAAAGACTTCTGCGTGGTTTGGAACTGGGCGACCAGAAACCATCTCATCTAATGCATCGTCTGAAGTCGTTGACTAGATCTAAAGTACAAATGTGTTGCGCATTCTATTTATTAAGCGTCTTCCCGAGAAGGTTAAATGCATCCTAGCTGAAACGGATACAACTGATCTTGGCAAGTTGGCTGGACTTGCTGATAACTACGTGAACAATTTTCACCTTCAGCTTCTCTGTTTATCAAAGAAGTCAACTTGAAAACACAACGCTTTCCCCTGTCACAACTAAAAAGAGATTTCATCTCCATTAGATTCTTTAATCTCTCGAATCAAAATTTTTAGTTGATTCTGGAGCAGATATTTCAAGCTCGTGCTATACGCTGCCTACAATACTGAAATTCCAACATACGACGAGAAATTATTAAAATTAAATCTAGGACTTCGACGAAACTTTTGATGGAATTTCATCTTGGCGAATGTATCGCGACCAATCATTGGTGCGGACTTCCTACGGTTTTTATTATTTATTACCGGATTTATACAGTCGAAAACTTGTCGACGGAACAATGATGCTGGTTTTTAAAGCATTTACGGTCTATGAACCACTTCTTGGTCTTTGCTGTGCGTATCGCAAAGCTTCCCGCATTTTGAACCTGAACCTGAATTATGGTTTCTACAAGTGGAATTTTTTTTCAACATATCTCGAATAATTCAAGATTCAACAAAATATCATTATCCGCTCTGTCATCTGGATCCATCAATACTGTTCGTCGTCAAGGACATTATATTAAGCTTTCTTGCGGTCGAATTGTAAAGGTTTTTTTTTAAGAACGCTACAAAAGTTTTTTTAAATAAAACAAAAACGGTTTTGGATATCAATGAAATTCTTTATTCCTGTGAAAGTACATTCGATGCCATTATGTATGAAACTCGATTTCTTTTGCAAGGCCACCACGGGCACGCTTGCAGTAGTCTAGACGCTGAACTCCATTTTCGACGGTTTTCAAGCATAAATCGGCCGATACTGCTGCAATTTCACGTTCAATCGTCGCTGGCTTGTTGGCATAGACCATAGACTTGACGTAGCCCCACAGGAAATAGTTTAACGGCGTCAAATCGCACGACCGAAGCGGCCAATCGACTGGGCCATTTCGTGAGATATCACGTCTACCAAAAATGGTTTCCAATGAATTGATTGTGACATTCGCTGTGTGGCGTGTGGCGCCGTCCTGTTGGATCCACATGTCCTCCAAGTCCATATCATCCAATTGGGGCTAAAAGTATTCGGTTATCATTGAACGGTATCGATTCCCATTCACAGTAACGTGCCGGTCTTGATCATCACGGAAGAAATACGGCCCAATGACGCCGCCAGCCCATAAACCGCACCAAACCGTATTTTTTTCGGGATGCAATGATGACTCATGCAGTACGTGTGGATTGCTGCTTGACCAATAACGCATATTTTGCTTATTAACGAAGCCATTCAGCCAGAAATGAGCCTCATCGCTGAAGATGATTTTTCGAATCATTTTCAAGTTGTTGCTCAGCCCAATTCACAAACATACGACGCTTCTGGTGGTCAAGCGGCTTCAGTACATGCGTTAATATGATCTTGTAAGGATGTAGGCCAAGATCTTTTCGCAAAATTAGCCACAACGACGACGTCACAGAGAAGCCCAACGCTTGAAAACGACGTGTAAGAGACACATTTGAACTTTCTTGAAATGAAGCCTCAGCGGCAGCAATATTCTCGACACTACGGCACTTCTTTGTCTCACTGACACGGGAACATTTTGTACTGTGTCTGTGGATTCAAATTTTTCCACTAGACGCTCAATTGTTGATCTGGTAGGACGATTTTGACGACCATAAATTGGACGTAGCGCTCTTTAAGTTGAGGCCACTGACTCCGAATTTCGGTAGTAAATTTTAATAATTTCGACTCGTTGTTGGCTCGTATATCTTTCCATGATGAAATGTCAAGACAGCGGGAAAAATATGGCGTCGTTTGCTGTCCCTATCGGTCTACTTTCGTAGCGTCCCTTTTGAAAAACCCTTTATTTGCAACAAGACTCAACAACTGTCTGTAAAAAACACGGTATTGATATAAAGTGAAATGCAGTTAAAGCTCCTCCAAGACGATTAGATCCTCAATAATGTATTATAGCCAAATCCGAAATTCAGTATCTTTTGAACATTATTCGTCAAAAAGTAACTGGGCTAATCCTCTTCACATGATTCCAAAGGCCGATGGTACTTGGAGGCCATGTGGAGATTATCGAGTGCTAAACAAAATTACATTACCAGACATATACCCAATTCTATAGCTGACAGATTTTACTTTACTCATGGCTTGAGCAAAAATATTTTCAAAATTTGAGTAGATGACAATAAAACATATTGAAAAACAATTCGGGAAATAACATTTAAAATAAACGCTTTATTCGATGCTGCTATATTTCAAAAACAGCGTTAACCTACTATGAGCCGCAGTTTGTTTCAACAATGCAGCTCTCTTCATCGAGGAACCAGCATTTACAAGCAACGAGGTGACATATGTCATCAGATAGTCTAAATTGAACAAAGCGCCGTCAGAGTTTATAAAATATGCCACATCACAATCCAAAAAGCATCTCAGGCGAACTTTTAACTTCATTTTTAATACAGGCAATGTGCTTTAAGAAGAGCCATAATTTTTTCTTTGTTTAAATAGATACAGCCAATTACAGTGAGATTTCCTTTTTAAATAATATCGCTTAAATTTTTACAAAAATAATTCTAGAATTACAGTTTGTGTATAAAAATATAATATTTTAAATGAGTTCTAGGCAGGTTCTATTGACAATATATTTTGACTTACGAACATTGGCTAACTCTTTATTGAGCGTGGTTTTCGTTGATTTAAAAGCAACCTGTTTCCCACTGGTGCTGCTATCGTTACCTTCGATTTAATAAGACGCCCTGAAACGCTTAAGTTAGGCTATATACCTAATCCAATGTCTCAACTGTAAAAGTTAGGGCATACCAATGGTGTCGCAATATAGTGTTATGCAAAGAATGTGCTTTAGTCCCACCACATGAAACATGAGTACGGAAATTTTGCGTAAATTGCAACAACGAAACACTCACATCACACGACTACTCGTGTCCAAACTTTCTTAAGCACGAGTCAGTCAACAAAGTGTTGTATATTGGCTTAATCGTATGAAGCGGATTGTAATTATGAACTCAAAATATTGCAAGCAATGCGGAAATTGCAATTTTTTTAAACAAACATATCATAACCGACTTTCTAATGTTATGATTACAATCAGGCCGAATATGATTAAGTAAATATGAAGAATTAGGTAAACCAATGTAGAAGCCGCGATCGATTCTCGGTCAAGCTTTTGGTTTTTATTGGCCTTGGTTAGGAGCGGGTTACAAAGAGTGAAGCGTAACCGCTGGGCGTAGCCAAAGCTAGGTAGGTTTCTTTAGATTTTGGTTTGGGTAGGAATTTTAGTCTAAAAAGTTCGTTCTAAAAGTGTAGTGCGATTGTTCCAATTAATTAATAAAATAATAAACTAAAATAAAAGTGAGTTGTTTTTTTTTGTGGAATTCGCGTGTGGAAAATAAGCTAAAGAAAGTTCAGCAGCAGGGTCTTTAAAAAGGGAAAATACAGGATCCCACGCTTAATATCTAGCGAGGAACCCCAAAAGAAAAAGAACAACGAAGATTCCAGAAGACTTCTTTTCAACAAAAGTAAAAATTGAACACAGATGTTCAGCACGTCTAGCATGAAAAATATTCAAAAGCGACCCAGAAGAATACAAAATTGAAGCCATGAGAAATAAAGCAAAAACAACAACACCGACTTTAGCGCAAATAGTTAAAAACAACTCAACATAACCGCATTCAAACAATGACAACATACCTTCTTCTACAAGCACTGTTCTGCCTCACAGCATACAAATAAAACGATAACAACAAACAAACACATCAACCAAAAACACTGAAAAGCCAAAAATACAAACCAAATTAACAAACAAAAAATATTTAAACCAAATGAAAAAATAACAAAAACATAAACCAAAAATAATACAACTATTATGTCAGATAACTCAAGTGACCTACTAGACCACTTGCACTTAGTAGTGACGTAGAAATGTCCTCTTGCAGTCAACGTTTGAAAAGATTCCCAGAATTAAATGTATTATTTACTCCCGAAACCTATAAAAGAACCATTCCAACTTCACCAAAAAACAATAACAAGCAGTAGTACTTTATAAGCTTGCATATTTTCTGTTAAAAAATTATATCATGGATTTTGGTTAAGATATTACAATTTTACAATGGAATATACAAGGATTTATAAACAATAAATATGCACTCGAAAATTCAGTAGCAAACATAAGCCTGATATAATGGCATTTCAAGAAACACACACAATTACCAAAAACCTTCATCTTCTACATTTACCAAATTACAATATTATTCAACATAACAAAAATTATTTTTATTCTAAATCAGGAAAAGCGTTACTAGTTAAAAACAATATTAACGTAACTGAACACAAAACATCACAAAACAACTTACTTTTTCAATCTATAACAATAAAGGGTAAAACAAATTTACATATAACTAATATTTACAAAGAAGACGACGTGTACTTGACACCTGAACATGTTAAAGATATCCACAAATTTTTTAATTCAGAACACCTTATTTTGGGTGACTTAAATTCACAAAATACTTGGTGGGGTTCTCGAAACACATCAAATAGCATTATATGGGAAAATTTCGCAGATGACCTAAATTTAACTATATTAAATGATGGATCACCAACCTTGCTCAGCACTAAAAACACTTTAACAGCAGTCGATGTTGCTTTTGCTTCTGTAGATTTAGCTCCAACATTAACATGGAATTGCCTTCCTCTGCAAGAGGTCTGTGACCATTTTCCAATTTTATTTTATAATAACATCACAACAAACAAAAAATAATTTGTGGCAAAGTTTTAGATAAAAAAAGCAAATTGGGCACTATTTGAAGACACATACATTCAACTTATTGCAGAATGTATGAAAACTTTTAACATAAACCAGGAAGCAGCACAAATAAAAATAATTATTAGGAAATCTTGAAACGAATCAATACCTCTGACACGGAACAGTAAAAATCGGAACAGTCCTGTGTGGTTTAATTCTGACATTGCAAAATTAATTCGACATAAAAACGTATTTTGGAAAATTTTTAAAAAGCAAAGGTCTCAAACCGCTGTCTTAAATTACAGAAAAATATGTGCAAATGTCAAATGGGCGTGTAATCAAGCAAAACAAAACACTTGGAAACATTTTTTAAATTCTCTTAATCCAATGATGGACATTAGATTTTTCTGGAGTAAAGTAAATAACATAAGAGTAACAAATTTTCCAACGCAGTTTTATACAAAATGACGTAGTGACACATCCTCAAGACATTGTTGACAATTTTTCTAAAATCTGGACGTCAGTAGGATCTGACGAGTCCTTTACTTCGGATATAATATTTCAAAAACATTCAATGATTATTGATATACTGCCTGAGGTTAAACCACAATTAGATTCAGTTATTGAACAGGTTACAGTAATTGAATTGGATTCTGTTTTACAAAATTTAAAAGGAACAATAACGTGCACTGACAAAATTACATATTTTCAAATGTTTTTGAAAGAAAACATGCGTCTAACGCATTAAATACGAATTTGTAAACTTTATATTTATATTATCTCCACAGGAATTTATCCCCATGACTGAAAACAAACCGTGCCAATACCAAAACCAGGCAAAAACCCAAATCAAGAGGACGGTAACCGACCAATATCTTTACTGCCAGTTCTTTCAAAAACATTTGAAAATATATAAGCAAAAACGAATATGGAATGCATCAAAAAAATAAAAATCGACGTCTGCTGCGGCTCGTGCACACGCAAATAGCTAGAAGCCAAAAACGGAACCCATTATCGTAAAGCCTGTACCGAGTGCAGAGAAAGGCAAAACAAATGCCAAACTTTCTGCAATGTTTGGTCGGCTAATGAAATGGGAAAGGAAAGACACAGAGGCTGCGGCTTTGCGAAGCACGAAGGGTGGTAAGGTCCGGAGGGGCCGGTCTGGGTAATAATGTCCCAGGCTTCACCACAAAACCTGCCAATTTGGAGACGGTTTAACTGTCTCCAAATAAATCTCCACCGAACCATCGCAGCCTCCTATAGACTAAGTCCCCTGGTAGAACAAAAGTGTCTGGACTTTGCGGCCATCCAAGAACCATGGGCCGCAAATAGACGAATAAATGGTCTTCAGACAAAAACTTGTAAGTTAATCAACGATAGCAATGCGGACCGACCTAGGACGGCAACAAAAATATTAAATTTCTTCCAATTTCAGAGCTTATTCAACGTGATCTGGTCGCGATACAGGCAGAAGTGCCTAGTGCCTGAGGGAGAAGAAAAGTAGTCCTGGCATCCCTGTACCTTCCTGGCGACTCCGAGGAAGCGGTACCACGTGAGCTTCTGCTGCTCGTGGAATATTGCAAGACTCGCAACCTGCAATGGGTCGTGTGCTGTGACGCAAATGCACATCACACGTTAATATACGTGGTGAGTCTCTTCTTGATTTTATTACAACTAATAATATTGTAGTAGCTAATAGAGCAAATGAACCAACTTTTATAAATGCAATAAGGGGGGAGGTATTAGATCTAACTCTTTCAAGTGCTTTTATATCAAATAACATATCAAATTGGAAGGTGTTAGATGAAGTCTTCTTGTCAGATCATCGTTATATTAGCTTTGATCTGAAAGGGGAAGTTGAAGACCCCTTTGAAATTAGAAATGTTAGAAAGACCAATTGGTCACTTTATAACTTCTACCTAGGACAAAACATAGGTCATCTAATGGAAAAAATAACTAACTCTATGGAACTAAATCTGGAAGTTAACAACTTAAAAATTTTTATAATAGACGCTTTTGAAAACAGTTGCAAACTGGTAGTGAAGAAACGTTCTAGAAACATCCCATGGTGGAGTGGGAAATTAAACGAGCTGCGCAAGAAAGCCCGTCAGTTATTTAATAGAGCCAAGTCTAATGGCTATTGGGCATCCTACAAGATTGCTCTAACGGCCTATAATAATGAACTGAGAAGATCTAAAAGAGAATCCTGGAGAAAGCACTGTGAGGAGAGCGAACCACTCCCAGCAGCTACAAGACTGCAGAAATCACTCAATAAAGATCATTCGAATGGCCTTTCTACACATAAAAAGGCAGACGGAAATTTTACAGAAAGCCTAGAGGAAATGGGACAGCTACTGCTGGACACTCACTTTCCAGGCTGTGTCACCTGTGTAGAGGACAGTGGAACCATCGAGGGCACTTGGTCCTTGATGCCCACACGTAGGGAACTCTCACTGGCTCGTAAGATCTTTACCGTCAACAAAACTAAATGGGCTATCTCCACCTTCAACCCATTTAAATCTCCGGGTGTCGATAACATACAACCGTGCCTACTTCGGCAATGAGTTGATATATTGGCACCGACGTTAACCAACATTTTTAGAATAAGCTTATAATTAGGCATGGTTCCTAAACGTTGGACGAAGGCTAGGGAAGCTTTCATACCGAAAGCAGGAAAAAAGGCAGATCACACGCCAAAAGCTATTCGGCCCATTAGCCTAACGTCATTCATGCTTAAAGCTATGGAAAAAATTCGGGATCAATATATCAGAGAAGTCTATCTGGAAGATATACCTCTCCATATTGAACAATATGCTTACTAATTAGGCAAATCGACTGAGACTGCAATACATAGCCTAACGAGTAAAATCGAAAAGGCTTTGGAGGGTAAGGAAATTGCTCTCTGTACATCTATTGACATTACAGGGAACTTTGACAATGCTACTTTCAGATCAATTGAGGAAGGGATGGCCAGGAACGGAATACACAGACTGGTTATATCTTGGGTTCTCAATATGCTGGAAAACAGGGCAATAATTTGTGAATTAGGGGTAGAGAGGTTAACTGTCAAGTCAACTAAAGGCTGCCTCCAAGGAGGCATCTTATCGCCACTCCTCTGGCTAATGATCATTGACGAGCTTATACAAACTCTGGATGACCAAGGGTTCGAAGTTCAGGGCTTTGCTGATGATTTGTTTATCATGATTAGAGGCAAGCTTGACTCCACCATAACCGACCGCATGCAACTAGCTCTTGACATTACGCAGTATTGGTGTCAGGAGAAAGGACTTTCGATTAACCCTACTAAAACTAACGTGGTACCCTTCACCAGAAGAAGGAAACTAAATCTAGGAACCTTAAGGTTAGGGGCCACGGAACTCAAACTATTCGAGGAAATGATATATCTAGGAATTATCCTAGACAAAACTCTGACCTGGAAAAATCACTTACAATACATAACAAATAAAGCCTTAAGAGCAAGCTTTGCTTGCAAAGGCTGTATGGTAAAAAATGGGAACTACGACCAAAAATGATGGCGTGGTCTTACAAAACAATAATAATACCAATGGTAACCATATTTAGTATGGTGGCCAAAGGTAGATCAGACTAAGGCTCAGATGAATCTTAACAAGATTCATCGAATAGCCTGTTTAAGTGTTACGGGAGCAATGGGAACGTGGCCCACAACAGCCTTGGGGATAATCACTGGACTTTCTCCTCTGCACATCACAGTGAAGAGGACGGCAGCCAGCGTGGCCATAAGGCTACCTAATTTAACTCATCTTATGGGAGGCAAATAAACGGTTCACGCAAAGATTCTGGACATCTTCCGCAATTTTCCGTGGTCTCCAATAGGATGAACAGAAAACTTTCGTTTTTCAGGCACTTTAAAGTAGTTATTAGTGCCCGATCAGTGTGGAGAACCAACGAAAAATTCCCTGAACAGGGCTCATAGCTTCCGTTTTTTAAGCGGAGGTCCACGCGTTAGAACTAAGTGTCGGAAAATGTCTACGTAGGGGCACCAGCGGTACCAAAACATGCATTCTCTCAGACAGCCAAGCAGCTCTTAAATCACTTAAAAACTTCTCATTCCAATCAAAACTGGTATGGGATTGTCTTAAACTTCTCACCACCCTAGCAGAAAGGAACTCGGTTACTCTGATATGGGTGCCGGGACATGAAGGGCATAAGGGCAATGAAATAGCGGACTCTCTCGCAAAGAAAGGTGCAGAAACTCCGTTTATAGGTCCGGAACCCTTCTGTGGGGTAAACAGTAGCTTCATAAATAAATTGATACAAGTATGGGAAAAACAAAGTCTACTTGAGCATTGGAGAGCTCAAACAGGCATGCGGCAGTCAAGAAGACTCATTGACCCAGCCCATATCAAGGTAGAAGCTATTATCAACCTTAGCAGAAAAGTTATAAAACTGTATAGTGAATTCTAAACAGGACACTGTAAACTTAATTACATTCTGAAGAAAATAGGAATGGTAGAAAATGATTCATGCCGACTCTGCCAAGATGAGCAGGAAACGGCTGAACATATTATTTGCACTTGTCCAGCGATGGCAAGACGCAGATTTAACTACTTTGGCAACGGGATTCTAGTCCCAAGTGACAGTAAAAATCAAGCCCATAACAATTACGATATTTATAAATAGTCTAGAATTGTGTTTGTAGGGCAACGAGGCTACACAATAGATCTTTCAGGTCGCAGCGCATCTATAGCCTTTATTAATAATAATAAAAAAATTAAATATTTAAAGAACATCCTTTTTTACTAAACCATGGCGTTCATACTCTTTGTCACCAATTAAAAACACAACTTAAAGACAATATGAACAACAAAAAACAACGTCATATTGTCAGAAGATCTTGAAAAAACTTTTGATCGAGTGGTATCTACTTTTGTGATTAAGGAGCTTCTTGAATGGGGTATACCAAAAAAAATGCTAGAAGTATTTCGGTCTTTCCTTACGCATCGACAGATTACTGTAGTAATAGTAGATTTTATTATTCATTATTTAAATTTTTTATACAATTTATAATTTTTTTTTTTTAGATCTTCATTACGACATTAACATTTATTTTTGTTGTGTGTTGTTTTTAACCTAATCTAACTTTATATATAAAAAAAACAATATTTTAACTAATTAATATAGCAATCAAGCAAATTCTTTAAGTATTTTAAGGTGCTAAATAAAAATTCATAAAGTGTTCATGTATTTTTTCCATTAAGGATTTCGCATACGTCTTTTTCAGATAAATCTTTTTTGCCAAAAAATGAAGCCCTTGTACTGCCAAAAATTAGACAAATTCTAATCAAATGATACATATGTGTCTTCTATATTATTATAATTTTAAATTGAGCACGGACCTAATTCCATGTTTCTAAACTTTCTAACGTATATGTCGAGAAGCCCGCACCTAGCCTTAAAAATAAGACTCACAGCATAGATAGATTTGTAATTTAAAAAGTATGGTTCAATATCATAACGAAGTCTTGGATACAGGTGATGATATTAGTTTTCTGCGTACGTAATATGCTGTAGATGTTGTTCATTTTTAATAGATACAAGCATGTTATCCAGGTGCGCACATAATGTCTTTTAAATGAAATTTTGTGGAATTGCAACTCCAAATTTCAAATCTAAATTCGACCATTCAACTACCCAATACACATTTTGCGCTAATGATTATTTAGCTTAGATATATGGTAACCTATTTGAAGGCAAGTTAAGATCTTTTTTTATGTAGTTGAAGTGTAAACGAAGTGTAAAGAAATATTGTGTATGTAAACCAGTCACCAAATGTAACATGCAGTTAGGAGTGTTTTTAGGAAGAAATAAAATCTTTTTAATAAAGAAACGAAACAATTTTTTTACTTGTTCGTATTGTTTTCAGTCCCACATTTGTGTTCCGTAAAACATAATTGATCTAAAAGCAGAATAAAATATTTTGAATTTGTTTGATACTGAAATTTTCGGATTATAGCTCAACCAAATGGTGTTAATAGCGTTTTTTGCTGTTGCTAGTTTTGAAACAATATTCTTTGGAGTGACAGGTTGTATGTTAGAAGCATACCTAAATATTTGTATTCGTTGACAATTTCAATCCTGTTTTCACCATACGTTCATTGAAGAGTATTTGAAATTCTAGTGCTTTCTCTAAATACTAGAATCTTAGATTTTTTCAAATTTACATGAAATCCCCACATTTGGGAATAGTCATATAATGCATTTATCATACTTTGAAGTTATGTGGTTGTTGTAGAAAGCAAGACTATGTCGTCGGCATACATAAGCACTTTAATCAGCGAGTTAGCAACTTGAACGCCGCCAGGTAAAAAATCATTTAAATAAAGAGCGAAAAGAACTGGGCTCAGCAATAAACCCTGTTTAACACCTTGGTCTGCTGTATAAGGTTGAGAAAGTGCAGCTCTATCCCATACTTGACTAGTTGTATAAGATTTTGGACAATTTTACTGGACAAACCTAAACTAGCAAGCTTGCAAAACAGTGAATTTCTTGGGATCGTGTCAAATGCACACGAGAAGTCTACAAAGAATGCAAATGTTTTATTTTTTTATTTTTTTGTTTAAGGTAACAATACTGGTGAGGTTAAACAGATTATTTACTGTTGAGTATCCCATTAAGTACTATGTAGCCTATTTAAAATTATACCCGTAAACATTTTATAGCAACTGTCTAACAAGGCTTTGCCACGCAATTAGGGTCCCCTTTCTTAAAAAAGAGGCACTATAATGGATTTACGAAAAGTTGCGCAGATAGACCTTATTAAAAACTTGAACTACCTCTTCTAAAAAGCATTGTGGAGTTTTTTTTATAAAATTCATAGCTTATTCTGTCCATACCTGGCGCTTTATTGGGTTTGCAATGCTTTAGTACTAAAATAATGTCTCGGTATTCAAAATGGGAGTCTAAGTAAGGATCAATAAAAGCAGGTAAAGACTAAGAAATTGTTGCAGCATTCTGATTACAAGCAAGTAACAACTGGAAATGTGTAGCAATTGATTTCTTCATCTTATTTGCCAACTTCCACCACTCACTCGCATTTCTAACTAAATTTAGTTTGTCAATATTTTTGTGTTTTAATGCCATCTTTTTGCGGTCGCACAGTATTTTAAATTTTCTTTTACTGACAGTATACACTTCTAAATTATGCTTTCTATATAGATTAAGTTGAGCTAACAATTTTTTTACGCGCATTGTAGCACTGACAGTGGAACCATTGTTTTTTCGTCTCAAAATAGTTATTAGAAGTTGACCCATTACCAGAAGCATCTTTTATTTTTATAACCAGGACAGTAATTTTTTCGTCAATACTTAGATTACTACAAATATAATCCGATCTTGAATTAGCTTCTTAGGGTTTCCATTGCAATTTTAGTGGAAGTACACTTTGCGACTGATTGCAAGACTTTTTAATCGAAATGTTAATCACAAGGGGCATATGGTCTGAGTATTCCTTAGTGGGGATAGAGAAGTCCGTTATAATATCAAGAAAACCAAAAGAACTAATAAAATAATCAATAACAGAACTCCCCGCCTCTCCACAGAAGGTATACCCATCATTATCAGTGCCGTGATATCTCCCATTCAAAATAATGCCTCCAATATTCTCAAGCAGACTCAAAACTTTTTTACAGATTTTATGGTTCTATTAACTCTTTCTACCTGTCCGATTGCTTGTGGCGAAGCAGTTGCCACCTTCACATGTACTATATTTCGTTTTAATAAAAATTCTTCAAACTCCAAAGAGGTAAAACAAGTTCCCCGATCTGATATAATTCGTCTCGGTCGGCTATAATAGGTAAAATATTTGTCAAGAGCAGCATTAACCTCCCGTGTATTGGTTGAATTCGTCGGATATAATTTTACAAATTTCGTAAAAGCACCAACAATATCTAATATATGTTTTCGCTTTGACTTTAGGGACGGCAAGGGACCAAAATGGTCTACATGAATTGCATCGAACGGAATCGGCTTTTTCGGTATGTTATATAAATTTCTTTCCCTAGCCAATAGCACTGGCATCGCAATGTAACTCAGTTTCCTTCAACGGATTGTACATAGCTAGGACTGTCGCTTCAATTAATCGACTTTGTAACTCGTAAAAAGCATCAAAGCATTGTTTGTCAAAATTATACTCGGCGTTATTTTTTAAAAGGCATTGTAGTGGTCTTACTATTCGGGGAAATGACGACACAAACCGTCTAAAATACGAAAACAAACCAGTACATGATTTTAGTTTTTTTTGAATAGTCGGCACTGGATATCTTTTAATAACAGAAATGTGGGCTTCACTGGGTGAATTTCGAGAAAAAGTTACATAATATCCTAAATATTCTATCTCACTATACCCAAATTTATATTTATTGAGATTAAGTTTTAAATTTCGGCTAGTAATGCGTCGTAATACAATTTCTAGTAAAATTTTATGTTCGTCAAAATCGGCAGAAGCAATTATTATGTCATCCATATAAATAATAATTTTTCATGCGTCCAGTAAATCAGCAAATATTCTGGTAATAAATCGTTGAAATACCGCTGGTGCGTTTTTAAGTCCGAAAGGCATTTTAAGGTACTCATATTGGCCATTATGCGTCACAAATGCCGTGTACGGAATTGACTCATTGGACATTCTAACCTGATGAAATCCACTCTTTAAATCCAAAACAGAAAATATTTTTTTTCCCTCTAAATATTCTATACAATTTTCAATTAATGGTAACGAATAATTATCTCGGACTGTTATTTTATTTAGTCCGCGGTAATCAACACACATACGCGTCTGTCCATTCTTTTTCTTCACTAAAACAATAGCTGACGCGTATGACGAATTGCTTGGTCTTATTATTCCATCGTTTACCAACCCGTCCACCATATCTTGAACTTTCGTTCGTTCGAAAAATGAAAGTCTTCGCGGAGCGCAATGAAAGGGTACGTCTGATGTCAATTGTATTTTCATTTCATATTCCAAAGGCTCTACAGGTATATTTGCCGGTACCAAATACGAATCTACAATCAACTTGTTGAACTCAATGCCAAACTTTCCTAGCCTACAGTCAATGTCAAGTATGACGTCATCGGAAGCAATTTCAATATTAAATATATCCGGCACATCAGAATCGTCCAAATACTCCGAGCCACATGTCGCACTAATTACATTTACAATCTGCCACAATGCATTTTTTAAAAAGGCCAAATTTATTCATAACTGTCGGATTGCTTGGTCTGAAAGTGCAAAAATGCATGTGTTTATTTAAATTTATGATTTTCTCTTTACTGTAACAAAGTTTAATGTTTTTTAAATGAATATTAAATTTTCTTAAAAAATCTCGTCCCAAAATGAGTGGCAACAACATTGATTCGTCCGGCAGCTTAATCAACTTGATATTTTTGGTTTGGTTGCCAAACTTGATTGCACAATTAAATTCATCTATGATTTGTAATCGCTGTCCACCTATACCTCTTAAATTACACTTCTGTTGTATGCTTGGCAACTATGGCCGTTCATATGGGACACACGATTGTTTAATAAGACTGATTGGACTGCCCGTATCGAAAAGAGAAACAATTTGATTAAATCCTACACTCTCAGACGATGCAACCCTAAAGGCAATGCTTTCCAAATTAAGAGCACCAATCATAGTATTAGTATTATGTTCATAACTATAATCGCCTTCGTCCACAGCTGCAACTTGTCCAGATTTAATGGCAGCAACCTTCGTCATTTGGATTTGGACATAAACGATAATCATGGCCCATTCGCTAACATCTTGCTAATCGGCAAGTACGGCATTAACATGAGTAGAGCTCAAATATTTCTGTTGAAATCGGTTTATCAATTTCTTTAGCTCGTCCAAAGTACCGGCACCCATCAGCAAATTTATGTTGGTCACCTTGTTCTCAATCACGTCAATAATAAACTCAATAAGTTCAGTCTCAGTTATATCTGAGCGTTTAGCGATTGCTTGCATTGTAAGAACATAGCAGTGAAGTGATTCCTCAGATTTGCGCCTTCTTTGAGCCATCATCTTGTAAACCTCTTGACGGGTGACAGCAATATCAAATTCTAATTTGAGTGCATTTCGTAGCTCGACATAATTGAAAGCAGACGTAGTGGTTAAAAATACACGCGCGGTCCAGGTCAGGCAGCGCCGCAAACTCAAGGCTCGTAATTCTCTATCTAAAGCAACTTCAGCAGTAGTATCGTCACAGTAATCGGCATTTTCAGCAAATAGTACATTTTTAGCAACAGCGCTAGTTTCAGCATTCGGACGGGGCTCATTTTCAGCAACGGCACGGAAGGCGGCTTCATGATTGGCACTAATTAAATTAGCTGGTCGGATTGTACTTTCGGTACTAGAGCGGCTTACAAATTCGTCACTGCACACTGCAGACTTAGCACTGCATTCAACTGCGTTTTCGTCGCGAACAGTTTCTGCATCAAATCCTGGTACGGCATTTGCTGGCACCCGGCATCGGGAACAATCAGATCCTGATTGTTTTCGGCACAATATTCCAAGTACATTCTCTTCAGCTGAGCAGCTGTTGATGGAAAATTAATCCCAGCGTCGGTCAAAGCGTCATTTGCTTCGTAAATCTCAAAGACATGTTAATTATTTTTTTCTTTTAATTATCATTCCTTTTTATTCTTCTGCTTAAGTAGGTGGTTAACCCCACACCTGCCGTTGAAACACAGACGGATATTTTTAATTTTTCCCAATTTATTTATTGAGACAAATGAAGTATAAACTGCACGTTCCACGTGCTTTACAGGAGGTGAATATGGCTGCTTAATAATTGAAGTTGGTTGCTTATTAGCTGTCAAAGAAGTGAAGTTGGTTGCTATTCTTCAAATATAAATATGATGCTGCCAAGTTCAATTCTTTGACTTACATTTATCTTATTATAAATTATTATAAAGTTAACATTATCTTTGTTTTCAAAAATTGTATCTTGAGAAACTCTTACTGAGCTTATTATGGTTATTAAGTAAGTAAATTTTTATCAAGTACTTAAAAATCTTCCACTCGAGCTATATGTCACCAATAACGCAAAACATTTTAGAATTTAAATCAAGTATAAGGTATTTGCAGTTATTAAAGTCGCTAGCCCAGTTATTGCAATTTAAATATAAAGAAATAAAATAGCCACATACATTATTTAACTTAATAGAAAGCGCTTCATTGCCCCGCAAGAAAGAGAAATTTAATGAGTACAATTTTTGAACACTTTTTTTAAAACCAAATAAACAGCCACCACTAGCTCGGCCGGCTTTATGAAATTTTTTCACATCCTCCCAATACAACACGTAATCATTAAAAAAAACATAGAAAAATTACGACGCTTTTCAGCCATTAAATGTGTTTCAAACAACAAAACATATCAAAACTATTTATGTATATATGAAAAAAAAAAATACTATAATTAAGTTTACTGTTTAGATTTGCTACATTAAAAGAAATTAAACGACACACATTTTGTTGCTATTCTGATGAAACTGCATGAGATGCCAGATTGGTGCTGGATTTTCGGGGATCCTGAAAGACGACCTCACATTCGTGTTGTATTTTGGTCAGAAGAGAGCTGAGAGCTTGTCATTCAGCAAAGTAAGATCTGGAGACGTTTGCAACAGAGACCGTTTCTTAAAAGGATCAAGAGGCATATCTCATATAACGTGGGGCTGTGATTAATGACAGGTGACAAATATGTTTTTTTAACAATTTAAAAACAAAAATCGATGTTTGTGGTATCTTGTAGTAAAATTTGTTGTTTCTGAAATTTACTTTTTTTATGTAAGTTTATTGTGTTTGTCTTCTCCACTGTATTTATTAAAACTACAGTTTTAATGAACTGGGAAACATGCAAATGCGACTTCACCACAGGTTGACAGATCAGAAATAGATCAATAACAAAAACAGCTGTTTAAAGTTTGTTGTGCATTTAATTTCATGCAGTGTCGGGCCGGTGTTTTAGTTTTATTTATTTAAGTTTTCGTAAATAAAACTTACTGCGACAAAAACTATTATTGTGGCTATGTGTATGCAGTTGCAGAAATAAATAATTGGTGGACGGAGAAGTGTGTGACTGAGACGCACAGCAACATCAGCGAAACGATGAAGACACTCGATGCAGATGGCAACAGAACGGGAGAGAAAGGCAATATGTGGCGGCGATCCCCCTTTGAATATTTTAACGTTTTTTTTTTTACGCCAAAAAGTTAATAATTTCGGAACTGCGGCGCATGACACTCAATTTAATGAACGCGCGACACCCTTCCTGATTAGGGCATCAAAACATCAGCCACTTCAAAGGTGCTTTTCGAGTACAAAATTCAAAAAATACAGGAGCAAAAACTTAGTCGACTTGTTTTTTTCTCTTTCATGAGTAAAGTTTTTATAGAAATACTGCAAGGTAGAGTGGCAGTTAACCACTTGCCATAGCTTAAAAATACGAATTGTCCAATAGATTGCTTGGTACGATGGCACGGAATAATCATCTTCGGACATTATATCTTTGCGTTGCACTGTACGGGTTGATGGATATTTATCTCATAAAATGAACCTCGACAATGGAGTACCACAGGGTTCACCTTTATCAGTGGTGTTATATACAGAATATGCTAACTCTCTTGTAAAAACACAACAAAATTCTGACTGTGTTGACTTTCCGGATCAAAAGAAGAGGAAAAATTACAAAAACTTGACAACAAAATTGATCAATGGGCAATCAGTAGAGGTGCTAGCACCCCTTTAAATAAAGCTGAAATTCTTCACGTATGCAGAAAACAATTGTTGTTCTAAGGAATAAAAAAAGTACAAATTCAAACAAAAATTCGAATTCTGAGATATATTTTTTTCCCGTTCTCTTGACATTTCTCTTCAGTAAGGTTTGTCATGGAAAGATATACGAGCCAACAACGAGTCGAAATTATTAAATTCGGAGTCAGTGGGCTCAACTTTAAGAGCGCTACGTCCAGTTTATGGTCGTCATAATCGTCCTACCAGATCAACAATTGAGCGTCTAGTGGAAAAATTTTAATCCACAGGCACAGTACAAAATGTTCCCGTGCCAGTGAGACAAAGAAGTGCCCGTATTGTCAAGAATATTGCTGCCGCTGAGGCTTCAGTTCAAGAAAGCCCAAACGTGTCTCTCACACGTCGTTCTCAAACGTTGGGCTTCTCTGTGACGTCGTCGTTGTGGCGAATTTTGCGGAAAGATCTTGGCCTACATCCTTACAAGATCAAATTGACGCAAGAACTGAAGCCGCTTGACCACCAGAAGCGTCGTATGTTTGTGAATTGGGCTGAGCAACTTGAAAATGATTCGGATTTTCATCGAAAAATCATCTTCAGCGATGAGGCACATTTCTGGCTGAATGGCTTCGTCAATAAGCAAAATATGCGTTATTGATCACGCAGCAATCCACACGTACTCCATGAGTTATCATTGCATCCCGAAAAATTACGGTTTGGTGCGGTTTATGGGCCGACGGCGTCATTGGGCCGTACTTCTTCCGTGATGATCAAGACCGGCACGTTACTGTGAATGGGAATCGCTACCGTTCAATGATAACCGAATATTTTTGGCCCCAATTGGATAATATGGACTTGGAGGACATGTGGTTTCAACAGGACGGCGCCACAAGCCACACAGCGAATGTCACAATCAATTTATTGGAAACCGTGTTTGGTAGACGTGTTATCTCACGAAATGGCACAGTCGATTAGGCGACTCGGTCGTGCGATTTGACGCCTGTTTCCTGTGGGGCTAAGTCAAGTCTATGGTCTATGCCAACAAGCCAGCTACGATTAATGAACTTGGTACGAATATCGAACGTGAAATTGCAGCAGTATCAGCCGATTTATGCTTGAAAACCGTCGAAAATTGGGTTCAGCGTCTAGACTTCTGCAAGCGTGCCCGTGGTGGCCTTGCAAAAGAAATCGAGTTCCATACATAATGACATCGAATGTACTTTCACAGGAATAAAGAATTTCATTGATATCCAAAACTGTTTTGTAGCGCTCTTATTGAAAAACTCTTTATTTACAAAAAATCTCTTATGGAACGAACAAACTAAGTACATGAACGAGAAATTCAACAAAATAAATAATTTATTAAAAATCATATGTTCCAGGAAAAAAGGACCTCATATACATAGATACTGCTATTAAAATTTGTAGATCATTAACTATTGGCACAGTTTAACACTGAATATCCTTATATGGCTGGACTACTGTAACAAATACAAAAAAAATTAATGCTCATATCAACAAATGTTTCCAAACAGCCTCAGGAATATTTGGATAAAACTTCAACAAAAACAAAATAAAAACTTTATTGAAAAAAATCTGTGCGGCATAAAAAACTGTATTTTTTATGCCGCACTTAATAATTAAATTGAACTTGCCCATTTCACAAAAACCAACACCATCAATTGTAAACCATCATACGAGATACATTTGCTTTGATATTTTATTATCGCAACATGTCAAAACCAAAACCAATAACGTTGTATTTAAACAACTGTTTTTACAAACTTGTTTAAATTTCGCTCCTGAAATTACAATATACACTGACAGGTCCTTTAAGGACGGAACAACATCTTCCGCTGTCTTAAGACAAAATTCATCCACAAATTTCACAACAATAAGTGAAGGCCTTTTGCAGTTGCATTCTGGTGCTTTTCATGCAATACAAAGCGCAGTCAAATATGCGGCTAATAAAAATGCTAAAACACTTACATATATGCTCAGATAGTTTGAGTGTACTCAAAGCCTTGTCAAGAAGAAAAGGAAACGCTTATAAATAAGTTGTAGGCAAGCATTAATACTTCCTTTGGTAGCCGAAATTCCATGCTTGGATACTATTATTTTTAGCAGCTTCACTGCGATTCAAAAAGAAATACAATTGCACGATTGGGAATACTCTAATACATTTTTAAGAACGCATAATCCGACGATTACAAGTCCTAACTATAATATATATTTTCCTAGAGAGGAGTGCATATCATTTTCCAGACTTAGACTTGGTAAAACATTATTTACAACTAAGCATTTCCCATGGAATGTAAATACAGCTCTATAACACTAACTGTGAAACACATTTTATCCGATTGCCCATTTTCAAGAAGTTGTCAACTACTCCATTGGACTGCAGCAACACTGAAGCTTTAAAAATCACAAAGAAATCCATTGACAAACATAACTTATATTTTGAAATTTAATCTTAACCGGTGAAATATGGACTAGTTGCCCTGCATCTTTCCATATTTTTCAAATTAATTTGTAAAGTATGTTACATAAATAAATAACTGTTAAATATTCATAGGGAGTTATAAAAGAGTAATACGGTATCTATGTGGGATGGCACTATAATTCCATCTCCGTTGTTAATGGAAATGGGAGTAAAGCAAGGCTGTTTATTAAAACCTTTGTTGTTCGCATATGAATATTTCTATATGCCGACGATATAGTATTAATGACCGAAACTCCGCATATAATGCAACAAATGATTACCGAACTGGCAAAATACTGTAAATTGTAAAACCTGTCGACAAGTATTGTAAAATCAAAAATAAAGGTCTTAAAAACGAATTTTATGAATTAAGAAAGAAAAGAAATGTGACCATAATAATGTGGAAACTGAAAAACAAATTAATATTTATCATCGGCAATGGCTTTATTGCTTTTAAAAATATTCTCCATGAAGATTAATACATTTTTGCATATGTACATACATGTGAAACAATTTTGAAACTAAAAATGGCTATAGAGTGATTTCAATAAAAAAAATTTATATAGTGTGGCTTACACCTTATTCGATACAGTGCTTATTTTAAAATTCAAATCGCAATAAATAAAAAACTAAAAATAATATCGAAAAAAATTTAAATGTCATTTTGCAGCATTAAATATGTTGTTAAACAAAGGAACTTCATTTATTTCATAAAAATATTATTTAACAAGATAAAAAATAAAAACTTAAAATATTCCCGTTTTTACATCTCAGCTTATTTGATACAGTTAAATTAAAACTAAAAATTTTTTAAAAAATATTATTTTGAGCTGCTGTTTGTACTTTGTGTAATAACCCTTGGCTTTTTCAAGCTTTTGTGTAATGCCTGGGGTAATTTTTTGCCATTCCTCCAGTGACACCCTCTTCAACTCATTTTTGTTGGAAATTTTATGTTTTCGAATGTTGTTGTCCAACAAAGCCCAAAGGTTTTCAATGACGTTCATTTCAGGTGACTGGACCGGCGGTGTCATCACGTGGGGGCAGTTCCGATTTTATCGTTGTCCTGATAAAATCGGAATTGATCGCGTATACCCAGCTTCTGGAGCAAATTATTTTTAAGTAAATTGAGTAACTATTTTTGTCCATTACTCCCTCAATGAATTCCAAATTTCCGACGCCGGCTGCAGACATACAGGCCCAAACTTTTATATTCTCTTTGTTTAATTCATCGGAGCCAAATATGTTGAACTTAGACTCGTCCGCAAAAATAACTGTGTTCCAAAAGTCAGAGTTCTTGTGGACATGCTCCTTAGCAAAGGCTTCTAACGAGCTACTTGACCATTAAAATCATGATCTCGAAGCACTTGGAGTACGGTTTCAGCACTGCACGACTTCCCTAATTCCTGATGAAGTTCAGTAGCCAGTTTTGGAGCCGATAACCTTGGATTTTATTTTATTTTACGAACGATGTAGCGCACGTCAGACGCGTTGAAAATTTTGTTGGGTGTACTTCTGTCCTTATCTTTCACCCGATTTTCATGCAGAAAGCGCTCGATAATATGCTGCACTGTGGAGGCACTCAAATTGACTATTTCAGTAATTTTTCGGATAGATTTCTCATTTTTAAAATGGTGTATGACCAGTTCACGTTGCTGAATTGTTGTACGACGACCCATTTATTTTTTAAATTGACACTTGAGTTTCTTAGATCAGTCAAAAAATTAGATCAAACTTATTTTAAACACATTTTCAAAGGTATAGAAACAAAAATACCGTTGCAACTGTGCGGCAATCTGGTGTTTAGATGCATAGAAGTAACTGTATCAAATAAGCTGTGACGTAAAAATTGGGAATATTTTTGGTTTCTATTTTTTATCTTGTTAAATATAAATTTTATGAAATATTTGAAGATCCATAGTTAAACAACATACTTGATTCTTCAAAGTTACATTTAACTTTTTTCGATATTTTGTTTAGTTTTTTATTTATTGCGATTTTAATTTTGAAATGAGTACTGTATCAAATAAGGTATGAGCCACTGTACATTTCAATAAAATAGTAAAATAATGTAACAGTAAAACATATTATATGCAAGAACAAATATATTCGGTCTTTATTTTTCTTAATTTTGGGAGTAAATTTACAGCCATATTCGAGTATTTCAAATTTTCAAATAGATAGAATATTTTTGTTAAGTTTACCTGTTCAAATTTGTCAAACTGACAAATTTTTTAAAGAAAACAATTCAATTGGCAAAGCGTTTTGTATTTTTAGTGAACATAAATTGTATGAAAAAAATGTTTCTCTTCTTCTGCCAATTAGAGGGAAGCAGACGAGGACCAAGTACGATTTTTTTACTCACATTTATAAAACCGGGAAAACTCATTTCGCTTGAAAAGAACAGTCTTTTTTTTAGCTCTGCTTTTTCGGTGCATAGATTTGCTAAAATCACATATACCATTGTATAAGTTGCAAGGATTTTAATTGATTCTAATTTGTGCTAAGCGGAAAAGTGCAATGCGGATAAGCAAGTTCAGACAGTAAATTTAATACTTAATAAATACTTAACAAAGGAAAAATCAAAACATATAAAAAAATTATATCTCGATATGCCGGTGGAACGCCCTCCTCCGCGTGGGCGAAAAAATTCGCTAACTGTCGCAAATTCGCAGTCTTCAGCAACAGGTCCAACAACTACAACAAAAAAATCAACAAAAACAAAATGTTACGCTTCCGTTAGTATCACAGGCTGAGTCTCTCTCTCCTGCTCTTCCTTGGAGTTCTCAATGTGTCACTCCAAATATGATCCCATGTAACTTTGTATCTCCCTTTATTAAATTAAATACACAAAACCCCCATTGCGATACCCTAAATAAAAATAAAAAAGTTTTAACACCCAATACAGGCAAAAGTTCTAATGATAAAAACGAAAACAAAAAATTTATGGTAGTGCAGACTGCCATTGACCGCTACTATCCAAAACGCTCCAAAGGCTTATCAGTAATATTAAAAGGCATTGACTCTTTTGTTGAATGCAAAGCAATTCAAGAAGCGCTAAAGACATAAAATAAGTGAACATCAATTTCAGTCATTTGTCTAAGTTTCTCGCCAAACACACGTATTAGGGTTCTCGTCTTATATCACCTAAGGGAAGGCTGCTGTGGAATACAGTTACTAAACTTGGTCTAGACGTAGTCTCTTCTGGCAAACCAACATACTGGCCAACAGACAGACGCAAAACTCCCGATGTAATCGATTTTGCAGTCTTTAAAACTTTAAAAAGGAGCCAACTAATTACTGAAACTTCTCTAGATCTATCATCAGACCATACGCCTACCATTATTACAATTAATTATGTCCCAAGCATTGATGTTAATCCAATTAATAAATTGACCAGCCCGCTCACAAGTTGGCTCAAATATAGGCAGTATATAAGCTTACACATAAACCCTAATGTGTTACTTAAAACGAAAGACCAAATAAATATAGCTTACACAAACAGCTACCGCTGCAACTCCCGGCTCATTAACAAATAATTTAACCCACACATATAATAAAGCACACCAATGGATTTAATAAAAAAGAAAAGGCAAATACGCCGCAAATGGCAGAATCATAGATCTCATACTCTGAAAAAAGATCTTCGTGATATTACCCGAAATCTTTAAAAGCAGCTAAAGTGGAAATCTCAAAGACTTTCAACAACTCGTTGAACAGCTCGCATCCACCAAATCGTCAAACTACTCTCTCTGGCGAGTTGCCAAAAATATGAAAAAACCCTTACCGTCAGAACCTCCCATTCGGTTAGCATACGGAAATTAGGCCAGAAGCGATGTGGAAAAAGGTGCGGCATTTGCAAATCGCCTCAAAACTGTGTTTTCTCCAAACACAACATTTGGTGATACCCCATTACCGACATTAGTCGCTCAACATACATCGAATACTCCTAGCTTTAAAAGAAAGGAAACTATGGAGTAAATAAATAAATGCTTAAAACCAAATAAAGCCAGGTTCGGATTTGCTAACACCTAAAATGGTAAAAGAACTGTCATCCATTGCTATAACTTATTTGCTCCATATATTCAATGCTATTCTTAGAACTAGTCACTACCTAGATGACTGGAAAATTTCACAAGTTAAAATGATCCCCAAACCCGGAAAAGACCCTAGTAATGTGTCTTCGGTTTTTTCAAAACTCTTTGAAAAACCTGTAACAAAGCTGATTGTACCCAAAATTACTGAAAAAGTTGTGATTCCCAATCATCAATTTGGCTTCCGAGAGAAACATGGCACAATCGAAAAGGTGCATCGCATTGTGGATTCAATAAAAGCCACATTTGAAAACAAACAATACTGCTCCGCAGTTTTTCTCGATATCACCCAAGCATTTGATAAAGTATGGCACGAAGGACTTATTACAAAACTATATCATATTCTTCCCGCTAATATGGTCTGCCTTATTAAAAACTATATCACAAATAGAAAATTTGTGGTACAACACAAAAGTTTTGTCTCTCGAAAATACGAAATACTAAACCAAAAGGCATTGTCCTCGCTCCACTAATATACATTCTCTACACAGCTGATAGGCCCAAAAGTGATAGAACCCTCATATCAACTTTTGCTGATGATACGGCTATACTGTGCTCATACTCAAATCCAGCTATGGCATCGTATTACGTGCAGGAACACTTAGACTCTCTAAGTCAATGGCTGGTCCGCTGGAAAATTAGAGTCAACGAATCATAAAGTTGCCATTTAACCTTCACTCTAAGAAGAGGCACGTGTCCTGCTCCAAAAATCAACGGCTAAGTTGTACCCGAAAGTTCCGAAACTCGGTATTTACCTCGACCGCAGACTTACATGCAAAGAACACATTGCAACTAAAATTACCCAAATTAAGCTTAAAAAGACTTGACCTACACTGGCTTTTAGCAAGAGAATCTAAACTGAATCTCACGTAAAAAGTCCAATAATACAAAAGTATAATAAAACCCATGTGGACATGTGGAATTGAACTCTGGGGTCCAGCCTCTCCATCGAATCAATCTAAAATTCTGCGACAAATTTTCAAAACCCCTAGTTATATAAAACAAATACTAACATCCACAGAGACTTAAAAATCACAAACGTAACGGATGAAGTACAAGATGAAGCTAATGTTTAACCCAAACATTCTAGTAAGAAATTTACTAAGACCTCTGAATCCCACACGTCTTAAACGTTATCAATGATATTCTCCATATATTAATTGATATGCGTGTGTATTTATATTGCCCAACTCACTGGATTCTGGCAATAAAACCAAATATTAAAATCATATACTTAGTATAAGATAAATTATAAATATATTTGAAATTATTGTTAGATCTTAGTTTAACTCAGATGATTCCATAAAAACCGGATTTAAAAAAAAAACATTTATAAAAACAACCGCAATTGTATTGTATTTGATCCTGTAAAATACTCCGCAAAAACCGCATTCCACAGCCACAAATAGCATAAAAACCTTTGAAAATATAAAATTTTAGTTTTCCAAAAAAAAAACTAACTGCAGATGCATTGTTTTTTTTTTAACAACTTAACCAAAATGTATTATATTTAAAAAACAAAAAATTGCGTATTCGGTTGTTAGCTGCTCTCTAGGAGCAATCAATTTGTCTGTCAATTGTCAGTCTCTCACACCTAACAACTTTTGCCTGAATACGAAATCCCATCAATTTGAATTCAACACACAATTGTTATGAAATTGTCATTGTCAGTCTCAGCCAGAATACGGCTGTAAATGTGTTGTTATTGAAATGCCGCTAGATCATATATCACTTAAGATTTCATAGAATGGATTATGAAAATTTTTATAAAAGGCTATATACATATCTCAAAATAATGAAAATATGACTTACACCACCAAGACTTCAACAGTTTCATACATTAAATTGGTCCTTCCATTTGTTATGCCCAGAAGGAGGCGTAATAGGTATGACAATATACGCGTATACAGTTGCGGTAAAAAAAATAGTACCACGACGGTAGTTTTACAATTAAAAAAAAAATTGGCACAATTTTTAAGGACTTCACTGTTACATACTGTTATAAAGGGTTTTTCAAAAGGTACGCTACAAAAGTAGACCGATAGGAACAGCAAACGACGCCATATTTTTCCCGCTCTCTTGACATTTCTCTTCAGTAAGGTTTTCCATTTCATCATGAAAAGATATACGAGCCAACAACAAGTCGAAATTATTAAAATTTACTACCGAAATTCGGAGTCAGTGGGCTCAACTTTAAGAGCGCTACGTCCAATTTATGGTCGTCATAATTGTCCTACCAGATCAACAATTGAGCGTCTAGTGGAAAAATTTGAATCCACAGGCACAGTACAAAATGTTCCCGTGCCAGTGAGACAAGGAAGTGCACGTAGTGTTATCATTTATTATTTCAACTCATTCTTAAAAATTATCTACAACAAGTGCAGTTTAATTAACTTGGAAACATAAGTAAAGTTACAAAAAATAAATAGGCGTGTAGCGGACGTGATTTTTTATTTCACTATAAATTTTGATTTTGCTTTTATTTAATTACTAAATGGCCCGAAATAAATATAATGCAGTACTTAAAGAAAAAAATAGAAGTGATCTTAATAACGGTAAATCAGTGACATACATTGCAAACAAATTAAGCATTCACTATAGTGTTATTTCCCGAATTCTAAGCCGTTTTCGGTCTACTGGTTCAGTAAATACCATTCATGGAGGTGGCAGACCCCGGAAAACCACCAAACGAGAGGACCAAGCAATTATTCGAGTCATAAAAAAGGATCCTTTTATATCAGCAAAGACGGTTCGAAGTGAATTATACTTAAAAATGTTTCAAAGGACCATTCAACGTCGCGCTGTGGAGATGGAACTTTCAAAAGCGTGAAAAAGCCATTTATTTCACAGAGAAATCGTAAGGCTAGGATCGAATTTGCAAAGGCACATGTAAATTGGCCTATTGGCAAATGGAAAACAGTGCTATTTTCTGATGAATTTAAGTTCAACATTAAGGGTTCCGACGGTTTAAGGCTAGTGCGCAGACCAAAGGGACAACGCCTTAATCCTCGTTATTTGAAAGGCACCGTAAAGCACGGAGGAGACAACATAATGGTCTGGGGATGTTTTTCGGAGAACGGAATAGGTTCAATTCATAAAATAATAAACATAATGGACTGTTTTGTATATAAAGATATTCTCCAGAACATCATGTTGCCTTATGCGGAGAAGGAGATGCCTTTAAAGTGGATTTTTCAACAGGATAATGATTCCAAACACACCGCTGTGTGTTTAAAAGGGTGGTTTGTTGGAAATAATATAAATGTTTTAAAGTGGCCCGCCCAATCCTTCGATTTAAATCCAATAGTAAATCTCTGGAAAATAGTAGATCGCAGAATTCAGCGCCACAACTGCAAAATGCTCTTTTCGTCCAAGCAGAAATTGCATGGAAAGGCATTTCATTACAGGTGCTGAATAATTTAATTGAGTCCATGCTAAGCAGATGTGTAGCAGTGCTGAAAAATAATGGATATGCAACGAAATATTACCAAAATTTATATTTTAAATGTGCTGTAGTTTTGCTGTAGTTTGTTTAAATTTTGAAATGTTTTGCATTTTTATTATAGAAATTGAATATTCTTGAATGTGAAAATACTTGATGAAGTGATGCTTCCTTATGCAAAAGAAAAAATGCCGCTGTTGTGGGTCAATACAATAACACCAAACATATTAGTCAAAAAGCTAAGTGGTTTGGTGATCATAGAGTCAATGTCATGAAGTGGTCTGCATAGTAGCCGCATCTTTTTCCGATATTTTTTGTTTATCGTGTTTTTAACCAATTATCGCCGGTCAAGTTAACACTCACCAGTTCTTTTAGCTTTTAAGTGCGCAGATGAAATATAGTGCTATTTTATTTACCACCATATTTTGTTAGTTTTCAGTAAAACTATAAAATATTTACTAAATTACTTATATTTGCAATACATTTGTAGGTTTTTATAATTAATAATTTGGTTTTCTGATATTTCATATTCTTTAAGTGGAGAATAGCTAATCAAAATCGGACTAAAACTACTTCCCCTCCTATATAAACTTTTGCTTTTAACAAGGAAAAAAAATTTATAAAAATAATTCCAACGTAGATACATATTTAACTAAAATTCGGTATTTATTAGTATCAAAAAAAGAGCGTGAAACTCAAATACTTTTCAGACACCAAAAAAAATAAGCTTGAAGCATTAAAATTAACTGCTTTTCTAATAAAATCTTTTAGATTCACATTTAAAAAAAAAATCAATTATTTCGTAGAATTAATATTAAGATTTTCTTTTAAAACATACAAAAAATATAATAAAAACATAAGGAACATATAATTTTTGGCTTAAGTAAAGCGTGCTCTGTTGACTCCGATTTTATTTTTTTTTTACCAGATATGTGGCCGAAAGAGCTGAATTTTTTAGTGTAAAAGAAAATGATAGGAAAGGCATGGGGGCGGTGAAGCTTTAAAGTTGAAAATTACGTCTTTTTATAATTTGAAATACTCGCTGAGTTTTGTATGGATCAGTATAATGAGGTGTTAAATAAAGGTGTTAAATAAAGGGTATTAAAGAGTTCTTCAAAACCTTATATTATTTTTTGTGATATCTCTAAAAGTTTTTGAGATATAAGCATTTACATTTTTTTTTTGGAATTTTTGCTTTCAAGGGTTAATTTCTCGTAAAAATGCGTTATAATGATCCAATTTTAATAAAATAGGGCTAAAGCTTTATCAATTACCTTTCATTTGGTATACAACAAGTCTTACCTTACTCCTTAGTTGTGCGATAAATAAGGATTTTAACCTTAATTGGTACTTACTTTTATTCAAGAATTTAAAAAAATCGCGATTTTACACAGGAAAACTGTAGGGTGACTACTGTTGATTCGGGCCCTGACTTAAGGCCCTACTAAAGGGGTATTTATCAAAATTTCCGGCCGTAGGCCGTCCACGCAGAAAACTGTAGGGTAACTACTGTTGATTCGGGCCCGGACTTAAGGCACTACTAAAGGGTTGATTTTTTAATTTTCCGACCGCGAGACGTCCACGCAGAAAACTGTAGGGTGATTACTGTTGATTCGGGCCCGGACTTCAGGTCCTACTCAAGAGTAATTTTTTAAATGTTCCGGCCGTAGGCCGGCCACGCTGAAACCTGTAGGGTGACTTCTGTTGAATCGGGCTCGGACTTACTCAAAGGTATTTTTTTTTAATTTTCTGGTATTTAGGTTAGAATTTATCGCAAAAATAAGGAGTAAGGTAAGACTTGTTGTATGCCAAATGAAAGGTAATTAATGGAGCTTTAGCCCTATTTTATTAAAATCGGAAAGCAAAAGTTCCAAAAAAAAAAGTTAAATGCTTATATCTCAAAAACTTTTAGAGATATCACAAAAAATAATATAAGGTTTTGAACTCTTTAATAACTTTTATTTAACACCTCAATTATACTGATCCATACAAAACTCAGCAAGTATTTCAAATTATAAAAAAAAACGTAATTTTCAACTTTAAAGCTTCACCGCCCCCATGCCACGCCTTTCCTATCATTTTCTTTTACAATAAAAAATTCAGCTCAACTTGTTCCTAATTTTTTCCTGTCTCAAAAATTAAAAAATGTATTATTAACAGTTTTACTAAATTTAAATTTGATCCTATTATGAATGATTTGTTTTTAAAATTTACTATGAATCTTTAATTTTTTGAACGATTTTTCCTGGGTGCATAATTGTTAAAACTAGCCCCAAAGTACAAAATATTTTGAGTATAGGATTTGGTTACTTTTTGATGAGAATATACAACTATATATACAAAAAAAAAACTTATAATTTACAAGCTTATTAAAAAATTAATAGAAACAACACTTCTGCACTTTAAACACAAAAATACAACTTATGGGCGGATAAGAACATTGAAAAAAGGGTCCATCCTTATGTACATGTGTCTATATTTATGCATCTAACACTGAAGTTACCTTTACGCAAACCGAATAATAATCGATATTAGTACTCCCTCCCGCACTCAAGTCATTAAACCAAAAATAATTGACATTTCTGACACTTTAAATATAAAATACAAGCACTTAAGTTATAAAATCTTAAAGCTTTTCTACTAATTGATATGGTACATAATACACACAATTTGTCGACACAAGGTATACAAAAGAATTTTCTGGCACCCATTAGCTTATTTTTTTTTCACATCACATAAAACGAAGAGGAAACTTAATACAATTTTTAAATTCGTATTAATACATTTTTGCTTAATAGTTTTAACACGAAAGATCGGGATATCATTTTAATTAAAAGTATTAATAATCTCACCTACAAAGATATCTATTTTGCTTCCACTATATTTTTGTTTTATATACCAATAACTGTAGTTGCCACATAATGTTTTTATATATAATACTAACCAGAGTTACCAAATTAACACTATAATAAACTTAAACATACTACTTGATTTAACTACTATAGGTTATGACATTGTACGCTAAAAATTAAAAAAAACATTAAAAAGAAAAAAAAATTTTCAAAGTGATCGATAGCAATTGCAATTCCTTCAAAATTACAAAATTTTTAACACCACCAATGCGATACACAAGAATGTTGTTATATGTTAATGAAAGAAAACTTTTATTAAATGGACCTTAAATTTTTGTAACATAAACCTTGACCTAAACTACCAACCAAACACAATATGCTTCATCATGCTCAATATGAACAAAAATATATTAGGACAACTCTCTTAAACGCGAAAACTGGAAAACTGCAAGTTACTTTTCGGGAACGCATTCTCCCACGATCTCGAAAACAATTGTGAAATTCAGCAATTTAATAGCTAAGTTTCGTTGTATTTAATATTTTTATGTGTAAACATCGTTTAAAAATTGCAAATCCACATTTCTTAGTTTAAGTTAAAGTCATATATATATATATATATATATATATATATATATATATATATATATATATATATATATATATATATATATATATATATATATATATATATATATATATATATATATATATATATATATATATATATATATATATATATATATATATATATATATATATATATATATATATATATATATATATATATATATATATATATATATATATATATATATATATATATATATATATACAATATGTTCTCGCTGATAAGTACAAAACCGTTTACCCCATTGGATCAGAGGTATTAAAATCTCAATTTTATGTCGATGACTTGTTAACTGGCGCTGATGACAATTTAGACGATCTAACAACAATTTATAATGAAACAATCGTAGTTTTACAAAAAGGTGGATTTGAATTATCAAAAATTCAATCAATCCCGGTCTCCGTTTCTAAACAGTAAGAAGGCATTTTAAATCCTACCCCACGACCAAAAATAAACAACAATATTTCAGTTACTAGCTTATAATTACCGGCGTTGCCCGGGTTTTGGTTGTTTTGAATAGAAATTAAAATAATTAGTAAAAAGGACATACCGATATTCCTTGTTGTTGCGTTTCTGAGTTCCGGCGGTGGGCGTCAAATTTATCTTACCTTGCCAATATTTGGTGAAGTTATCGAAAATGTATCCGACTTTTTTTGGGTGGCATGGCTTGTTTGATAGTGGGGGATAATGGGCTTACAGGACGGCTCTCCGTAACTCTATCGAGCATGCAAGTCGGCTTCCACCTCCACGTGGTGCTTCCTGGTAACCGAGTCCGGTCATGTTTTGGGTCGGGCCAACGGAAGCGGCGACCTCCATCCTCCCATATTTCCTTAAACCATTTTTCATTTCAATTCCTTTAACCTCTTCTCTCCCCTAAACCAGGGTGTGACGCGTTACCGTGCCCATTGGTGTTTGCAATCAGGGGTAACAGATTGTATTTTTACTGTACCTATCCGATACCAGGCCGTCTCGGATAGTAGCTTTGTCCTTACCATATTAAATGAGCTCTGCTGCGGTGGAATTTTCTTTCTCTAATCTCTATTTTAATCGCCGAGCTTGGTTTTTGACCCGGTGAAGCGATCGTAAGAACCAGTTGAAATGAAAAATTTAAAATCAGCATCGGATTTATCCAAAAAAACTTCCCAGTCTTCAGACATGCTGTCCGAAGACGCCCTCTTGGCCTCCAGTCAGAAGACCTTAATTGACGACGGCAACCCTGGTACCAGCCATAGTACCTCGAAAAAACCGTCAGTAAAACTTCAGGGAGTAATGGTGCCAGCTATAGCACCGTGAAACCTTCCACATACAATAAATCAAAGAAATCATTCGGTACCCTCGCGAAATCAAGATACCAGAAGGCTCTCTATATTTTTTTAGCAAGATTTCAAATAATGAAGCCACTGGTATCTCTGACAAGCGGGATTAGGAGGACAAATTGAAAAGTACAGCGATGGTCAAAGAGTTCGAGAAGAACCAGGCCATCACAGCGTTGGAGGTGCCGAAAGCGGCGTCGAAGAGGAACCTTTCTCTGAAGGAATCTACACAAGACTCTAAGAGGGCCAAGGTCTACAACGCGGCGTTGAACTCGGCTTCCTCTAAAAGGACATCAAAACCGTTCAGCGAAGTTGCAAGGGATCCGCTTCTTCTGGCACTGATTGATGGTAAGACCAGCAACGGCAGACGCATCAATGAGATTTGGGGTGAGTTGGAGGCCAAACTTGCTGAAGACGTAATGAATTACGTCCTCTGCAACAAGGATGGTCCTCTTCCTGACTTCGACTCCATGGGAGATAGTCAGAGGCTGTAGGGTAATTAGATAAATGTGGGGACGCGTTTTCCAAGGAATTCCTTGAAAAAAGCATTGCCAAGCTCGGCAATGTCTGGAAGGATTTGAGCATCAAAGCCATTCCAGTCAAGGACATTCCAAGGCAACCGCGTGCTTGTATCTGGTTGCCCAAAATGAAGTTGGATAACGCGAAGCTGATCGCGTACCTAAAACTGCACAACCCAGAGGTTCCGATGGATGAATGGTTTGTCATCCGAGCTGAGGAACCTCACAAACTCAGCATGTCCTTCCTTTTGTCGATCAGCGGGGAAAGCCTTGCCCCGCTTGAAAGGTTGGACAACAAACTTAAGTTTGGCGTCAGGCATGCGAAACTTAAAATTTTCCAAGGCAGTACGGACGACCCGGACGAGATTGGCGATGCGAGCAAGCTTCTCGATGAGCTTAGCATCGTCAAGAATGCCACAACATCCTGATGCTGAATGTCGTGCAGATTAATCTGCAGCACTCGAAATGTGCTACAGAGAATCTGATTGTCTTCCTCAGGGAGGGAGGCATAGACATCGGCATTATCCAAGAGCCCTGGGTGAACAGTAGCAGCATCAAGGGTTTCACGGATAGCAACTATCTACTATACTACAAGAAAGATGCAGGTAAACCTAGATCTTGTATTATTATTAAAAAACACATTAAAGCATTTCTTTGCAGCAGTTCCAGTTCCGCTGATCAGACAGTTGTCAGGATCGAACTAGACGGCGGTAAAAAAATAGTGGTAGCATCCGCGTACATGGCGCATGACCTGCCTGCTCCACCAGACGAAGTGAGTAGGCTTGGCCAAAGCCTGTGCAGGAATGAAACCTTAATTTTAGGTTCCGACGCCAATGCCAGACATACGCTTTGGGGTAGCAGTGAAATAAATGACAGAGGTGAGTCACTTTTTGATTTTATTACACAAACTAATTTAGACATATGTAACCGGGGAAATTCTCCCACCTTTATCTTTCCGAGTACGGATGATTTCATAGGATGGGAGGAAGTTCTCGATATCACTCTTACCAATCTCAATGCCGAGATCAAAGTAGAAGGCTGGAGAGTATCTAGTCAGCGATCCTTTTCTGATCATGCCTGGATACTTTTCAGTCTTGATCTTAAAGTTGATGCCCCACCTATTTATAGGAATCCAAGAAGGATTAACTGGGAAAAATTCCGCAATTCCGTGAACTCCTCTTTAGGCAGGTATTCACCCATTTCTTCATCCCCTTCTGAACTAGATGATAGAGCAGAAAAATTCGAGAAAGCTTTTAGTTCGGCTTTCATGAACTCATGCCCTATCACTCGCAGTAAGAGTAAATTCCCGTCATGGTGGAACAATGACTTGACAGGCCTTAGGAAGCTTGTCAGAAAGGAGTTCAACGAGGCGTATATACAAAATTCCTGGCACTCCTACAGTGAGTGTCTTAAAACCTACAAAAAGGCGATCAGATCGGCGAAAGCTAGCTCTTGGTCAAATTTTTGTGAATCTATCGAGACTGTCAAAGACTCTGCCAGACTTAGTAAAATCCTGTCCAAAGAACACTCGTGCCCATCCTTTATCAAAAAGATGGACGGGTCTTGGGCTGAATCTCCTAATGAATCATTGACTGCCCTTATGGATACCCACTTTCCAAGCGGTGATGATGAGATGAATCTAACTACTCCAGAAGATGCACAGCGCGGCAATTTTTCTGTTTAAGCTGACTCTCTCATCACTAAGGAACGTATTATATGGGCTGTCAAGAGTTTCTATCCTTTTAAATCTCCAGGCCCGGATGGTATACTTCCGGTCATGCTATGGAACCTCAGAGACACAGTGGTCCCATGGCTGGAGCAACTTTTCAAACAAAGTATCACTCTCAGCTATATTCCCTCAAGTTGGAGGAACGTTAGAGTGGTCTTTATTCCTAAGGTTGGTAGGCGTGGACATGAGTCCGCGAAGGACTTTAGACCCATTAGCCTGTCCTCTTTCGTACTTAAAACATTAGAAAGAATCATCGACTATCATATTAGACTTTCACTCTCAGATGGAGGGTTTTCGAATTCCCAGCATGCTTACCTCAAAGGTAGATCCACTGATACGGCACTACATGAGGTAATCCGGGTAATCGAAAGGTCTATTAACTCTAAACAGAATACTTTAGGAGCCTTTCTGGACATTGAAGGCGCTTTTAACAATGTTAGCTCTGAAGCCATTAAAAATTCTCTGATAGAGCATCAAGTAGATGCGGGAATTGTATGCTGGACTATGTCCATGTTGCAGTCTCGGGTGATACAGGCGAATTTGGGCAATTGTAATATCACTAAATCAGTCAACAGAGGTACCCCCCAGGGAGGGGTTCTCTCACCACTTCTGTGGTTGGTTGTTATGGATGATATGCTAAAATCTTTTGAAAAATCCGGTAGTAAAGCAGTTGCGTATGCCGACGACGTTGTGATCCTAGTATCAGGTCTGTTTCCGTCCGTCCTTAGTGAAATCATGGGCAGGGCGCTGAGAACACTAAGCTCATGGGCCGCTAGGTGCGGCTTATCAGTGAACCCAGTGAAAACAGAATTACTACTATTCACCACTAAAACCAAGATACCTCAATTCAACTTACCAGTTCTAAACGGACAAGCACTTACTCTCTCCACTGAAGCCAAATATCTCGGTGTTCTTCTTGATACAAAGCTAAATTGGAAAAATAATATTATACTGCGAGTTAAAAAAGCCTGCATTGCTTTTTATACATGCAATAAAATGTTTGGCAAACGTTGGGGTCTCCAGCCAAAGATGGTACTCTGGATGTACAGGGCTGTAGTTCGACCGATTCTAACCTACGGAGCTCACGTTTGGTGGCCAGCGCTTAGTAAAAATTATAATATAGTAAAATTAAGAGAGTGCACGATCCGCATGCATTGGCATAACTGGGGCTCTGAGATCCAGTACCTCAGATGCGCTAAATTTACTTGTGCATCTTCTTCCCATTGATCTTCACATCAAATTTGTAGCCGAATGCACTGCAGCAAGACTCAATGAAGTAGGGTCTTGGCAAGCTAGGACATACGGCCACAGCAGAATTTTAGGTACACTACCTAAAGAGGTAGTACCTGTAACGACTGACTACATTTCACCGAAAATAGTTCTTAACAAGAACTTTTTACACAGATTTCCATCCAGAGAAGAATGGTCATCTAATAGTGTAATCGACAAATTCGGCGTTGCCATTTTTACGGATGGCTCCAAGATGAGTTGTGGAGTTGGCGCAGGTGTTTTCTGTAAACACCTTGGTATCTCTAGATCTCTTAGACTTCCTGATGAGGCCAGTGTGTTTCAAGCTGAATTGATAGCTATCTTAGAAGCTTGTAGCATTATTAGTAGCAAACTAACTCGTAAAAAGAACATAGCTATATTCTCTGACAGTCAGGCAGCTATTAAAGCATTGTCCTCTAATGTTATAACATCAAAATTAGTTCTTCAAGGCAGGAATGAAATAGATCTTCTCGGTCACAGACATAGAATAAACCTTATCTGGGTTCCAGGACATAGGAGCATAGTAGGTAATGAAGTGGCCGATGACCTGGCCAGGAAGGGCTCTGCATCGGCGCTGGATCTGGCTATTCCGGTTCCGGTACCTATAGGCAAAGTCAAATCTGACATCTGCAATTTCTTCTTTAATAAAGTCAAGTCTCGATTGAAAAATACCGCAGGAAGCGCTGTATCCAAAAAGACCTGGCCGAACTATAACCAATCAAGATCCCTTGAACTCATTAACTTGAGGCGTCGAGACATTGCGCGGATTACATACATCTACACTGAACACTGGCCTATTGGTGAACATGCCCGCAGATTGGGAATTCCCTATAATGTCCACTGTCGAAGCTGCTACAACACCAGTGAACCAAAGACACTGAGTCACTTCATCTGCGACTGTCCGGCTTTAGCAAGAGTCAGGCTTCGTACACTCCACTCCGCCTTTCCAACCTCATTAGAAGTCTTATCTGACTACCCACTAATGAACATTTTAAAATTCCTCAACAATTCAGGATGGCTCCAGCATTGATCCCTCCCCGCCCCTTCAGGAGATCGTGGTAACAAAACGGCATTAATTATGCTACTTGTACTGGTGGAGTTCCACTAGTTTTCTCGCCACTTATACTACTACTACTACTACTACTACTAGTAAAATCCTGTCCAAAGAACACTCGTGCCCATCCTTTATTAAAAAGTATCACTCTCAACTATATTCCCTCAAGTTGGAGGATTGTTAGAGTGGTATTTATTCCTAAGGTTGGTAGGCGTGGACACGAGTCCGCGAAGGACTTTAGACCCATTAGCCTGTCCTCCTTCGTACTTAAAACATTAGAAAGAATCATTGACTATCATATTAGACTTTCACTCTCAAATGGAGGGTTTTCGAATCCACAGCATGATCCACTGATACGGTGCTACATGAGGTAATCCGGTCTATTAACTACTTTAGGAGCCTTTCTGGACATTGAAGGTGCTTTTAATAATGTTCGCTCTGACGGAATTGTATATTGGACTATGTCCATGTTGCAGTCTCGGGTGATTCAGGCGAATTTGGGCAGCTGTAATATCACTAAATCAGTCAACAGAGGTACCCCCGGGGAGGGGTTCTCTCACCACTCCTGAGGTTGGTTGTTATGGATGATATGCTAAAATCTCTCGAAAAATCCGGTATTAAAGCAGTTGCGTATGCCGACGACGTTGTGACTCCAGTATTAGGTGTGTTTCCGTCCGTCCTTAGTGAAATCATGGGTAGGGCGCTGAGAACACTTAGCTAGGTGCGGCTTATCAGTGAACCCAGTGAAAACAGAACTACTATTATTCACCACGAAAACCACGATACCTCAATTCAAATTACCAGTGCTAAACGGATAAGCACTTACTTTTTCTACCGAAGCCAAGTATCTCGGTGTTCTTCTTGATATAAAGCTAAATTGGAACAATATTATTAACGTACGAGTTAAAATAGCCTGCATTGCTTTTTATACGTGTAATAAAATGTTTGGCAAACGTTGAGGTCTCCAGCCAAAGATGGTACTCTGGATGTACAGTGCTGTAGTTCGACCGATTCTCACCTACGAAGCTCACGTTTGGTGGCCAGCGCTTAGTAAAAATTATAATATAGTAAAATTAGGAAGAGTACAACGATCCGCATGCATTGGCATAACTGGGGCTCAGAGATCCAGTCCCTTAGATGCGCTAAATGTACTTGTGCATCTTCTTCCCATTGATCTTCACATCAAATTTGTAGCCGAATGCACTGCAGCAAGACTCAATGAAGTAGGGTCTTGGCAAGCTAGGACATACGGCCACAGCAGAATTTTAGGTACACTACCTAAAGAGGTAGCACCTGAAACGACCGAAAATAGTTCTTAACAAGAACTTTTTACTCAGATTTCCATCCAGAGAAGAATGGTCATCTAATAGTGTAATCGACAAATTCGGCGTTGCCATTTTTACGGATGGCTCCAAGATGAGTTGTGGAGTTGGCGCAGGTGTTTTCTGTAAACACCTTGGTATCTCTAGACCTCTAAGGCTTCCTGATGAGGCCAGTGTGTTTCAAGCTGAATTGATAGCTATCTTAAACGCCTGTAGCATTATTAGTAGCAAACTAACTCGTAAAAAGAACATATCCATTTTTTTTTGGCAGTCAGGCAGCTATTAAAGCATTATCCAGGAGCCTGCTGTTAAAGCATAGCAGGATCTGGCTGTTTCGGTTCCGGTACCGATAGGCAAAGTCAAATCTGACATCTGCAATTTCTTTTTTAATAAAGTCAAGTCTCGATTGAAAAATACCGCAGGAAGCGCTGTATCCAAAAAGACCTGGCCGAACTATAACCAATCAAGATCCCTTGAACTCATTAACTTGAGGCGTCGAGACATTGCGCGGATTACATACATCTACACTGAACACTGGCCTATTGGTGAACATGCCCGCAGATTGGGAATTCCCTATAATGTCCACTGTCGAAGCTGCTACAACACCAGTGAACCAAAGACACTGAGTCACTTCATCTGCGACTGTCCGGCTTTAGCAAGAGTCAGGCTTCGTACACTCCACTCCGCCTTTCCAACCTCATTAGAAGTCTTATCTGACTACCCACTAATGAACATTTTAAAATTCCTCAACAATTCAGGATGGCTCCAGCATTGATCCCTCCCCGCCCCTTCAGGAGATCGTGGTAACAAAACGGCATTAATTATGCTACTTGTACTGGTGGAGTTCCACTAGTTTTCTCGCCACTTATACTACTACTACTACTACTACTACTAGTAAAATCCTGTCCAAAGAACACTCGTGCCCATCCTTTATTAAAAAGTATCACTCTCAACTATATTCCCTCAAGTTGGAGGATTGTTAGAGTGGTATTTATTCCTAAGGTTGGTAGGCGTGGACACGAGTCCGCGAAGGACTTTAGACCCATTAGCCTGTCCTCCTTCGTACTTAAAACATTAGAAAGAATCATTGACTATCATATTAGACTTTCACTCTCAAATGGAGGGTTTTCGAATCCACAGCATGATCCACTGATACGGTGCTACATGAGGTAATCCGGTCTATTAACTACTTTAGGAGCCTTTCTGGACATTGAAGGTGCTTTTAATAATGTTCGCTCTGACGGAATTGTATATTGGACTATGTCCATGTTGCAGTCTCGGGTGATTCAGGCGAATTTGGGCAGCTGTAATATCACTAAATCAGTCAACAGAGGTACCCCCGGGGAGGGGTTCTCTCACCACTCCTGAGGTTGGTTGTTATGGATGATATGCTAAAATCTCTCGAAAAATCCGGTATTAAAGCAGTTGCGTATGCCGACGACGTTGTGACTCCAGTATTAGGTGTGTTTCCGTCCGTCCTTAGTGAAATCATGGGTAGGGCGCTGAGAACACTTAGCTAGGTGCGGCTTATCAGTGAACCCAGTGAAAACAGAACTACTATTATTCACCACGAAAACCACGATACCTCAATTCAAATTACCAGTGCTAAACGGATAAGCACTTACTTTTTCTACCGAAGCCAAGTATCTCGGTGTTCTTCTTGATATAAAGCTAAATTGGAACAATATTATTAACGTACGAGTTAAAATAGCCTGCATTGCTTTTTATACGTGTAATAAAATGTTTGGCAAACGTTGAGGTCTCCAGCCAAAGATGGTACTCTGGATGTACAGTGCTGTAGTTCGACCGATTCTCACCTACGAAGCTCACGTTTGGTGGCCAGCGCTTAGTAAAAATTATAATATAGTAAAATTAGGAAGAGTACAACGATCCGCATGCATTGGCATAACTGGGGCTCAGAGATCCAGTCCCTTAGATGCGCTAAATGTACTTGTGCATCTTCTTCCCATTGATCTTCACATCAAATTTGTAGCCGAATGCACTGCAGCAAGACTCAATGAAGTAGGGTCTTGGCAAGCTAGGACATACGGCCACAGCAGAATTTTAGGTACACTACCTAAAGAGGTAGCACCTGAAACGACCGAAAATAGTTCTTAACAAGAACTTTTTACTCAGATTTCCATCCAGAGAAGAATGGTCATCTAATAGTGTAATCGACAAATTCGGCGTTGCCATTTTTACGGATGGCTCCAAGATGAGTTGTGGAGTTGGCGCAGGTGTTTTCTGTAAACACCTTGGTATCTCTAGACCTCTAAGGCTTCCTGATGAGGCCAGTGTGTTTCAAGCTGAATTGATAGCTATCTTAAACGCCTGTAGCATTATTAGTAGCAAACTAACTCGTAAAAAGAACATATCCATTTTTTTTTGGCAGTCAGGCAGCTATTAAAGCATTATCCAGGAGCCTGCTGTTAAAGCATAGCAGGATCTGGCTGTTTCGGTTCCGGTACCGATAGGCAAAGTCAAATCTGACATCTGCAATTTCTTTTTTAATAAAGTCAAGTCTCGATTGAAAAATACCGCAGGAAGCGCTGTATCCAAAAAGACCTGGCCGAACTATAACCAATCAAGATCCCTTGAACTCATTAACTTGAGGCGTCGAGACATTGCGCGGATTACATACATCTACACTGAACACTGGCCTATTGGTGAACATGCCCGCAGATTGGGAATTCCCTATAATGTCCACTGTCGAAGCTGCTACAACACCAGTGAACCAAAGACACTGATTCACTTCATCTGCGACTGTCCGGCTTTAGCAAGAGTCAGGCTTCGTACCCTCCACTCCGCCTTTCCAACCTCATTAGAAGTCTTATCTGACTACCCACTGATGAACATTTTAAAATTTATAAACAATTCAGGATGGCTCCAGCATTGATCCCTCCCCCCCTTCTGGAGATTGTGGTTGCAAAACGGCATTAATTATGCTACTTGTGCTGGTGGAGCTCCACCAACCACACCTTTTTTGATGAAATTGCCGGCAGTGGTTATACAAACAGATACCAAATTTCAGATTTTAGCGAAATAATCGAGTATCTTCACTTAAATTCACTTGTTGTGGACGTTTTAGGTAAGCGTGAAAAAATTTTTTCAGCCCAAAACCTTCCCGGACGTGAGCACAGCAACTTCTCAAAATTTCATCGCAATTGTATTAGTGTTTACAAAGAAAGAAATATTTTTTTTGTTTCAACCCATTATTTTTAAAATTACTCCCAAAGGCCGAGAGCCAAAATTTTTTTTTTGCAATTGGTTTTTTAGCTTATTTTTGACATTTCTGCATTTGTTTTTATAAAGGGCATGTCCCCAAACTTTCATCTTCCATTTATATATATGTATATAGATACCAAAAACTTGTTGTTACTTTTTAAACTGTACGCGATAAAATGTTAAAACATTACAAAAAAACTAACAGGATACTGTGCTTTTTTAATACTGAATCCAAGACACAATATAGATAATTTTATCTCAACAAATTAGGGAAGTGAGCCAAAAGACTGCAGTCTAAAAAAATTTGAAACCGTTTACAATATATACCTTACTAATATATATTTATTTTCGTTTGTACCGTTTTTACGCCTAAACGGCTGAACCGATTTACTTAATTAACTTGGAACAAATATCGAGATGGGTATGGAAGGAATGATAGGCTATATAATATCTGCCACGCCCACATATTACTCCCACAATTAGTAAAATTAGGTCAACAAAATCGATTATTTCGCTAATAATATTCCAAAAAATCTCAAATTTGGAATTTGAGTTGGTATGATCACTGTCGACAACTCCACCAAAAGTGGGAGTAGTTGGATCAATTTAAAGCCTACTGCCGTAACTAAGGAATGCGATGCTCTACGAAGATAAACGTTTGTATAAAGGTGTATGGTGACTAAATCTACCATCTTACAAAAAGTGGGCGTGGTCAGGTTAATTGAACGCTCAGCGTTGTAGCTCAGAAACGTGATACTGTACGATGATTAACTTTAGTGCGAAGGTGTTTGGGAACTATATCTACCATCTCACCAAATTTGGGGTCTATGTAACACCTACCGCCATAGCTCAGGAACGTGATACACTACTATGAAGAAATTTGTTTCATAGTAACTAAATCTGATCGGAAAGTGCTACTACAATTGCGAATACCAGGGAGGTTAACTGCAACAGTTGCGAAACTCAGTTTAGAGGTACATGGTGACAATATTTACAAACACACAACGGGGAGTAACGGGAAGTTCTGCATACAAATTTTGTATTTAAATACCAAATTAACCAAATATTCATACAAATGTGGTCGTGGTTGGATCAATTTAACGCCCACTGCCGTAACTTCGGAACGCGATAGTCTATAGTGATAAAACTTGATATGTAGGTGTATGGTGACGAAATCTAACACCTCACAAAAAGTGTGCGTGGTTTTATCAATATAACGCCCACTGTCGTAACTCCGGAACGCGATGGTCTACAATAATAAAACTTGGCATGTAGGTGTATGGTGACAAAATCTACTATCTCACAAAAAGTGGGCGTGGGTGGATCAATTTAACACCCATCGCAATATCTCAGGAACGTTGTGATCTTTGATGATAAAATTTCACCAAAACTATTTAACACCAACCGTTTTCACGCCTAAACGATTTACTTCAAACTTGGAACATATATCGGGAAGATAGGAATGATAGGATATATGAAAACTGCCACGCCCACATATTACGCTAACGATTAATAAAATTAAGCTAATACTATTCCAAAAAATCTCAAATTTGGAATTTGAGTTGGTATGGTCACTGGCGACAAAAGTAGGCGTGGTTGGATCAATATAAAGCCCAATACCGTAAATCGGGAACAGAAAGCTCTACAACCATTAAACTTGGCATTTAAGTAAATGGTGACGAAATCTTCCAAATCACAAAAAGTGGTTGTGGTTGGATCAATATAACGCCCACCGCGATATCTCAGGAACATTGTGATCTATGATGATAAAATTTGATATGGGGGTGTATGATGATGAAATATACCATCTCCGGGGAGTAACGGTGAGTTTATCATACAAATTTGGTATAAAATTACCAAATTAACCAGATATTAAAACAAATATAATTACAAAAATGGTGGGCGAGGCTGGAAAGTTTATTAATCTTAATTAACAAATAAATGAAGACTTGATTCTTCCCACACGGAAAGCGTTTGACCCCAAATACACACGCCCTACAGTGAAGCACGGTGGGGGTAACATTATGATCTGGGGTGCTATGTCATGGCGTGGTATTGGACAAATTACGAAAATTGAAGGTCGAATGGATCAGCATAAATACATATCCATTAAATGATGTAATGCTGCCTTTTTGCGAAGACAATATGCCTGTTGGATCCTTGGATCCTGCAACAATATAATGATCCAAAACATACTGCGCGATCAACAAAACGATGGATGGGTGTAAATTCGATAACGTTGCTTGAGTGGCCTTCATGTAGTCCTGATTAAAATCTTATAGAGAATCTCTGGGAGCATTTAAACAGAAGGGTTCGGGTACACAAAATAGGAAATTTTGATGAATTGATGACAAAAGTTCAGATGGAGTGGGAAACCATCCCAAAGGACGTTTGCGAAAATTTAATTGAGTCGATGCTTCGTAGGTGTGAAGCTGTTATCGAAAATAATGGGTTTGCAACAAAATATTAACACTACAATAATAAATTTTATTTTATTTTTTAAAAGATCAAAGCGGTTTTAATTATATGACCGACCTGTGAAGATAGTCCTTATATGAAATTTAGAAAAAAAATAGTACAAAGATAGAATGTGTTTTTATATATATATATATATATATATATATATATATATATATATATATATATATATATATATATATATATATATATATATATATATATATATATATATATATATATATATATATATATATATATATATAATTTTTTCTCTGGTTTTATATATTTTTTTCTTTTTGTTGTATTCTGTTAAACGGTCTGGAGGTTTTGTATTTCGTTTAGGTCTAGAATAATCTGGTTTAGTGTATTCCACACACTGAAATTTTTTAGGAATTTCTGAATCACAACTTTGCTTATTAATTTTTATGATGTCCTTAAAACAAATATATTTTATTCATTAAATTGAGTATGTCGACTTCTTTAATATTAGAAAATATTTCCAAAATTTTAGTAATATTTTCTTCATTTTGAAGTAAAAATTTTACTAGATTTTAGTACATTTACTTTCTTAAATTGAGTATGTCGACTTCTTTAATATAAGAAAAGATTTCCAAAATTTTAGTAAAATTTTCTTCATTTTAAGTAAAATTGAGTATGTCGACTTCTTTAATATATAAAAATATAGATAGATAGATATAGATTTTACTATTCATAATATAAATTTTTACAAAAATTTTAAATTAGACATTAACATGTTATGTTGTGTTCCGGCACACAACATAACATGTTAATGTCTAATTTAAGATTTTTGTAAAAATTTAAACTGTAAAAATTTATATTATGAATAATAAAATCTATATCTATCTATATGAAAATATTTCCTAAATTTTAGTAAAATTTTCTTCATTTTAAGTAAAATTTTTACTAGCTTTTAGTACATTTACTTCCTTAAATTGAGTATGTCGACTTCTTTAACCCTTTATCGGGCCATGGGACAGTAATGTTACATACCCTAATATTGACTCTATTTCTCTATTATGGTTAAATTAAGGCAAATTGGCTAGTTTCACATATCTGAAAAGGAATTGTGCATCACATAAAGCTTATGCGATAGAGCGAAACAGCCTATCGTTTACATTTTTTCCGATCCAAAAGCTTATGCCAAAAAATTTTCGGACAGCGCAGCATGTGTTGAAGTTTGCTGATGTAAAAAAGGTGTAAATGTCGCAATAAACCAAGTTTTTCTTTAAATACAGTGTATAATCAGATAACTTATTAATTCCTAGCGAGTGTGTAGTTGAAAGTAAGTGATAAATAACTTTTGTGTGGTTATTTTCCGTTTGTAACATTTTGGTCACATTGCCTTATAGCGCCAATATTTTATCAGTATGTCGAAGCCCTTGAGCAATGCTGAAATATTACAAGTCCTTGACGAGAGTGAAGATGGGCTCGATTTTGATGATGATAGTGTGGCTGATCCGGATTATAATATAGACTTGGAAGAAATTGATGTTGCTGGAGACTTGAACCAAACTACATATGATGAAAATACGGAACCGACAGATATTCTATCATGTGACATTCTGCCAAACACAGCAGTGAGTAATAAACCCGAAAAAACCCGTTACACTAATCTTCTTTGGAAAAAGAAAAATATAGCTTTGGAGAAGCAACAATTGCAGTTGACAACGAGCCGAACTTAGGAGCATCTTCAAATGTGGTCATGAGAATGTAACGTATAATTCCACGTAATCAAAACTTTAGGCTTTATTTTGACAATTATATTACTTCTATACCACTGCTCGCATACTTGGCAAATGAAGAAATATTCAGTGTTGGAACAATTCGACGGAATAGAATAACATTTTGTAAGCTTCCAAGTGAAAAAGAAATGATGAAGAAAGAAAGAGGATGTTCCGTGGAGTATCTTTGTAATGCTGAAGGAATCGATATTGCAACTGTTTCTTGGAAAGACAATACAATTGTAAATCTTGCGTCCACATTCGTTGGTGAAATGCCAAAACGCACTGTGAAGAGATATGACAAACTTCGAAAAAAATACGTCGAAATCGAGCGTCCGTCCATTGTTGGTCAGTACAATGCGCACATGGGAGGTGTGGATCTGATTGATGCAATTATGGGCAGATACAAAATTAAACTTCGCAGCAAAAGATGACAAGTTCGAGTGTTTTATCACCTTTTAGACTTAGCTATGGCAAACGCATGGCTTCTGTATAGAAAAATAATGGAGCTAATAAAGCTGAAAAGTTGTTGTCTGCGGCAGATTTTCGTCTTCAGATCGCCGAAACTCTTTTGAAGCTTGCTACAAAGGCCGATTTGAAAAACAGGTCTATTGAGCCACTATTACAACCTAAAAAAACGCAAGGGACCGACTCAGCATGCCCCACCACAAGCTATGCGGTACGACCAGATTGGTCATTAGCCAACATGGGCGGATAAAAGAATAAGATGCAAAATACCGAACTACCAAGGGGTGTCGCAAACATTGTGCGAAAAATGCGGAGTTGCATTATGTTATAACAAAACAACTGTTTCCGCTCATATTACCTTTCATAAGTCTATTCACTTTAAGTTGTTTCTTTTTTTGCACTTTTCAGGCAATGTATCATTTATGTAACAAAGGACTTTTTTTTGAATAAAGGACTTGAATACCTTTAAAAAATGTTGTATTCTTATTTTGACAGTAGCTATTGAAAAATATATGTTTTGCTTAAAAATATTCTCTTGACCGATAAAGGGTTAATATATGAAAATATTTCCAAAATTTTAGTAAAATTTTAATATATATATATATATATATATATATATAGATAGATAGATAGATAGATAGATATATATATATATATATATATATATATATATATATATATATATATATATATATATATATATATATATATATATATATATATATATATATATATATATATATATATATATATATATATATATATATATATATATATATATATATATATATATGTTTCATATATTAAAGAATTCGACATAGTCAATTTAAGGAATTAAATGTACTAAAATTTTACTTAAAATGAAGAAAATTTTACTAAAATTTTGGAAATATTTTATTATATTAAAGAAGTCGACATAATCAATTTAAGGAAGTAAATGTATTAAAATCTAGTAAAAATTTTACTTAAAATGAAGAAAATTTTACTTAAATTTTGGAAATCTTTTCTTATATTAAAGAAGTCGACATACTCAATTTAAGGAAGTAAATGTACTAAAATTTTGTAAAAATTTTACTTAAAATGAAGAAAATTTTACAAAAATTTTGGAAATATTTTCTTAAATTAAAGAAGTCGACATACTCAATTTAAGAAAGTAAATGTACTAAAATCTAGTAAAATTTTTACTTCAAAATGAAGAAAATATTACTAAAATTTTGGAAATATTTTCTAATATTAAATAAGTCGACATACTCCATTTAATGAATAAAATATATTTGTTTTAAGGACATCATAAAAATTAATAAGCAAAGTTGTGATTCAGAAATTCCTAAAAAATTTCAGTGTGTGGAATACACTAAACCAGATTATTCTAGACCTAAACGAAATACAAAACCTCCAGACCGTTTAACAGAATACAACAAAAAGAAAAAAATATATAAATCCAGAGAAAAAATTATATATATATATATATATATATATATATATATATATATATATATATATATATATATATATATATATATATACATATATATATATATATATATATATATATATATATATATATATATATATATATATATATATATATATATTTATATATATATATATATATATATATATATATATATATATATATATATATATATATATATATATATATATATATATATATATATATATATATATATATATATATATATATATATATATACAACAAAAAGAAAAATATAAATATATATATAAAACCAGAGAAAAAATTATGCATATGTTAAACGGTCTAGAGGTATTGTATTTCGTTTAGGTCTAGAATAATCTGGTTTAGTGTATTCCACACACTGAAATTTTTTTAGGAATTTCTGAATCGCAACTTTGCTTATTAATTTTTATGATGTCCTTAAAACAAATATATTTTATTCATTAAATTGAGTATGTCGACTTCTTTAATATTAGAAAATATTTCCAAAATTTTAGTAATATTTGCTTCATTTTGAAGTAAAATTTTTACTAGATTTTAGTACATTTACTTTCTTAAATTGAGTATGTCGACTTCTTTAATATAAGAAAAGATTTCAAAAATTTTAGTAAAATGTTCTTCATTTTAAGTAAAATTGAGTATGTCGACTTCTTTAATATATGAAAATATAGATAGATAGATAGATAGATAGATAGATAGATAGATAGATAGATAGATAGATAGATAGATAGATAGATAGATAGATAGATAGATAGATAGATAGATAGATAGATAGATAGATAGATAGATAGATAGATAGATAGATAGATAGATAGATAGATAGATAGATAGATAGATAGATAGATAGATAGATAGATAGATAGATGGATAGATAGATAGATAGATAGATAGATAGATAGATAGATAGATAGATAGATAGATAGATAGATGGATAGATAGATAGATATATAGATAGATAGATAGATAGATAGATAGATAGATAGATAGATAGATAGATAGATAGATAGATAGATATAGATTTTACTTTTCATAATATAAATTTTTACAGTTTAAATTTTTACAAAAATTTTAAATTAGACATTAACATGTTATGTTGTGTTCCGGCACACATCTATATGAAAATATTTCCAAAATTTTAGTAAAATTTTCTTCATTTTAAGTAAAATTTTTACTAGCTTTTAGTACATTTACACTTCCTTAAATTGAGTATGTCGACTTCTTTAATATTTGAAAATATTTTCAAAATTTTAGTAATATTTTCTTCATTTATAGTAAACATTTTACTAGATTTTAGTACATTTACTTCCTTAAATTGAGTATGTCGACTTCTTTAATATAAGAAAATATTTCCAAAATTTTAGTAAAATTTTCTTCATTTTAGTAAAATTTTTACTAGATTTTAATACATTTACTTCCTTAAATTGATTATGTCGACTTCTTTAATATAATAAAATATTTCCAAAATTTTAGTAAAATTTTCTTCATTTTAAGTAAAATTTTAGTACATTTAATTCCTTAAATTGCCTATGTCGAATTCTTTAATATATGAAAATATTTCCAAAATTTTAGTAAAATTTTCTTCATTTTAAGTCAAATTTTTACTAACTTTTAGTACATTTACTTCCTTAAATTTAGTAAATACATGTCATTAAAATAAAGAAATGTTTACTAAAACTAAGGAAAAATTTCATTAGTAAAAATTAAAAGTTTACCTAATTTGAGTAAGTTGCTTTTTAAAATGAAGTAAGTTAACTTCTTTAAATTAAAGATACATTTTCTAAAAACAAGTACAAATTATATTTGATAATAGTAAATGTTTCCTCATTTTAAGGAAGTAACATCTTTAAATTAAAGATAAAGACTTCTTTAAAATGAAGAAAACATTACCAAACATCTCTGAAACAACATATTCTTATAATTTGCCTGTAGTAAAAGATTGAAAGAGATAAGCATACATGTAACAAATAAAACAGTAAACGACATAAAATAACAAGGGCGTAGTCAAACTTATTTTACTTAAATTAATTAATGCCTTATTCTAAAAAAAAAGTGAAACAAAACATCAAGCTAAAAATTTAAAGAGACAAATTTTTTGCATAGCAACACTAATTCTTTTGTGAGAAGTACGCTTCGATTTTCTTTCTTTAATATAAAGACAAATTTATTAATTATGAATACATATTTATTAAAAATAATATTATAATTTAATTTTAAAAATTTAAATTTTATAACGTTATTTTCAAATAAAAAAATAATGTTCTAAGATTAAAGATAATTTTTCTTAAATTTAAGTAAATACTACCTTAAATTAAGTAATTTTCTTCCTCAAAACGCAGAAGTATATTCAAAATAATAACATGCCTAGTACAATAAAAAAGAAAAAAGAGATGACTATGTAGTGTCAGATAAAACACCCTTTTTTTCTTTTGCGCGTCTGTTATTTGTGCATTAAAGTCAACTTCTTTAATTTGAAGAAAATTGTCTTAAAATCAAAGACATGTTTTTAATAAATTTAATAAATTTTTCATTAAAAGAGATGAAAATATTTCAAAATATATATTTTGTCACATAAGAAATTATATCCTTAAACTAAGAAAATATTTCCTTCAATTAGTAAAATTCTTAAAATATTTCCTTAAATTAAGAAAATAACCTCCTCAAACTTAGTATTTTACTTTCTTAAAACAAAGAATATTTAACTAAAAGCAACACTGTAACTACTGCAAAAAGTGCGAGTGAAACCACAGATATTTAACAATGCGCTAAAAAGAGATGAATAATAATTCACGGCTTGGTAAAGCGCGTTATTGGAAAACTGTGCAGTTATCTTTCAAACGCCGTAAAGTGTGGCCGTTATGTAAATCTGCGAATCTGTGCGAAAAAGTGACTTTTTTGTTTAATTATTCTTAAAAGAAATAAAATCTATATATATAAAAATGAATTCTTCTTTCTTTCTTTCATTTTTTCTATCTTTCTTTGTACCAAATAGGCGCCTAAACCATTCATCCGATTGTAATGAAATTCTGGGAAGTTGCTATGCTCACGCCAACTTAGGTTTAGGGCAAAGAAAAAATCACGCCCACCTATTACGCAAACAATTTGTAAAACTAAGATAAAATATTCGATTATTTCGCTAATATTTTAATTGAAATTTGGTATCTGAATTTGTATTGACACTGTCGATAACTTTCCCAAAAATGGGCGAGGTTGGATCAATTTAACGCCCACTTTGAAAAAAATTTTAAATATGCGATAACGTGGCTAATATTGCTCATAATTGTAATTTGGTATGTGAATTTGTATTGGCACTGTCGATAACTTCCCTGAAAATGGGAGTGGTTGGATCAATTTAACGCCTGCTTTAAAAAAGGGTGGATCATTTTTACGCCTACCACCATTGCTCAGAAACTTGTGCTATATAGAAAACATGTAACGGAATGCACCGGGAAGAATAACAGGAAATACAAAATTTGCCACGCCCACTTATTACGCCCTCAATTTATTTAATTACGTGAAAATACACGATGACATTGCTAATATTGCTCCTAAAAATTTGAGATTTTGTTTCTGAGTTTGTATGCCGATAATTTCACACTCAGAATCGCTACAACGGTGAGTACCGAGAAGTTCTGCTAACTAACGGGAGTACCGGGAAGTTCCGTTACTAACGGCAGTACCGGGAAGTTCTGCTACCATTTTTTTAATTGGCATTGCAACGCATGCCGGGCTTTCGCTAGTATTACATAATTGTTAAATAATTATTTAAATTATCAAGTTTTAATTATAGCAGTTCAATAAAAAATGTGATTTTCACAAAATATTAAAAATTGAAGTGCGTAGTAATTTTAAAAGAAACAAGTGTTTTTTTTAATTCAAAGAAATGTTTATGCGTCGAATTTGTGGCCATAAATTTAATAATTTCAGTGAACTAATATATACGAAGGGTTTCACATTATTGCAAACTGTTTTAAAAAATTGGCATAATCTTTAGTTGTTTTTAAAGTAAGGCAGACGGAGAATACACCATTTGAAAAAAATTGCCACGCGTTACTGCTACGATGGAGACGCAACATTTTTAGATTTTCTTAAAAACCTAAAGGCTGAACTATTTTAAATAATTAAAATAATTATTAATTATAATAATTAAAATCAACATTCAATTCAATTGCAGAGAACATGGTAAATTTTTTTTAGAATGAGACAAAAGTACGTAAAATTATTGTTAAATTCATATACATTTTGTTTACAGTTAATATTTTTATTCCAATTAATTTTTGAAATTAGGAAATTTATTACATTTACAATAAAGGAAAAAAACCAGGTGGATGCCTATACGCAAAACATCATAACAACATTGGAAAATGGAGGAAAGACGGTCTGCTGCAAAAATCCAACTATTAATTAGAGAAACCAACACAACGCTCCCTGCCAACTGAAGATTTGGAAAAACAGGTAATCCTTACTAATATTAAAAGGAAGGTGTATTTATTTATTTATTTATTTATTTATTTATACATATATACATTTATTTATTTATTTATTTATTTATTTATTTATTTATTTATTTATTTATTTATTTATTTATTTATTCATTTATTTATTTATTTATTTATTTATTTATTTATTTATTTATTTATTTATTTATTTATTTATTTATTTATTTATTTATTTATTTATTTATTTATTTATATATTTATTTATTTATTTATTTATTTATTTATTTATTTATTTATTTATTTATTTATTTATTTATTTATTTATTTATTTATTTATTTATTTATTTATTTATTTATTTATTTATTTATTTATTTATTTATTTATTTATTTATTTATTTATTTATTTATTTATTTATTTATTTATTTATTTATTTATTTATTTATTTATTTATTTATTTATTTATTTATTTATTTATTTATTTATTTATTTATTTATTTATTTATTTATTTATTTATTTATTTATTTATTTATTTATTTATTTATTTATTTATTTATTTATTTATTTATTTATTTATTTATTTATTTATTTATTTATTTATTTATTTATTTATTTATTTATTTATTTATTTATTTATTTATTTATTTATTTATTTATTTATTTATTTATTTATTTATTTATTTATTTATTTATTTATTTATTTATTTATTTATTTATTTATTTATTTATTTATTTATTTATTTATTTATTTATTTATTTATTTATTTATTTATTTATTTATTTATTTATTTATTTATTTATTTATTTATTTATTTATTTATTTATTTATTTATTTATTTATTTATTTATTTATTTATTTATTTATTTATTTATTTATTTATTTATTTATTTATTTATTTATTTATTTATTTATTTATTTATTTTCGTTTGTACCGTTTTCACGCTGGGTCTGGAAGGAATGATAGGCTATATGAAATCTGCCACGCCCACATATTACGCCCACAAGTAGTCAAATTAAGTCAACAAAAACGAATTTTTCGCTAATAATATTCCAAAAAATCTCAAATTTGGAATTTGAGTTGGTATGGACACTGTCGACAACTCCACCAAAAGTGGGCGTGGTTGGATCAATTTAACGCCCACTGCCGTAACTTCGGAACGCGATGGTCTACGATGATAAAACTTGGTATGTAGGTGTATGGTGACGAAATCTACCACCTCACAATAAGTGGGCGTGGTGGGATTAATTTAACGCCCACCGCGATATCTCATGAACGTTGTGATCTTTGATGATAAAATTTGATATAGAAGTGTATGATGATGAAATCTACCATCTCAAAAAAAGTGGAAGTAGTGGGATCAATTTAACGCCCAACGCTATATATCAGGAACGCGATGCTCTACGAAGATAAACGTTTGTATAAAGGTGTATGGTGACTAAATCTACCATCTTACAAAAAGTGGGCGTGGTCGGGTGAATTGAACGCTCACCGTTGCAGCTCAGAAACGTGATACTGTACGATGATTAACTTTTGTGTGAAGGTGTTTGGGAACTATATCTACCATCTCAGCAAAACTGCGGTCAATTTAACACCCATAGCCATAGCTCAGGAACGTGATGTACTACTATGAAGAAATTTGGTTCTTAGTATCTAAATCTGACCGGAAAGTGCTATTACAATTTTAGTTACATACAAATGCGAATACCGGGAAGGTTAGCAGTTGCGAAACTCAGTTTATAGGTACATGGTGACAATAGTTACAAACACACAACGTGGAGTAACGGGAAGTTCAGCATACAAATTTGGTACAAACTTACCAAATTAACCAAATATTCATACAAATATTATTCCAAAAATGGTGGGCGAGGCTGGAAAGTTTATTAATCTTAATTAACAAATAAGACTTGATTCTATTACTTAAAAAAGAACCCGGGCACCGCCGGGTAATTTAAGCTAGTACGTAATATGTTAAAGTTTAATATAATTTTTTATAATTGATAAAAAACAATTTGAATTTGTAAAGATTTGTCAAGTTTTTGTTGAGAGATATATCTAGAATAATAATTTCAGAAATTATTATTCAGAAATTAAAGAAAATCATGATTGAAAATATTATTTAATAAATGTAAAAGAAAGCATAAAAAAGTATATGTTAAGTCTGTCAAAAAATTTAACTCGTTGAACTTATTGCGAAAGAACTAGTACACATATGTGACATTTTTTTAATCCTTTGTAATTTGGTTCAGTTTGCTGTAAGATTCGGTAATTAACATACTGTCATTGTGCTTGCAGCCTAAAGGATTCATTGCATGTTGCAATCCTGCATATTCAGCATTCATGTTTCCACTGATTATAGAATCAATGTTCAGGTTACAAATGTAGCTGGCTAATATTCGATAGCGTTTAACTAACCAAAAGGATTTTACAAAATTTGTTCTAAACACATTACATGAGGTATTTTTTTGCAATCAAGTTAAACTTTTTCATTTATTTGACAGTTTATATTAATAACTAGCGAATGCCCGGCATGCCACTTAAAAAAAATGTTTGCAGAACTTCCCGGTACTCCCGATAGTTATCGGATCTTCGCGATACTCATCGTTGTAGCGATTCTGAGTTACGGCTGTGAAATTATCGACTTACAAAATCAGAAACAAAATCCCAAATTTTTAGGAGCAATATTAGCAATGTAATCGTATATTATCACGTAATTAATCAAATTGTGGTCGTAATAAGTGGGCGTGGGAAAATTTTGAATATCCTGTTATTCTTCCCGGTGCATCCCGTTACATGTTTTCTATTTAGCACATCAAGTTTCTGAGCAAATGGTGGTAAGCGTAAAAACTATCCACCCTTTTTTTGAAAGTGTGCTTTAAATTGATCCAACCACGCCCATTTTTGTTGAAGTTATAAACAGTGTTACTCGCTAAAGTCCACACAACTCCGCCAACAGCAGCTGAGTTGACGAAAGAGTTGGAGAAGTCAATCGACTGGGCGAAGTCTGTACTGCCTAATTTCCAACTCGAACGTCCAGAAACATCTGCTGCGAAAAGGCAGAGGTCGGCGGAGGGAGAAAGACCCACAGCAAAAATGGCGAAGACACACAGCGCAGCGCCTCTAAAATCTTTCGCGGAAGTTGCAAAAAACCGCATAATTATTGGTGTCCTGGATGAAGGCGATCCTGAGGGAAAGATTCCCAAACAGCAGTGGAAGTGGGTGCAAGCAGCACTAGTTCAAGTGGCCATGGAAGTGCTATTAAGCAATCCTAGCCCTCCACCTTCATGTACCGACGCAGGATGGCATCAGGGGCAGATCAAACTGATAACTTGTGACGACGAAAGGTCTGTTATGCTATATAAAATAGCAATCTCGAAAGTGGGAGAAGTTTACCCCGGTGCTAAGCTGGTGGCGGTCGATAAGAGGGATGTCCCATCTCGACCAAGAGCCAAGGTTTGGGTTCCGTCGACCCCCTCCGATCCGGAGCAAATTATGCAGCTCTTCAGAGCTTGCAACCAGAATCTTCCGACGGATAAGTGGAGATACGTCAAGACTTTTGACAACAACGCAGTAGGTGACGTGGAGCCGAAAAAGGCCACTAAACTGATACTGCTCTTAATTACTGACGACTCACTAGAACCGTTGGCGAAAAGTGACGGTGAAGTGAACTACGGCTTCGGTAAGGTGAAGCTAACAACATTCCGAGCCGATTTAGCCAATCTAGCGTCAGATGACGAAGATGAAAGTGACTATCTGTTGCGGTTGGTACAAATCCAAAAAAATAAAACAATTTTTTTACCGAATACTTTAAGCTAGATGGGTACTACAGTATAGCAACACTAGTATCTCTGGCTAAAGTATTTCAATTCGCCGTAGTAGTGAGCGGATTATAATAGGACTCATAGTAACTCTAGTTAAAAAAATGAAGGGTATTGCCAGGCCCAAATTCCCATTGAGTCTTTAATATTTCTTGCATTGCAAAAATGCAAGTCGGTTTCTTGCTGAAGCGTATGAGCGCCTGGTACTGCATCTGTCTAACAGATGCAAATATATCATAAATACGACCGATTTATTGGATACCGATATCAGTTATGTTTTTCAAAGGCATAAAACAATTTTTTTTTTTAAATTGAAAATTAGTTGAAAACGGGAAAATGGACAGATGAGACGGACGTAAAGATTCCTGGCGGGACATTTAAAATAAATAGGCTTTCTGATTCGCTCAAAAGTACCTATAAAATCGTTTGCAAAAGTATCGTACGAGAAAATCGTCAAAAGGGTAATGAAAACTGATGAGCCTTGTACGATTTCATTTTGTACAAAGTCAGTTAATCACAGGAAATTTTTGTGCGAATCGGTCGGCGCCCAAGAGCTATTTGTTAATTGAAAAATAAAAATTAATTACTTATTTAATTTTGAAATTACAAAAAAAAAAATAAAAGTAACTTTAAATTTGTATTAATTTATAAAATATTAGAATATTATTAATTAATTTTTCTTTTTTGTATATATACAGATAGCCTAAAGTCGGATACAAAAATTATACTTGTGCCTTTCATTTGTTTGGTGTTACAACATAATTTTTTTTTACATTAAATTTCTTTTTTTTTTTTAAAGGTGATTACAACAAATAAAATTAATAATTTAAATTAAAATTGCGATATTGGTAAAAGAAATTATAAAGAGTTTTTTTTAATTCAGTGTTCCAGTGGTGTATAAATTCATTAAAATCAATTTGTTAATTTTTTTTTGCAACACAATTGACTTCAGTGACGTGAGTATAAAATTTGAATACGAAATAAAACGTACGGAACATAAAAAATTACAAATATTGCAGTATCGATCTGTGGCCACCTTTGATCGAGGCAGGAGGCAGTGCAGCCGAAACGTCAACCGACCAGGAAGCACCATACCACCTTACCCGAAGAGGCCATCGCGATTTATGGCGAAGTGACTTGTTGGATGTAAATATTAACTATTGAGATACCCAAGCAGAGAGTCTTCAAGTGAAGAAAGACTGAAATTTAAATGTTGTAAAAAAAATCAAACTCGTGCGACTTAAAAATATGAATCACGAATTGGCATCCCTGGTTGCGAAAACTCTTTAGACCAAAGAGAGAATTTCGTTATTGGAGCAACATTTGAACTGCCTAGCGGTTTAACTGATTTGCATCTGGCAATGTCCTAGCGAATGTTATATGCGGCAATTTGTAATTTTTTTTACTTTGGAGTCTGAAGCAGTGGCGTAGTTGACAATTTTTGTTGTTGCTACGCTTAAAATAATAAGCGGCCTTTCTTTTAAAAATGGATCCTGGAAGCGGAAATAATTATTAAATTAGATATAATATATATTTAATTACCTTTTTCTTTTTTTTATTTAAAGTAAAGTTTACACTTTGTTTTGAGAGTGAGGCTCAAAATTGTCCCAGGGGTAAATGTGCCCAACATGCAAAACATTTTTTGTTTGTCCATAAACCAAGAATGAGCTCATTTAGGGATGTGAGAGAACTATAATTTTTAAGACGAATTTTCGTTGCAAAAACCCTTTGGGATTATTTTGTTATCGTTGTACATTTTTATGTGCGACTTTGTTTAGTTTTTTTCTTGTTAAATAATTGCACAGTCTAATATCCATTAATTAATAGGGAATCATATTCATTATATTAAATTTAAATATTTTTTTTAGACTTACCTAGGTTAATTTGTTAAGTATAATGTTATTATTTTGTAGTTTATTTTTGTAATTTTCCTTGAATTAAACACTTGTTAGATTTGTTAAATTCAATTCACGTTTTCGTTTCGGTTATTCTGTTTTTTTTTTCAAACATAACGTTATGCTGAAATTGTTGTTGCTTAAATAGTCAAATGAAAGTCGAGCAAAAATTGCCAACTTCATTAAATTTTATTTTTTTTGTAAAAACATTCATAATGAACTGCTAACGTTATTTTGAATGGGAGGAGATTTCAGGTGGGATCAAATTTAAAATGGACGTGAGTAAAAATGGGAAACTCACAAAATAATAATTCTTTTAAGTGGGTGTTATTATATAATATTTATATTGTATGATAACACTGGTAGGGTGGGTCACATTAGGGGGGACCGACAACCCCTTTCTCTCTCTTAAATTCACTGCATTTTGTTTGTTTATTTATTTAGGATATTTTTTTTTTGAGATTTTTTTTGTTTTGTGAATAACTTGTAATTGTAAATTTTTATTCTTTGTTTTGAGAAGAGTAAAATATAAATTAAGTTTGTCCCCCTCGAAATGGTATGGCGGGTTGTATGCCCCACGCCCAGTACAATGAGCTAGCTGGAGGTCCATACCATTTACGATACGAAAAGGGTTGGTAACAAATATGGCGCCCAAATTGTTCAGCTTAAAACAAATATGTTAAAAAAGTTATTAATTTTTGTTTTGTTAGTTTGTGCAATTGAAGCTATCCGACGTGCATTCTTATGTGGCTTAGAATATATAAACAATTTAAATCTAATTGCACAGGGAAATGCATTTTGGAAATCGTTCAATTGTGACATTTTAAGGATTTTTGTTTGTTTGTTAATTTTGCTTTATTAGGTAGCTAATAATATAATTAATAATTTAATTGCTAATTTTTTTTATAAAGTAAAATAAATGAAGGAAATTTTATTATTTTATTAATATATAAAACACGACCAAAATATCAAAAGAAAAATATTAAGAAAAAAAAATTTTTATATTCGATCTGGCAACGCATAGCATTTGCATAATTTTTTTCGTTCAAACACAATTTCTTCGTTCATTTGCAAGCAAAGAAAAATTGGTTCCCCTCGTGTCTTTTTCGACCTGACTGCAGAGAAGGCTGTTGCAAGCAATGACCTTTGAGAATAATACGCTTAAGTCGCATAATGAAGAGTGTAATGCGCAATAGACAGTACTGGCCGAGAAATATCTCCATTTCGAGGAGGAGTTGAAGTTGATAACGGCACAGCATACCATCGAAATTGAAGCGCTTAATACCGTCTCGATGAATTCAAGAGCTAACCAGTCGTGTCTCGAGCTAGAAACACAGCGACAAAATACCAAAAATGCTGAACTGCAAGAAAAAGTCAATCAGTTGGAGTCCAAGTTATGCGAGGCGCGCGACAAAATCACCTCCGACGAAGAAAAAACGCAGCAAAACTTTGAAATTATACAAATTTGAAATTATGCAACTGAAGCAGCAAATAGATACGCCAGCTGTGTCGAGAAAAAGCGGAATTTGTAAGATAAGATACGACATGCTGAGCTCTATGCCGAACAAAAGGTGCAGAAATAATTTCCTCTCATTAATTTAAAACAAAATAAGAAAAAAAAAAAAAAAAAACAAAAGATGGAACAAACACAAATCAGCGATGGTAAAAAGGTGCGCATCGCATCCGATTTTATGCTACATGCGCCGCCCGGCGAATTCAATGAAGTCTTCAACGATGTGCGCGAGCTGCTCAAGAACGTTCAGTTGGTTTCCTCAAAGGAATGTCGTGATTCGGTAGTGCTCACTAGCGAACAACAAATGGCCAAGGAGATTATCGCTCTGATCAAAGAGGCCGAAAACGAATATCAATCGGCTATATTAGAGTATTATCAGACTGGGTCTGATACAACATTTAAGGCCAATTGCCGATTACACGGACTAAAATCGATTGGAGCAAAATTGTGTCGTATAGTATTGGCAAAGAACTGAAAACGCAATAAGGGCAAGAGAAGGCGGCAGTGAAAAATGTGGTGGAGGAAGAAGTGCAGCCGCAGCAATTAAAGAGGCCGACCAGTCTAATCTTCCTCCTCCTGTTGAACATAATAAGCGAATGTAAAAAGGCAACAAAAATTTTTTTTTTAAATTCAAAATATATTTTTGTATAGATACAAATGTGTATGCAAGCAACAGAGGCCGTGACGTATACCAATGTATGTCGATCATGTGTTGCTCTGTGAGTTGCATGCGCATAATTTTGGTGACCTTTGATGAGAATTTTTATTTTTATTTTCAACATGTTGCAGCAATGTGTTTTTTTGTTTAGATTATACAAATAAGCAAAATTTTTGAGATTATACAAACAAGCAAAAAACTTCGAAGTGTTTGATTTTTTTTTAGTAAGTAAAGTAAGTAAAGTATTATTAAATTAATGGTTTATAATGATCAAATATAGTAATTTTGTAGAGTAAATTAAAGTTAAACTACATTTTTGTTTACATGTTATAATCAGAGGTTGTGACATAAATCGAAGTACTGTGATCATTTGTTGCTCTGCGAGTTACATACATTTCATTTCGGTGTCCATTGACTAAAATTTATCTGTCAGATTGTTGCACCGAAGTTTTATTTGTAGTTTATTAAAGGAGGTAGTTTGATCAGAATGCGGTAATCTAAAAGAGATAAGTATTAGTTACAAATGTGAGTATTAAGATATTATTGTTTTGTATTTTACCAGTATTATTTTGATTCGCTGAAAATCCATTTCGACGAGATCCAGTCCGAAATTTCCTCCCAATTTAAGCCATTTGAGAAAACCTATTGGAATATTAGAGAAACAATTTTTTAGAATTTTTTTTTATAATCGTTTAAATTTTTTTTTGTAATTAGTAAATATATATATATATATATATATATATATATATATATATATATATATATATATATATATATATATATATATATATATATATATATATATATATATATATATATATATATATATATATATATATATATATATATATATATATATATATATATATATATATATATATTTATATATGTATACCAACCTTTATTATACTAAATATTAATCACCATGGCCGAGAACAATAATCTTAATAATTCTGACGCACAGCAGATGTTAGTCCGAATGTAAGCATTCAAAATATTCCAGTCAATCGAGTTCAACAGTTTGAATATGTTGATATGTCTCAAACAATAATAGGCGAAAGACAGAGTCCAGTAACACGTTCCAGGCGTGAGTTAGGTGTTGCTTCTGGTACGATACCAAAAAGCAAAAATAAAAATAAAGCCCCGCCGAATCAACAAAATCCGTCAGTTCCGTCAATTGTAAATTTTCCTGCGCCTGTAGTGTTGGCAAATGACATTGATGATCCAATTGAACAGGTTGATGCACATGAAATAAATTCGTCGATGTTTAATAAACTTGCTCGTAGCTTGAAGAACACGTTGAATGAGGGTTTGGCTAATATTAAAGTGCATATGAACAAGGCACGCAGGCAAAAGACTACAGTATCGCCACAGCAAACCGGTAATGGTGCAATTGTCCGAAATAAGCACTCAGAAAACGTCGCTGCTATAGATGAGGTTTCAGTTAGTAGTTGGGTGCGGCAACGGACTAACGAGATTAATAAACACACACTACAAGAGTTAGAACCCATACTTGAAAGGCCAAGTTTCAGCCACGTTCAGTCTAGGGAACCACGTAGTCAGGTTCACAATCGCGATTTCTCAGTCCCTGTGTTTCCTGAGTTTGAAAGGAGAGTTGATGAGTATGTCCCTAGAAACGGTGGAGTTAGCGTTGGTCAATTCGGTTCTCAGTGGAGAGGCGGAACTTATGTTAGGCAACCAACTACGCCGCATGTAGCTCACGATGATTACCCCGAGCTAAGAGAGGATTCGACTTCGCATGTTCAACCAAATTATTTTAGAGGTCGTCAATACAATCCAGCTCCAGTTTTCAAATGGGGTATTAACTTTGATGGTAATCGCGATAATATCACGGTAGATGATTTTGTTTTCCGAATTGAGTTTTTGAAGTCCTAGTATGGAATCCCTTGGTCTGAGGTGTTAAGAGAATTCCATCAGCTAGTCAGTGGTCCAGGGAGAGATTGGTATTGGATTTATATTCGCCAAAACCCAGGACTAACGTGGTATACGTTGAAGGCAGCTTTGCTTCTACAATTCCCTGCACATACCAGTAATTTCGAAGCTATGAAGGAGCTTTGGGAGAGGAAACGGCAGGTTGGCGAACCGGTTGATGCATATTTACATGTCATGTCCAAACTTCGATCCCGTTTGTTGATAGGAATCTCTGAAGATGAGATGATCTCAATAGTGAAGCGAAATCTTACGGAGTCCTTGTGCGGTCGAGTTTGGGCAGCGTATACAGAAAGTATGCAGCATTTGCAATTCCAGTGTCGCGAAGCAGTTTCAAAGCCAAGTAGGTTTCAGGTTCCAGATTCTCAAGTCCACAATTTTAATCGAAATCCACCAAGACAGATGCGTGCGCCACAAGTGAGCGCTCTTGATATCGAAGAAGAAAACGAATACTGGGAAGAGGGTCCTGAAGATCAGCAGTTACTAGTCGAAGAAATTGAACAGGCTCGTGCAAGACTCACTTGTTGGAATTGCAAGCAGCAGGGCCACGTTTATATGGATTGCCCTTCTTAATTACGAAACATTTTCTGCTACCGATGTGGACGCGATAACGTAATCACTCCGAAATGTCCCATTTGTCAAGAGGGAAACTTGAAGAGGAATGTGATGAAAGTGGGAGTATCACGTTCCACCTCGAACCCCGTTCCACTCGAGAAGCAGCCACCTCGACTGAGTTAGATTGTGAGGCTGATTCAAATAATTCAAATATTTGTGTTCTTAAGCGTAATTCATTTGTAGATAATAAGATTAGTGAGGATAAGTTATTTAAGATAGTTCCTTTAAGCGACAGGATCCGAAATTATTATGCGAAGCGAAGTCAAATTTTTGAAGAAGGTCAATATGAAGGCGCACGCTTGGTCAGTCGGAAGATTCAGAAGGCTCGACAAAGATACCAACAGCGGAAAGAAAATCGTAGGTTAGTTGCGTTGTCAGTTATTTCATTTTCCAAATCCGATCATCAGCCATATGCAAATATTTGTATGTTCGATAAACCTTTCCGCGGCTTGCTTGATAGCGGAGCTTCCGCTAGTATTTTAGGTAAAGGCTGCCGCGAATTGTTGACCGAACTTAAATTAAATCCGTTGAAGCATTCTTCGAGTGTTCGTACTGCAGGTGGTCGAGAACATTGGGTGCAAGGTAAAATCATAGTTCCAGTTAGATATCAAGATAAAGAACATGATATCACGTTTTACTTGTGTCCGTCATTGGAACAAGAGGTGTACCTTGGTGTGGACTTCTGGCGGTCATTTGAAATTGCTCCAGACGTTTTACAACACGTGGCCGGTCAGCATAATTTTTCGGTTGAACAGAGAGCGCAATTGGAAGAGGTGAAGAAGCTATTTTTAACGTACGAAGAGCATGGTCTTGGGAAAACATCCATCGAAAAACACGTAATACAATTGAAGGAAGGTGTCGAACCGGTGAAAGATCGCTACTACCCGATATCTCCAGCAGTCCAAAAATTAAAATAAAAATGTTGCGCCTCGGCGTAATTGAAGAAAGCAACAGCCCTTGGAGTAACCGAACGACGTTGGTGAGGAAACCTGGCAAGAACAGATTGTGATTGGATGAACGAAAGGTGAACGAGCGCACCGTAAAGGACGCCTATCCGATTCAGAACATTGAAGGAATCCTCAGTCGTATCGATCAGACAGTGTTTATCAGTAAACAAGTATTTAGGGTTCATCATTGGCGGCGGCGTTCTTAAAACTGATCCGGATAAGGTAACCGCGATTTCCAAAACAAAGATTCCACGTTCTACTAAAGAGGTTCGAAGTTTTCTTGGCACCGCGGGTTGGTATAGGCGGTTCATCAGCAATTTCGCTTCTCTGTCTGCCCCGTTGAGTAATGCTTTGAAAAAAGGTAAACAGTTTTCGCTGTCCCAAGCTGCTATTGATTCTTTTAACGTTCTGAAACAAGCTCTGACTACGGCGCCGGTTCTAACACATCCCGATTTCAAGCGCAGATTCTTTATTCAGTTTGACGCTTCCCAATTTGGTGTTGGCGCCGTTTTAACGCAGAACAGCTACCAGATCTCAAAGTTGATGAAGGCAAAGTCTATAAACGAACTCATTTGGCTCAAGACGAACTTGGTGAATTTAGTTTTAAGTTATGGATTCCGGAAGCATTGACGTCAACAATGATACAACAAGCCCATGAAGAAAAGATTGCGTCGCATGGCGGAGTGGCCAAAACATTGTATAGGCTTCATCAATTTTATTTCTGGCCGCGAATGACAATGCAAGTGCGAAACTTTGTGCGTAATTGTGAGGTATGCAAGGAGACAAAACCAACGAATTTCGAGATGCGACCAACGATGGGTGCCGAAGTGGTCACAATTCGACCATTCCAAAAGATATACGTCGATTTTCTAGGGAAATATCCGAAATATCTTTATTGTATTGGACCACTTTTCGAAATTTGTGTTTTTGAATGCCATGCGAGAGGCGACTGCGCGAAAGGTAGTAGATTTTCTGGTTCACGAAATTTTCAACAAGTTTGGAACGCCGGAGTTACTTCATTCCGACAACGGTCAGCAATTTTTGTCTAAAGAGTTTAAGAAAATTATAGAAGCATACAAAATCACACATATTAGAAATGCGGCATACGCTCCACAAGCTAACGCCTCTGAGAGGGTCAATCAGTCTTAAGTGTATCCTTTTAGGTTTTATGTGCTTCCGCCACGTTAGTCGTCTGTCTAAATGAATTCCATGGTGAGTGACTTCATTTGATTGCTGAATTATAGTATTATTAAGAGTAACTGCCGGACATGTACCCATTCTTAATGTAAATGTGACATGTTTACACTTTTGCTCATTTACTTTTATTCGCCATTTCGACAGCCACGTTTCTACAAGTTTCAAGTGTTCACCTAAGTCTCTGGATGCTTTTATTAGGCATTTATTGCTGCAAAGGATAGCAGTATCATCAGCAAGTGTTGACGTAGGTAAACCAGGATTCGTTGGCATGTCTGAGGTAAACACGAGATAAAGAATGGGCCCAAGAACGCTTCCTTGAGGAACACCCGCTTCAATTACATTGTCTTTCGTTATAAATTCATTGACCCTTACTCTGAATGTTTTTAGGTATGATTCTAGTATCTTATGAAAGCTAGGAGGGAGCAAACACTTTAATTTGTACACAAGACCTTCATGCCATACTCTATCAAATGCCTGAGCAACATCAAGAAAAATTGCTGAGCAGTATTCTCGAATCTCAAACGCCTTTCTTATCACATTAGTTATCCGATTCACTTGTTTTATGCTTCCATGGTTTTTGAGGAAGCCAAATTGATGGGATAGTATAATGTTACGATCAATTAAATGTGTTAGTTTTGATAGTAGCAATTTCTCGAAAAGTTTGGACAGGCACGGAAGTAGACTTATAGATCTGTAGGAGGAAGGTAATGTTTTGTCCTTTCCAGGCTTTGGTATCATTTTAATAAGTGATTTTTTCCACGCCATCGGAAAGTATCCAGTTCGAAAAATCGCATTAAATAGTAGTGTGATAAGCTCAACCGCTGTACTTGGTAGTTCGAATAATCATTTTCGGAGTTATAAGATCATACCCAGGGCTTTTTTTTTAGATTTAGGTCGTTTCGTATGATATCATTAACCTCATTACGGTTAAAAAAACAACTGACACTGTTCTTTAATTTGAAAGTTTAGTTAAAGAAGGAATCACAAATCCATGATTAGGCGGATTTGGTATGAAAACCTGGCTCCAGTAGTTAGCAAATACTATGGCTTTTTCTTCTTCGCTGCGTGCCCAGTTACCATCTGGACTTCTGATTGGCGATTCGCCCTCTACAGGTAAATTTATCTCCTTGTTTGCCTTCCAGAGTGAGAACTTTGTTGTACACATAGGTGATAATCTTTTGACAAAGTTACTTTGGTCTTTGTCATCTTCTAGCTTTAGGGCCTCCTTAAGTTTTCTCATAGCATCAGCGAGTCTTTGCTTTGCAAAAGGGGTCCTATGTGCTTGCCATTCTCTTCTCAGTCGACGCTTGTCTGTTACGAGTTTTTCTATGTAGCTATTATTTAATGCTGCCATTTTTGTAGCAGTAAAATTCTTAGGTGTAGAATGTTCCGCCGCTGATGTCACCATTGAATTAAAAATTTGGACAGAATCTTCGATATCCCTCTCTGACTCTATTTTTGGGTTTGTATGGATATGACTGCTGATATACTTTTTATATTTAAGCCAATTCGTTTTATGGGTGGTTAGTCGGGTGGGAAACTCAACTAGTATTGGCTTATTTAGTACGCAGAAGGTTACAGGAGAGTGATCAGATGATAGATCGAAACATGATACAAGATTTCTGCTTAAATTTTTTTTGATAGCAAAGTCTATAAGATCTGGTATTATCTTATTATCTGTAGGCCAGTAGGTAGGTGATTATTATTATTATTATGTTTGGGGAAATGCACCGCGTCCTATAGAACTATTGTACCCCCTTCTTGATAGTAGTGTTCTTACAGGCCCTATAGTTCTAAAAGATTTATAGTATTTCTGTAAGTCCTATTACTGAAATAAATTTTAGTATAGAGCCTATCTCCAGTAGTTAGGTAGGTGATAAGACATCGTATCTATTTTGTCAGTTAAGGATGGTATTGTATAGTTGTCTACCTTTTGGATTTACAAGACGTGAGCCCCAATGCGTATGTTTAGCATTACAATCTCCAGCAGCCAAAAATCTGCCTCCTAGGGTGTCAAAGAAATCTTTAAATTGTTTCTCAGTTACTGTAAATCGTGGCGGAAAGTATGCAGCAGACAGTGTTAAAGTTCCTCCGTTGCATTTTACGCATATTGAGGTAGCTTGCAGATAGCTTTTCGAATATGTTTCTAAGGCATGGTGTTTTATTCGGTTTCTTATAAGAACTGCAGTTCCTCCATGAGCCTTGCCATCTGGATGGTTTGTCTTATATAGTGTGTAACCTGTTATGACGAAATTATCATCTTCTTAACAAAATATTAAATGTGAGTTTATACCCCACAATTCCATTACATTATACTAAGAAAAATAGAAAAATCCCTTACATCCTGTCTTTGTTATACACTTTTACCATTTTGAACACATATTTTTAACTCAATTTTAACCACGTCTGTCATTCAAAAAAACTTGAAAGTAGCTAAAGTAATACCAGTTGTCGCTTTTACCTAATTGGCATACGTTCCACTTGCACTACAAAGTTAGTAGTAGCCGTAAAGTAAACAGTTAAAAAATCTGTGTATAAATTGTAGGAACAAAATTTACTTCGCCGGAGGAGTAAACTTACCATTAACACGGTTCTCTTGATCAACTTCAAGTATGGCCGGCTTAGACACCGCAAGTCGTAGATACCTCGGCAACGCCGTCTTTGTCGTGGAGTTTCGTCATCACAGATCAGCAGTAGGCATCCCACGCTAATTTATTTTGCTTGCAGGTACCGTTTTTAAGGTTTCTCAAAATGCACTACTGTTTACGCAGACAGAGTAACTTAGGCTTTAGGTGACCACCAAAAATGATTTAATGTCAGGGGTTCTGGATCGTCCTTCGTAACGGGCAGATATGTCAGTGACAATGACAATGTTTTCAGCTTCTTCCAACAGATTGTTAAATGTCTCCAACTTTGGCGTATACTTTTTAAGCATGATGTAGAGCCTCTTGAAAGACTGCATAAGTCGTTCCCACACACCGCCTGCGCTAGGATTCGATGGGGTGTTGTACAATAAATTAATTTGATACCGAGCTGCGACATAGCGGCGATGGTCTTGGTCCAGAAAATCGGTTACGGATCGCATTTTCTAATTTGGATGGGAGTGCCGCGCCGGTTGACAAAGTTGTGTATGCACATCAGACATGCGTCGGTGGGGAGATCAAAGGCTATTTTAAGGTTGACGCCTCTTACCGTAAAGCACGTAAATAAAGCGATCCGTCGATTTTCGCATCGGCGTCCAACGGTCATTTGAATGGAGTCCAGACCGGTATACGCAAAAAGTCGACCGGTCGGCGTAACACGGTAGACAGACAATTCACTCACTTGTGACTATAATGGCCGCGATTTGCGTATAGCGCTGCCGGACTTTATTGATGGTATCGGTGTTATGGCGTAGCCTACAATGATACCAGCTGACTATTCAGCACGTCAATTGGTGGTGCCTAGGTAGGATTATTTGAAGTCGTGTAGAAATTGACAAAAAGGCAGCATTCTCGGTCCGCCCAAGTGTCCTCATAACGCCATGCTTGTCGAGATACGGGTTGAATGACTTTATGGTTTTTTTTTTTAAGGATTGTTCAGTTTTATCAGACAATTTTTTTTCAGTGCGCAGAAGAAAATCACGACCTTGTTTCCACCTGCTCTCCGGGTTGTAGGATTCAACTCGGCTGAACTCTAACAGCATTCTACGATTTTAGAAGAATTTAAGATTTCTGCAACATACTGCTTGCACTTGCGTTGGTCAGAACGGATCCAACGAATTACCGTGTGTGATTCGGCCCAAAACCAAATTTTGCTAACGTTCGCGTTATGACAGTTGACGATAGTCACCCATTTGTATTTGTAAGTAAGCCACAACCGCAAGTGCTTCTTCGCTTTCGTCATAAAAATGATGAGATAAATTTCGAAGTTTTCGAAATCATCGAAGTAGGAACGACCCAATGTGCCTCTTTTCGCATGCATAATATTTTGTCCACAAATTGTGAATTTTGCTAAAAGACCGAAACGTAATTTAGTAATGTCCGCATCTATTTTTATTAATTTTATGCAGGTCAGCATTGTAGGCTGAACATTTAATTTTGTAGCAATACATTTTAGAATCGCCTTTGGTTCGGTTTCGATATTAAATTTCGAAATATTGGGTTGTCGAAAAAGTCTTTTCGTATTTTGTCAATAGATGTCGTTGGAGTCGTCCATCTCCAGTGCTACCAATCACATTGTGTCATACCATAGCTTCATTTAAGCAAAAAAAAATTTAATTAAGAAGTTGAAAAAGTTACAGCTGTTCAAAAATGAGTGAAAATAATGAAGAAATTCGCTATATTTTGAAATTTTTGTATAAAACAGGGAAGAATGCCACGCAAGCCACCAATGAAATTTGTGAAGTTTACGGAGACGATGCTGTATCAGTTCGTGTAGCACAACAACGGTTCGCTCGCTTCCGTTCTGGAAATTTCGATGTGAAAGATGCACCTCGCTCTAGTCGACCTATCGTTGAAAAAGTCGATGAAATTATGAAAAAGATTGATCAGGACTGTCACATAAGCAGCCATGACATCGCCAAGGAACTAAACATTCATCATCAAACGGTTTCGAACAATTTAAAAAAGGCTGGCTACAAAAAGAAGCTCGATGTTTGGGTACCACATGAATTGTCTGTGAAAAATTTAATGGACCGAATTAACATCTGCGATTCTTTGCTGAAACGAAATGAAATCGAACCATTTCTGATGCGAATGGTAACAGGAGACGAAAAGTGGATCAAATACGACAATAATGTGCGAAAAAGATCATGGTGCAAGCGTGGTGAAGCTAAACAAATGGTTGCAAAGCCAGTATTGACACCTCAAAAGGTTATGCTGAGTGTTTGGTGGGATTGAAAAGGAATCATACACTATGAGATGTTCCAGCCTGGTCGAACGATTGATTCCACACTTTACTGTCAATAACTGAAGAGATTGAAGCTAGTAATGGAAATAAAACGGCCAGAACTGATCAACAGAAAGGGCGTCGTCTTCCATCACGTCTCGGCAAAATATGGGAGAGCTTGGCTGGGAAGTTTTGATGCATACACCATATAGCCCTGACCTTGCACAATCGGACTACCATTTGTTTCGGTCAATGCAGAACTCTCTTAATTGAGTGAATATTACTTGTCGCAGTTTTTCGCCGAGAAACCACAAAAGTTTTACACTGATGGAATAATGTCTCTAGCGGAAAAATGGTAAAAGGTGGTCAACCAAAATGGTACATATTTGGTTCAATAAAGTTCATTATAAAAATAAAAAGAATGAGTTGAAGTTTAATTAGAAATACGAAAAGACTTTTTCAACCAATATGTACATATGTACTTCATGCTGTGTACATCATTGAAATCAGCACAATCTGAAGCAGTTCCCACGATTCTAATGTTTTTGATATGATGACCATTCTTTGGTTTTTTACTAGTAGAAATAAAATTACTTTTCACAGCTCTGTCAATAATTGCATCCTCAAATGGATCATCTTCAATATCCATTAGCAGAGCAATATAATTTTTTTGTAGAAATTGTTTTGTTTTGGTTTTGATGTGATGTATTTGTTTTTTCTACACTCAAAAAAAAATTCACCAGAAATCACTGTAAAGAATACTAGAATTAAGGTTAATTTTCAGCTAGCGGGCAAATTTCAATAACACATGCTTATCAAAAACATTATCAATACGATATTATATAATGTGCTAATGATATTAATTAGAAGTATTTTGATATGCATTGTTTTGCGAATTTGAACGTTTAATGCACATTATTTTTGTGATTGTGATATGATTTAAATATCACTTACACATTTATGTATATATAATTTTCATGTAAGGATGATATTGACAATATTAATTTGCCAATGATAAAATGTGTTTTTGATATTAATACTTACTGTAACCTTTACATGAATTCAAAGTATTTTTTATATTACATATTATGAATTATTAATATAATATTTACATGCTTTTATTGTAAAATTGATACTTTAATAACTTTAAATATCAAAAATATTTTGAAATCATTGTTAATTCAATGAAAAAAAATTAATTGCTGAAAATAAAGTTTTATTATCCATATAAAATTGTATTCTTCATATTTTGTTAGTGATGAGTCGAAATCAAATATAATTTTTGGTAAAATTTGAAGCATCATAGTTACTTCTCGATGTAATAATTTATAATTGTCACGAGCATTTTGCTTCGCTTATTTCATCTCAATTTTCATATCTTCGCTTCTAAGAAAAAACCAAACAAATTGTTATAGATGATATTTCGTTAACCAAATGCCGGGAAACTAAAAATAATTTTTTTTTTTTTAAATATAATATTTTGGGTTTATTTTATATAAAAAATTAACTAAAAAATTATATGATTGTATTTTGCTTGTTAGTGCATGTCATGGCGTCTTTTTGCAATGAATTTTTTTTTCTAACCTACATAACCTCAAATTTTTTTTTACATTCTACTCTTTTAAAACTTACCATCGAAACAATTTGCAATATTCCAATCCGTCAATAACGCCTTCAAATTGTGTCCTGATGAGCTTTCCTCCGCTGTGCCGTCCTGGCCGATCGATGCTTTCTCTTTATTTTCGCTGCAAACTTCTTCTCTGTGCTTTTGTTTAACAATTTGTTCAATAATATTGTTTTTTTTCACTTTTACAACCTGCACTCAACTTCAGTATTTCACAATAATAAGTGTTGCCAAAATTGACAATTTCAGATGTTTTGATGAGGACAATTAGTCAAAATACATTCATATAATTTTTTTGTTAATTTTTTATATAAAATAAACCCAAAATTTAAAGAATGAAAAAAAAAACGATACTAACAGACCTATTCCGGCAAAAAGGTATCACCGAAAAAGCTTAATCAAATTCACCTTCGTGGTGAAAGCTTTTTATGACTACTGTGACTGAAATGTGAAAAAAGAAGAAGAGAAAAATGGAAAAAAAATTTTTTGCATTAAAATTCCACATTGATGCTATATAATCCTTTCCTATTCATGTAAAGGCTGAGTGGGTTACTTGCATCGTTTGCTGGTGGTGAAATTATGCCAATATGCGTGCAATCGATGGCTCCAATCGTGTCCTTGACATAAGTATTTATACTAACCCTGTCTTTGTATCAAGTAGTTCCTCAGTCGTAATTGAAAATCGTATTTTGTTGGACTTGATTTGTATTATGAGTTGGGAAATGTAATGCAATGAACGGGATACCGATGGTTGGCTCATGGATATTGCGAAATTGTGCCCAACACATTTTTCATAAGACCCATGTGCATAGAAGGAAAACGCTGCCAGGAACCGAAGAGTGAAAGGCATTGACGACACCTGAGCATCATGCGGTTGTAGTTCCTGAATCAGACGACTCCGGCAGAGTATTTTACTGATTCGAAAATACTGACCAGAAGCACTGTCTGGCATGCTTTTTTTTGTAAGAATCGCTGCGTAAACCACCAAAAACCCCTCCTCCATTTGTATTGAAAATAACATTTATTTTTGTTACCTGCTTCACTGTCCGTCACAGTTTTAGAATCAATTGACACCGAAAAAGCTTTTTAAAATTTGTCAGAATACCAAATGAAATCAATTGTCACCCTAGTATCAATTGATACTGTGGTGACCATTGTTACTGCGCCAGAATAGGTCTGTAAGAAAACAAACAGACGGTGTTTCTCCCTTTTGCCACCATCATAATTTTAAGTATAGGCTTTATTAAACTATAACTTTTGAACTTAGAGCTCAAACGAGGTGTCAAATTAAAGGTAATAACGTCGGTTATAACAATGTTTGCCATCTTGACCGATATCTTCAAAACTTTTTGAGTTATAGTGAAAAAAAAACAACTATTATTTTATTGATGCCTGATAGATTATTAAGGTGTCTATACCAGAAAACAGCTAAAATATATAACAAAAAAACACATTTTCTCGTATAAATCCATTGATATCTTTGAAAATTTAAGAGATAGCTTTATTATGTTATGTACCAAATTACAGATAATTGATCAGGCTTCAACATGGTTAACAAAAAAATATGGGTCATAAGACATTTTTTCTTTAAATTCTCCCATCTATGTAGAACAACATTTTATTTTTTATTTCTTAGCTAAATTAAACGTTTTCTGAACATATTTAAAAAAAAATTATTTATTTTTACTTTTAACAGAGAAAGCGGAATAGGTAGGTAGGTAGAGTGGCTGTCAGACGACACACCTAGGCCTGTTGAAGGCCCATTGTGATACCACCGGAACTAAAATAGCACCTTACTCTTCCTCTGGGTCTTTCTTAAACCAGCCTGTGGCCTTAATATAACTAACTACTTTTGTCAGTTTGATATCTGCAACTTCCGTGATGTTGTCTAGAGTCCAAGAAATTGAAACCTTCTTCTACTCAGAGCCATGCACCTGCATAGAAGATGTTCGACATTTTCTTCCTCATCTGCGTCTTGACAACTCCTACAATAGTCGTAAAAAGGTGGTCCTATTCTGTTGGTATGTCTCCCTAAGATACAGTGTCCAATTAAAACCCCAATTAATATTCTAATGTCTGTCCTGCTGAACTTTAGTAGACGAGTTGTGCGACCCATATTTAATTCTGGCCACGTTTGTCTACTAGTTCCGCAGGTTGTGTATTGTCTCCAGCGAGTATTGGCGGTATCAATGATATATTTAATTATTAACAATTTACATGTTGCTATTGGCATATATATATTTTCTTACTACGCTATCAAGACAGATTGATAGCGTAGTACCCAGTCTAGCTAACTCATCTGCCTTACAATTTCCTGCTTGGAAAACACTGCAATGATCAGGTAAGCGGAAGGAGATGCTTGTGCCTAACTTTATGCAAATATATATATGTGGGATTTTCTTTCTTCATTAAAACCACTACATTGCGTTTGATCGTTGGTTTAACATTTTATTATTATTAAAATGTACTTAAGTTTATTTAATGTTAATAATATTTAAAATACTCCTTAGTGGCTCGTTGTGTACAGCTTAGTTTTAAAAACTTGTCTGTTCGCGTCGGCGTCTCAACTTCAACTCTCTTGTTCGTTCGTCTCTTTTCTTTTTCAATCATCGTGTATTTCAATGTTGTCAACTATTTTTGTAATTTCAGGGATGTTAATATGTTTGTCCGCTTCTTGTAGTTCGTCCGTTTTGCTCCCGCCCCACATTCGGCCATTCTGCGTTTTCATTCGACCCGAATGAAGGGTTCCACTTCTTCATGTTTTCTGCTACGGTAAGCGTTTTTGTTGGACCCTCTCCAATTCTTTTTTTTTCCACGGAATATCGCCCATGTTTAAACTTTTGGACAACTTTGTAAGGTCCTAGGAACTTTGGTTTCAGGTTTAAACCAGAACCGAACTGTGTTCGTTTTATCGCCACGAGTTCATTTAATGCATATTCGGTTTCCGGAACTCGTTTGCGATCATAGGTCTTTCTGTTTTCTTCTTGTATCTTCGCTATGTTTTCACGAGCTTCTTCGCGAGTAACATCCCGTTCGTTGTTAAGTTCTTGTATAGTGGCTTCTTCAATAAGCTTTCGTATGTCCGTGTTTTCTCTCGTTCTCATCTCCAAACCAGTTAGTATTTTAAATGGAGTGAACTTCGTACTTCTGGGCGGTGTGTTATTTATCGTCTGCTGCACTTTATTAGTGTGCTTATACCAATTTTGAGGTTGTTCTACACAAAGCTTGGTCAACATTGGTACAATGATCTTGTGTATGCGTTCCACCTGCCCGTTGCCTCGCGGTACCCCAGTGGCTATCAACAGATGTTGAATCTTTTCTTTCTCGCAATACTCCCTAAATGCTTGCGATGTAAATGCCGTACCTCTTTCGGAAATTATTCTCGCAGGGTTGCCAAATACAATTGATTTCTTTTGTAATCGGCCAACAATCTCACTTGTTCCCGTACTTCTTGTTGGATAAAACCAAACAAACTTCGAGAAGGCGTCTACTACAACTAAAATGTGGTTGTACTGCTTATGGGTTTGCACCATTGGCCCAACATGGTCAATATGGTAGGTACTAAATGGAGTATCAGCTTTGTCTATTGGATTAAAAAATCCTTCTTTTCGTCCTGTCTTCGCTTCTGTTACAATGCATTCAATACAGCTCTTGACTACGTCAGTAACTTTTGCACTTAAGTTTGGTATATAAAATGTTCTTTCCACAATTTCTTGAGTCTTCTTAATGGCAAAGTGTCCCTGTCGATGTGCAACTCGGAAGATCTCCTCTTCCATCGCGGACGGTACTACAATAAGCTCCTTGATGGGATCCTTAAAGAGTAATTCGTACTTGATGAAATAATCGCCATATCTGTCCTTCTCAAGGACCTTTTTGATCGCTTTTATCCATTCGTCACTTAACTGTGCTTCTCTTATGCGATGCCTTAATGAATCTTCTATTAATAAGCAATGAACTCGACTAAGGACATCTACATGTTTCATTTTAGATCCTGAACGATGGTCGGTCTGATAGTCAAACTCTTGTAAAAACATGGCCCATCGTGACACTCTTGTTGGTACGTCTTTCTTCATCATGGTCATCGTAAAAAAGTTGCAATCCGTAACAATCTTGATTTTAATACCGAGAACGTAAACTCTCCATTTTTTCAAAGCTTCTATGATTGCCAGCACTTCTAACTCGTAAGAGTGATACTTCTGTTCCACTGATGATGTTTTCCTGCTCATGTATTGTACTGGATGCAGTTGCTGATCTTCTGGATCTTTTTGCAAAAGTACAGCTCCATACCCGTACATACTCGCGTCTGTGTGAACTTCAGTTGAACCTTTCGGTTTGTGCAACTTCAGTACTGGTGCATTAACTAATGCTACTTTCAACTGTTGAAATGCTGCTACTTCTTTCTCTAACATCTAAAAATGAGCATTCTTCGCTAGTAAATCTGTGAGCGGCTTTGCTATAATCGCATATCCTTCGATAAATCGTCTGAAGTAAGTCCTAAAAATCGTTGAAGCGATTTTTTATCTGTCGGCACTGCAAATTCATTAACTGCTCTTGTCTTTTCTGATGAGGGTTTAATCGTAGAATTTTCAATGATATATCCCAGAAATGTAACCCTTTTCACTAAAAACTGGCATTTCTTCCATTTAATTTGCAGTCCATATGACTCGGACAAACTTAACACCTTTTCCAGCTTATCAATTCCTTCGTTTTCATCTTTAGATGGTAAATTTATATCATCCACGTCTTGAATTAGGTCTCGAAAGATGGCAAAAATGTATCTACAAAATACTGCAGGTGAATTTGATATACCAAATGGTACATATTTAAACTCATACTGCCCATTGTGTGTAACGAACGCTGTGTATTTTTTGAACTTGGTTCTAATGGTACGTGGAAAAATCCGTTGCATAAATCTATATAAACTTTTGCATCTTGTAGTCGCTGTAGCACATCATCAATCAAAACCATGGGGAAATTATCAAGAATTATTTTCTAGTTTAATCTGCGATAATCACACCATAATCTCTTCGTGCCGTCCTTTTTATTGACCAGTACTACCGGTGAGGCGTGTTCGGAAAAACTCGGTTGAATTATCCCATCGTCTAACCATTCTCGTACCTGCCGATGCACTGCACACTGGTCAACATAGGGTAATTGTCTTGGCCTGCTTCACGAACGTAGCTCCTTCTGAACCTATTTGTATCTACCAATCTTAAAATATCGTTGCCTTATACTGCCGAATATAAAATGTCTCTTTCTCTAGCAACATGAAAAGTAATATCAATTTGTAAGTCATCTACAACTACGGGCAAACTGAAAAATCCCATTGTTGTAATTTCAGCTTGTCCTTTGCCCATAAAACTTTTCTTTTTTGGTATTAAATCAATATTGCCTAACATCATAAATGTGTCATATCTGATGGCGCTTATGTCACTTCCGGTATCAATTATGGCAGAACATTGAAATTATTAATTTCAATTTCTTTGAATATACGGTTTGTCGTTACACTCTCTGTAAGTGTGTGCAAATTTGTCTTTTCGACCTTGACAGCTTCTTTTCTTTGCATTCAAATGATCGATGACCTATCTGATTGCATTTGAAGCATTTGTAATTGTTCAGCTTACAATCTTTGGAATTATGACTTTTGTCACCGCACTTATAGCATTTCCGATCTGTGGTGTTTCCGGTCTGTAAATTTGTAGCTTTGTATGACGACTGCTGTGAGCTTCCTTTTGAGTTTGCTGACTGCACAAAGTTGCTTCGTACTTTCTCATACTCCTTTAGCTGCTGCTTTAATTCATCTACCGTCTTCGCCTGGTATAAAAAAGTTTTATTAAACATGGAATCAGCAATTCCGTCGATAAAATACTCTATCAAACTTTCATCATCGAGTTTAATAGGATTTCTAATTTCGATTAAACTGTAAAGAAATTCTCGATACGTTTCTGTGGGCTTCTTACGTCGTGTTCGCAAAATACGGTGCACCTCAAGCGCGGATAATTTTGCTCCAAACTCTTTAGTTAAAACTGTCTTCAAAGTTTTCCAATCCCGCACACCTTGCTAACTTCTGACAAAAACCTTAGCAGCACCTTTTAATAGCTGCTTTGCGTATACAAATTTTTGTAGTTCATCCCAATTTATAGTAAGTGCATTGTCCTCGAAATCTTCAACCCATTTACGTACTTCAGGTAAACCATTGCCATCGAAGGACGTCAAAGAGTCTTGAATATCGCGTAAAATTGGATTGCGACTTACACCAGATATGGGTGCAAGTGTAACTGCTTCATCAGATGCGACTGAACCTGCGTTTGACCTACCATCGCCGTACTCGGACACCTCTTCTTCCTCACGCATTAGCTCTAAGTGGTTTAGGAGCCGGTCCTGCAAGTCTTTTTTCAGTCCGTTTGTTGACAAATCTAACTCTGTTAATTTATTCTTAAGTTCACCCACCGTCATTTTCAAAATTGTGTTCGTGTCCATCTTAAAAGTTTCGTTCAAATACAAAATTATTATTAAAATACAATTCAAATCTTTAGCTTACTTCTAATAATTGTCAATATATTCTTAAATGCAGTGCAAAACTTTCTTCAATAGTTTTTCAATTCAAATTGTATCGTCTTAAATTTATACTTATATTTCACTTAAAGTTACGATTTTAATTCTCTTAAAATACTCTTAAAAGTCTCTCTTCAAATGTACAAAAATTAATATTTTCACTTTTTCCACCAATTCATATATCGTTTTTAATAGGTTTGTAGTTGTGATTTAAATGATTATGCACGATTTAATTATACAATATTAGTTATTTTAAATCGCTGCACTGTTTTGTTGTTAAGTCGAAATATATGCACTTAAATAAAATATACAACTTTTTCGAACAATTTTAAACTCAATAACATATATAATACAAACAAAAATATACCAAACTTACGTCATTTTCATGCGCTTGAAAATTTTATTATTAATTAGTAACTCATTTTTTTAAATAATATAAAAAATATATATTAATAGATATAAATTTTGAAAAAAAATGTATATGTCCAAAACCAAAAATGTATTTCATGATTAAAACTAAAATTATTAAAATTCATTAAAACACAACAAACAAAACAACAAACGTTAGAATATTTTTCTATATAATTCAATTTTTATTTCTTAAAATAATAATAATAAAAATAAAAACTATATTTTCAAATAAGTACTTAGCCTACAGAGAAAAACAAAAATTTTGGATAAGTGGCTATTTGTTTCTCTACATAGTCTCCTTAAAATTTTTGTAACCTGAAAAATATGTTTTCTTGAGGTCTTTAAAGTAAGCCTCCATCGGTCGGTAAGGCTAAGTACTTATCGTACTATCGTAAATAAATAAGCTTTTTTTATATTTTTTGCAAAACCATAAGAGTAAATGTAAGAAATTTTATTTAAATTATTACTTATATTATAATATTAACTATTAAAACATTAATTACTGTTTTAATATTAATTATTTATTTATTTAAGAAATATAATTAAGAGTAATTATATTAAATGTAAGGGACACTAGCTGCTGAGACTATCGGTCCGTAATATTAATTAAATTTTTGTGAATACATAAAAAAATATATATTTTAAATTAGTTATTTGTGCTTTAATTTGACGGTTTCAAATATATTGCTTTAACTTGTAACTTAAAACTTAAACGACAGAACATGTTATTCAAAGAGCTCTCTTAAACAATTTTGGGCACATTTGTGCACATTAAATTTTGTTGACATCTAATCACCCTTTTTTCTCATTTACAATTATTTTGTCTGTTTTTACGCAAAATAATAAAAAATAAATGTCGCTGATTACATAACTGCTAATAACAAATAAACAAAAGTAAACGGGCACGATTAACAACAACAAAATATACTAATCGCCATTAATTCTGTTGTCACTAATCTTTCAGAATTTGGTTGACCCCAACAACCCAAAAAACTTCAACAGGAATAGCTCAGTAAATGATATTATATATAATGGAACCTACACGTTGACTGACGATACTTGTTAAGTCAAGGTCAAGGAGTATAGGAGTTGTAAGAAGATAAATTAAAAGCACATTGCTGTCAAAGTCACAACAATTTCACTGACGGATTTCACCTCGTCATTTTTGTTGTTGGTTTAACGAAAGATTGAAATAGTATGGGGTATAATTAAAAAAGTTTGCGGGCCTACAGTGTTGTCATAAATATTGTGTGGTGATTTAAACAACTTGTTGTTTCTACTTTAAAAAATATTTTCAATTTTAAAAAATGTTATACAAATTTTTAAAATACTGTTCAATATTTTTTGAGAAATAAATTTTGATTATTGTAAAATACTTAAATCGAATCACACGTACTTTTTTTTAAATAAATATAAGTGTCTGCATATATTGCTTTAAATTATATAAAATGGGACCAAAACTACTACTCCTCCCATACAAACTACCTATTTATATGCGAAAATTAAATTAATTTAAATAGTTACAGTGCAAATAACCAGTTAATATTAAGTTTATTTAACATTTTCGTAGTAACACAAAACTAGTAATCAAAAATGAGCGTGATTCGATAAGAACAAAGTCTCACTTATAATAGAGACATGTTACACTTATGTGCTAAAAGAAGCACATTTTTGGGTTCACTGAAGTGGCGAATGTTATATGATCTTCGGCTTAGCCGAAGATAATTCTTTTACCACTTTTTAATAAAACAAATCTTAATAAAGAATAAAAACATTTTATATCATAACTTTTAAATTTTTAACTACTTTTATTGTAGAATTGTATTTAATAATTCTTTTTATAAACTTCGCTTTACAAATTTTTCGTTATTATATTAGAAAATTAATTTAAATAAATTGTTACCCGTGTTAGAATGTATAAGATGTCCTAGGACGCACACGCAACGAAAATGTGGATCCGACGTGGTTATTGAGAGCTAAACAAGATTTGGAAATTTGGCAAATTTAATAATTATTTTAATTTATTTATTAAAGCTTGGTTCGGTTTATATAACCGATAAAAGAGCACAAAAAAACTTGAAAAAGGAACGCCAAAATCTCCAATGGAAACTTGTTCATCCAAAACTCCTTTCTTGTCTTCTTCATCCCTCTCTTTCCTTTTATTTTCCTCGCACCCCTTCCTTTTTTTGACGTACGGCCAGGGCTCCTCGATTGGCGATATTAAGTGCAGTTTCAGGGACCGTATTCGACAACCCGCTTATTTGAATTTGTCTACAGATTTAGCCTTTTCTTGTTTGGTTACAGGGCGGCAACACTGTCGGTCAAAATTTATTCAGCGGAACCTTCAACATTTTTTCAATGATTGTGCGCTTTTTACCGCATGAATCTATACTTTATGTATATCAAAATGTTCCTTATATTACTATCTTAGAGAATATATTCTGTTCGATACAAAGAGAAGTATATTATTATTGCTATTTATGATTAAATAAAAAAATTTCATTTTTGGCTGTCGAAAAAATTTAACAGCTGAATTATTATTCACCTAAAACAACAAAATGACACAATCAGCGTCCAACAACAATTCAATGTGGTTGTTGGAATATGTGGGGAGTTAATTTTTTCGAAAAAAAATTGTCTCCAACAACACTGTATTGTGGTTGGTGGAATATGTGAGGAGTTTCGGCTGTGTTGTTGCTGTTGTACAACAACATATATTGTGTTTGTTGTAAGGGCAGTGTAATGCCGGACACGAAGAGTGCTTTCTTATTGTTCTCTGGTCAAGTTATTTATAATTAATAAAAAAAATTTTACTTGTCATGAAGTAAAAACAAAGAACTCCTAATGATAACAAAAAAAACCGAATTTTATAAGACAAATCAGAGCATAAAGCTACAATTAGGTGCAATTTGTGTGCAAGGGAAAAGGTAAATTTGAAACTGTCAGTTTTGAGTGAAGTCAAAATAAAAAATATCGATTTTATAAACAGAAAACATTTTATCGAACGATAAAGTAATGGATACACCCTTTTTGCAGAGAACATGGTAACTCATAATTTTGGAGAATTCGTGTACGTATGCCATTAAGTTTTGTGTGTACATTTGTACGTATTCGTTTCGACAGGTTGGCTGCGCTAAATTAGTTTGTGGAAAAAATTGTAAAACATGGTACGTTGATATCCAAATGAATTTGCATGTTTTAATTTATTTTTAATTTGTTTAATAAGATTTTTGGAGGTTTATTTACACAATGATGAATTGAAATATGATAGCTCAATGTATGTATGTTACAATTCTAAGAGATTTAGGTATTTTGAACAGTTTGAAATCCAATTTTTTAAATAAGGTATATGTTCTCAGTATTATTAAAAGCCACTGAAAAAGGGTTTGTTTGAATTTTTTTTAAATATATATATTTTTTCAATGTATATCTATTTACGTACATATGTTAATGTGTATATACTTTTTTTTAATGTGGCAGCACTATGTGTATGTATATGTTAAGTTTATGATTGGAGAACGAGAAAAAGTGCATGAATCACTCAATTTGACCAAAATTTCTAAATATGTCTGTAATTGTTCTTTTTCTGAGCTTATGTACTTGTAAATCGAGTACTTGAGGCATACCTATATATATCAGTTGATATGAGTATAATATAAAAGTAATTATAATAAAATTCATTTAAATAATTTTATATAGACATAAATATATAAAATGACTTTTTTGGGATAATTTTGATATTAGGGTTATAAAACAAGTTGTACACAAGCTCGCGATACAGATGTTTACCGCTCCACAAAAACTTCGTGATATTGGACAACTGCCACTCGCACTTCATTGATAACGTTATTTCTTCCGTAAAATGCATGTTATAATTAAATTTGGCATACAGTTTCCGTTATTGAAAATTTAATTTTTGATTTGAGAAAGCTCAGTATCAACGTATATTTACGATAATTTGTAGCAATATATGTAATAATTCTATATTGACACTAACCTATCTGCTCAACGTGAAAACATTCTAACATCAAAAGAAGAAAGCCAATCGGAAATTTTGGATTTGTGTTTGAAAACGTGTATACCCAACTGAAATAGTCAGCAATATGACATCAAAAGGTGCAGTATACCGGCGAAACGTCTTAATTAAAAAAAAATGCAGAATTGCTGGTATTGAGCTAAAATTAAGTTTAAAACCAAATTGTTGGCGCTCGGCTCCCCAAAGGAGTTACCCCTCTTTGAAGTTGGGGATTGCATGGGTTAAAACTCAAGAACAGAATAACGGATGTATGCAGATGAGGTATCAAATAAAAGGTATTATTAAGTACTTTGGAACAAGTAAAGTTTAATCCGGTGACTCCGATTATATTTTGTTTTATACCAGTTACGTGGCCTTGAGTGCTGTATTCTTTAGTGTAAAAGAAAATGATAGGCATGGGGGCGGTAAAGCTTTAAAGTTGACAATTACGTTTTTTCTTAATTTGAAATTCTCGCCGAGTTTTATTTGGATCGATATGATTGAGCTGTTAAATGAAAGGTAGTTAATAAATCTTTAGAACCTTATATCATTTTTTGTTTGAGTTATAAACATTTTTATATTTTTTCTTTGAATTTTTGGCTTTCAAGGATTAATTTATCGGGAAAATGCGATATTAAGACCGGATTTTAATATAATAGGAATAAAGCTACATTAATAACCTTTCATTTGGTATACCACAAGTCTTTCCTTACTCCTCATTTTTGCGATAAATTTGGATTTTGACCTTAATTGATACTTATTTTTATTTAAAAATTAAAAAAAATTGTGTTGAATCGGGCCCGGATTTTAGGTCCTACTTAAAGGTTAATTCCTTTAATAATTTATAAAGATATCACAAAAAATGATATAATGTTCTAAAGATCTCTTAAATACCTTTCATTTAATCATATCGATCCAAATAAAACTCAGCGAGTATTTCAAATTAAGAAAAAACGTAATTGTTAACTTTACCGCCCCTATCATTTTATTTTACACTAAATAATTCATCTCTCAAGGTCACGTAATTGGAAAAAAACAAAAATATAATTCGAAGTTACCGGGCTAAACTTTACTTAAGTCAGTACTTTAAGTCCTCATCTAATTTTTGGCGATATCTTTAAAACTTTAGAAGATATAATAATTTTTTAAAAATTGTACCTTTCAAGGGTTAATATCTCGAATTTTTTTTTTTTTTTTAACAAATTATATTTATTTATTGGATCTTCTCATTTGAGACTAACAATAAGTTGATAAATCTTAAATCTAATCGAAAACTACTCCATCTATGTTAGGAGTAATGTTGTTGGAGCGGTCCTCTTAATTACAGGGCTGGTAAGTCTTTTCTTCGTAGACGTGTTGTGCTGCTTGTGTTAGTCAGAACAGTAGCTAGTGGGTTTGGGTGGTTTTGTAGTTTCTCCAGATATCTTTGCCTAATACGGGGGAATACATCTTTCACCATTGGAATGTTGAGGTCAGTATGTATATTTTCATTCCTTAAATACCAAGGAGCTCCCGTTATTGTTCTAAGTCTCTTTGACTGAGCCCTCTGTATGAGTTCGATGTTCGTTTTACTTGCATTTCCCCATAGTTGGATACCATATGTCCAGATCGGTTTTAAGATGCTGTTATACAGGAGTACTTTGAATTCTAGGCTCAGCGGAGTTCTATGATTTATAAGCCAGTGTAGACTGCAGGCTTTTAGTTTTATATGAGTTCGCTTGGTCTCAATATGTTTTCGCCACGTCAGTCGCCTGTCTAAGTGGATACCAAGGTATGTAACTTCATTTGCTTGCGGGATGATGACATTGTTTAGTGTAACTGTGGGGCATGTACTCGCTCTTAATGTAAATGTTACATGTTTACTCTTCTGCTCGTTTACTTTTATACGCCAATTCGACAACCATTTTCCTACAACTTTTAAGTGCTCTCCCAATTCTGTGGACGCTTTTACTGGGCACTTATTAGAACTCAGTGTTGCGGTATCATCGGCGAATGTTGACGTAACTAACCTACTATTCGTTGGTAAGTCAGACGTGAACAGGATATATAGGATTGGGCCGAGAACGCTACCCTGTGGAACTCCAGCTTTTATATCATGATCTTTCGTTACAAATTCTTTATATTTTACCCGGAAAATTCGGTGTGACTGGTAAGACTTCAATATCTGATGGTAGTTTCGTGGAAGTAAGCACATAATTTTGTACATTAGACCCTCGTGCCACACTCTGTCAAAAGCCTGAGCAACGTCTAGAAATATAGCAGAGCTGTATTGTCGGAGCTCGAAGGCCTTCCTTATCTCGTTGGTTATTCGGTTGACCTGTTCTATGGTGCCATGTTTTTCTCGAAAACCAAATTGATGGTGTGGAATTATGTTCCGTTCCCGGAGATAAGGAGAAAGTTTTAACAGAAGTAATTTCTCAAACAGTTTGGACATGCACGGAAGCAAACTTATAGGTCTGTAGGAGGACGGTACTGTTTTATCTTTTCCAGGCTTTGGGATCATAATTATTAATGATTTCTTCCAAGCCGTTGGGAAGTGGCCTATTCGAAGTATTCCATTGAATAAAATAGTAATGAAAGTTACTGCAATGTTTGGCAGTTCTATTATCATTTTAGGGGTTATGAGGTCATAACCTGGAGCTTTTTTGGGGTTTAACTGCGTTTTTATTAGGTTTTTGACTTCGAATGCAGTGATGCTGATAGGAGCCATGCCTTCTTGTGAGCTAATACATAGGTTAGGGATCTCAAATCCATTAGTAGGTGGATTTGGTTGGAATACTAGGTTCAAATGCCGAGCGAATGCATTTGCCTTCTCCCCTTCGCTACGTGCCCAATTGCCATCGTGGTCTCTAATTGGTGATTCGCCATCTACTGGTGCCTTTATGCGTTTATTGGCCTTCCAGAGTGAGAATTTGTTAGTACACGTAGGAGTTAGTTTCTCTATATAATTGTTTTGCTCACGTTCTTGTTCTAGCTTGAGGGCTTTTGCTTAGAGGCAGGGGATCTGTGAGCCTGCCATTCTCTTCTCAGATGACGTTTATTTGAAACCAGATACTCAATATGACTCTTGGTTACAATTTTCGAATTATTGAAAACTGTACAGTCCCTAGGAGTTGATAGTTCAGCCGCTGTGGACACCATTTCATTAAAAATGTGAACGAAATCTTCTATATCCCCCTCACACTCCAGTGCAGGATTTGTGTGGATGTGACTGCTTATGTATTTTCTATACTTCAGCCAGTTGGTTCTCGGTAAAGTCAGTCTGAATGGAAGATCAGTAGTTTTCGAATGTTCCAATAAGCAGTAGGTCACAGGGGAGTGGTCGGAAGACAAGTCAAAACTTGTTTCAGCCGATATCATGTTTCTATCTATGTTCCTAGTAATGGCAAAGTCTATTAAGTCTGGAATTTTTCTAGGGTCCGTTGGCCAATAAGTAGGCTGGCCCGGTGAGACGTAATCAAGTCTATTTCGGTAGTTTACAATTGTGTTATACAACTGTCTACCTTTAGGATTAACGAGTCGCGAACCCCAGTGCGTATGTTTAGCGTTATAATCACCAGCAGCTAAGAACCTGCCTCCTAGAGTATCAAAGAAGTCCTTGAATTGCTTTTCGGTAATTGAAAAGCGCGGCGGACAGTACACAGCTGAAAGTGTTAAATTTTCATTGCGACTTTGTAAGCATACAGAGGTAGCTTGAAGGTAATTCTTTGAATACGTCTCCAGGGAGTAGTGTTTTATACGATTTCTAATAAGAATTCCCGTACCTCCATGTGCCTTACCATCTGGGTGATTTGTTTTGTTACCTGTTTTGAATGGGTTTTTGGCTTCAGGCCGAAAATAATAGAGGAATTGTAAATTAAAAATATTTACAGCCTTATTATGACAATCAAAACGTAACTAAACGTTTCACTTAAACTTATTAACTTGCGGGCTTAAGTTAAGTTTAGCCCGGTAACTCTGATTTTAATTTTTTTTTTACCAGATATGTAGTTGTGAGAGCTGAATTCTTTAGTGTAAAAGAAAATGATAGGAAAGGCGTGGCATGGGGGCGGTGAAGCTATAAAGTTGAAAATTACGTTTTTTCTTAATTTGAAATACTCGCTGAGTTTTATTTGGATCAGTATGATCCTCTCTCAAAAATTAATTGGAGAGATGTCCCGTTTTTTTTCGTTTTATCATAATAGCAATTTTGGTTTCACTCGCGTTTCAAAACGAAACGCAGGAAAACGCAAGGTTCATAATAAGGCTGTTACTGTCAAATTGGGATACGTCCATTTACTTGGTACACTTATATTATTACACTATGTGAATGACATGTGGTATACCAAATGAAAGGTAATTGATTGGGCTTTAATCCTGTACCATTAAAATATGGTAATTATTACACTTTTTTTTGAGAATTTATCCCTTAAAAGATTAAAGGAATGAAAAAATTAAAAAATAGAAATATTGGGTTTATTCTTCCATTTGTAACGCCCATAAAAGGTCGTACGTATGACAGAATACATACTTATACTTATATGATCAGCATAGAAACCAAAGTTAATTTAGAAAAGTCCATTTGTCAGTCCAATAAATTGCAGCCGTAGTTTAAGAGACATCGAGCTGAAATTCTCAAATCAGAGGCTTAATTTTATGATTGGCAAGATCGGACTAAAATTACTACCTCTCATATAAACGATCCCTTTTCATGCGGAACAAAATTTGTTAAAATAGGTTCAGTGTAGATGACCATTTCAAATTCGATATTTACATGTTAGAAGAAAAAAAAAATACTACTCAATTCCGTACAAACTATTATTTTTTCTACTAAAAAAAATATAATTCAAATATTTGCAGTGCAGATAAAAAGTTCAAATTCAATATTTTTCACTTCAGTATTGACACGTTACTACTGACAGGTATTCAAAACTACATATTGGAGAGGGATGAAATTTTAATTCAACGTGCTCGTATATATGTATATTAAAGTCTTACTAAAATCGAGAGCCCATAAGGAGGGGGATGATATACCCTGTCAGAAGTGTGGAGAAGGGAGGGTGAAAATCAAAATTTTTGAATTTTTTGTTCAAAAATAGTTTAAAACTATTTGTTTTTTATGACTGATTTTACCCTTCCTTATGTCAATGCAAAAATCAAAGTGCGGAAGAAGAATTGACGAAATTTGCTTTCGCCGCCTTGAACAAAAAAATGTACAATAATCTCAGAAGCATACCTCATACATATATGAGATATAATAATGTTGGTTTTTATGCCAATTAATATAATAAAAATAAATGAGAGAAATTGAGATATGAAAAATAAGTTTTATTTCTATTATTTTATTTACAATCGGTTTGATGGAGGTGTTTTCAGGCCCTAATTAGCTATGCCATTATTATTTAGTCATAAATTTACTATAAATGTAAATGACAGCAGCTGTATGACATTTTAATGGTAACACAAAACTTCTGACAAAAAATGGACACCGACGGCGTGATCCCATAAGGACAACGCCTACTTATAATAGAGACATCCATACACTTGTGCTCATACAATAAAGTCACTCATAGGATTAAGTAGAAATATATCAAAAAAATTTTGTTTTTAAAGAAACAATAAAATATTTTTTCAAATTGAAATAAACAGTTTATAAATTCATTAATTAATATTTTTTGTGAATTTAATACTCTTAAAAAAACGAAAAGGCATTTATTTCTTCATTTCACCATATAAACAGTGCTCATATAATTAAGTTATCTAACAGAAAACTGTTTTAATTCTGTTTTTTTAATTTTTAACCGATAAAACTTTTCAAAACTAAACTAAATTTAACTAAATTTTCTTCGAACACGTCTTTAAATTTATCTTAAATTGTAAAAATTGGACCAACGCCAGATGTAGAAAGCACCTCCACATCAGATGTTGTAAGGTTTTGTCGGATAAAAATAAACTATTAAAAATGAACCACATTTTTAAATATCAGAATTAAATTACGGTGGTTCATGATGATATTTTAAAAAAAATTTAATGTTCCACCATCCTAACTTTATAAATCTTGAATCACCCTAATTAGATTACTCTACTTATTAAAGATATTTTGAGTACCAAAATATATTAAAATTTTAAGGGCTTTGTTTAAACATATAATTAAAAATTAACAAACATGGACAACCCTAATCGTTTCAGTTGTTCCCAAGCACAACATAATTTTTTGTGCAAAGTTTCAACCCAATATTTCATATGGTTCTCAAGATAGCGTGTTAACAAGAAATCACTATTTTTTGCAATAGTGGGCGTGGCCATGGGCTGATTAGCTCCTAAATCTAAATCCGATTGCTCCAGAACTCACATACAATAATATGTAAGACTTTCCACGTACACACTTAACTACCTAAAATCTAATGTAAACCATTTCACCGCCGCTGCAACGCACTATCCATATTAATTATTCAAGAATGTAGTGTAATAAAATGTTGAAAATTTAGATACATAATTAAAAAATCCTACAATTGCAAATATTTCAGAAGTATTAGAACTCTTAAAATACTGTAATACTACTTATGATAATGTATAGAATGTAAGGATAAATTGGGCTTAAGTTTGATTAATTAAATTTATCTATACAATATATAATAAAAATGTGGCAATCTCTAATAATCTTCTAAATTTTAAGAAACTAACTTGGAAAAAAGTTCTTATATAATATTTATATTTAGTTTTTTAATATATACTTCAATATATGTTTGTATATTACTTTTAGGCTTCTGGTGTAACTGTATCAGATGTATGTAAGACCACATACGAAGAAATAAAAAAGGATAAAAAACATCGTTATGTTATATTTTACATTCGAGATGAGAAACAAATTGACGTTGAAACAGTAGGAGACCGAAATGCTGAATACGATCAATTTCTAGAAGATATACAAAAATGTGGTCCAGGAGAATGTCGGTTCGTATAATTATTCGCATCGATCAATTAGATTCAAATGCACTTTTTGATATATTTAAAGTAAAAAGTGTTTGCCCGCTCGGCATTTTACAATTCTGAAATATATCTGCAATATAAGTTTTGAAATATGCAACTGAAATATTGAAAATACATTTCCGTACTATCATCCGTCCCTAATATAATATATACTTGTAGGAAAAAGTTTACGTGCATGTGTTTAAAAGTTTTTAGTTCAGTAATAGAATGCACAACATTTAAAGTGGAATATTCTTTTCATTCATCAGCTTGTTATTGGTATTTAGAATTAAAGGGACTCAAACTCAACATTTTAGGAAAAATGATCTATGAATAAAATTTTTGTTAAGAAAAGTAGTCGTTTATCATCTTTTTGTACATATATATGTAACTATAAGGGGTTCTTGACCAGAACCAAACAAAAATTTTTGATAATTTTTTTTTTAACGATAATTGAAAACAGGCTTACTCCTAACAATAACATTGAAACATCTTTCGCGAGATATGGTCACTTTTCTTAACCACAATAGTCACAACAGTCACTGTTATTTAGTTGTTTGTGTATTTTGCACGCAAATATTTAATTATTGGGGCTTTTAATGTTGGTTTTTGACAAAATAAATAACAAAAACCATAGAAACAATTAAAAGTTTATATTATAAATGATCAAACAATTTAATGAGCGATATCTTTAATAGTATACAAATTATATACACATAGGTTAAGTTAGATTGGCTGATCTAAGAGAGATCAAACAATGATTAGTAGTCCTTAGTGCAATCTTCTCTTAAGAGAGATAGAAGATAATTGGTGGTGTTTTTGCCGAAATTACGGAGCTTGATCTTAGCCGTCCTGCAGGAAGTAGGAGATTCACACAAAGATTTTGCCTCCGAGTTCGTTATTTAGTCTATTTTTACTTTCAAAACTCCAAGAGATGGATGTACTTGGGACTCGCTGGTAAAGAAACATATGTCTTGGCAAGCATCTCATTGAATTTGATCCCCTTGTGTCTGGAACCTAGAAAGTGGTGACTTGTCTTTTGGTGCACAGCACATCCATTTTGAGTTTTTGCTTTAATAGCAACCTTGCTATCAATGAAAAGTTATTATGTGAGTTTAGAGGAGCTCAGTTGCAAGTTCAAATGCCATGAACACAGCACAAATCTCAGTCTGAAAGATATTGCAAAAGTTGGGGAGTGTGTAAGCCTGCTGAATATCAAGTTTTTTTAAATAGAGGAGTAATCGCCTGAGTCACCTCTTTCACTTGTGCATTCATATTTTTATAAGTGGATCATTCTTAAAATTGTCCTGTGAGATAACATAGTCTAACACGTTCATTCCTTTATGAAATTTGCTATGTACAAATGGTCTATGTGTGCACTGCACTGTTATCATAAGCCTTAATGAAGATTTATTTGCTGAATTCTGTGATTGTGAACAAGTGCAGTAGTTTGTCTAGAGTTGCTGTTGCCAGTTATGCATAACTCTGCAGTTCTACGCATTTTCTTCAACTAATTGGCATACGTCCATTGCCGTACACCAAACTTTAAATTTATACGGCAATATGGGCCTGATAACTGCTGTATAAATATAAAGTTAGATGCGAGGAGAAAGGTCCCAGGTCATACCTAGAATTTTTTTTTGCAAGCGTATAGGGCATCAAATGATTTCTTTGTGTATCTAGTTTAGGAATTATGTAATTGCTTACCTTAATATCAAATTTAAAATGTGGACATTTTTGTCGACATGGTTTGCGTCTTTGCTTGATAAATTCGAATTTATCTTCACATGCTTAAGAAATTGAGCATGTTAATTAGTCATAATCTCCTATGCAAATATCAACATTTGGGTACATTAATGGGGCATAGTTCGTTAAGTTAAACGTGATGCGGTCATAGTCAAACACAAATAAATTTAAGTTTACATAAAATTAAATTCATATTAAAAACTTATTAATTACTTATTTTATTTTTAGTTATGGATTGTTTGATTTTGAATATATGCATCAATGCCAAGGAACATCGGAAAGTTCTAAGAAGCAAAAATTGTTTCTAATGTCGTGGTGCCCAGATACTGCTAAGGTAAGTTAAAAATTAAACAAATATTGGAAATACCATTAATTTTTTACAATTTTTTTTATTTATATTGTAAAAAAAATACAGTCGTCGTGCAGTTTTTTTTAAAGTATCAGTTCAGGGCCCAGTTTTCTTAATACACTACATTACACAAAGACAGAGACATGCAACGTTAAACAGATTTCCAAAAGTGGATGATATAAGGGTTGGCAAAAGAAGAAGGGGGAACCATTGCAAATGATTTGGATAAGAGGCAATTAAGAGAGGAGAAGCTGAAAGAAGAGCTATGCATTTTACAATCTTTTTTCTCGCTCTACACCAATTACTCAGTCACCCACATCTACATCATTAACGAAGTAGTAAGGGTACAGCTGAATTGTAGTCCACAACCAAAGAACTCTATTACGGTGCGCCGTAATCAATTCTAAGTAATGCGGCCAGCAGGTGTTGAACGCAACTTTCTCAATGCAAACAAGCAGTATGGTCGCACACTTTTTAGCACTTTGGTTTATTACCGTCGACTATACGAATGCAAAATTATTTCCATTGGTGACTAATACGAATGACGGTAAAACACTTACTATTCGATAATTCGAATAACTTTTTTTTTACAGTCGTGTCTGGGTATAGTGAACACCTCGATATAGCGAACACCCAAATTTTTACATGAACAATCGAAAACCGATGAAATGAAAAATACAATAAGGAATCAAAAATGAAAGAGAAGGCAATATTCCCTTCTTTTATTTTTTATGTTGATTATTACAGCTGTTTTTTAACCTTAGTGGTTATGTTTTTTGTCGAGTGCAAATCGATTGTGGTTCAAAAGTCACTTTGTGAACGCAAGAAGCAAACGTATACTCGCCAATTCTTTCAATAAACATACATATATGTTTTCCTACTAATTTATTTTCATGATCTCTTGAATTTATATTCACAAAGTGTATTTTGAGCAAATAAATCGAGTTTTTGAGAAAAAATGTGATCTTTGATATAGTGAACAACCTTATATTATTGTTTATTTCTTTTTTCGCAAATTAAAATGAAGTATTTATTTCACCTAATATCGGTCCATAAATTAGGGTTTTTTATGGATTCTAAAACAAATATACACATATATTTTTTATAATACATTTTAATTTACTAATATAATAGGCCTGAGATATAATTTGTATTACTAAGCGGCGACTGTATATTCATATGTAGGTGGTATTTTTGGAAACAGTTATTTTTTTCTTGAAAAGGGTGAAATGCAATAATATATTTCCACGACCTATGTATTTTTAACACTTTAGTCAGATGCAAGCACGTACCGAAGCTATATTCAGTTTCATGTTATAATTGTAACGCACAGACGGGATATTATTAAAATCTACTCAGAATGCGCTATATATATTATATTATATAACAGTTTAAAACGTATATAAAAACTAGCGAATGCCCGGCATGCGAAAATATTAACAGAACTTCCCGGCACTCTCCGTTAGTAAGCGGAACTTTCCGATACTCACCGTTGTAGCGATTCTGAGTTACGGCGGTTAAATTATCGGCAGTAACCATACAAAATCAGAAACAAAATATTAATTTTTAGGAGGAGCCCACTTTTTGGGGAAGTTGTCGGCAGTGTCTATACAAACTCAGATATCGAACTTCAGATTTTTAGGAGCAATATAATCGAATATTTTTACTTATTATTACAAGTTGTGGGCTTAATAGGTAGGCGTGGCAAATTTTATTTCTATCTTTGACCCATATGCACGCGTCTAAACATTTTATGCAATTACGATGAAATTTTGGGAGTTGCTGTGCTCACGCCAAGAATGATCTTTTTGGGCAAGAAAAAATTTTTCACGCCCAACTATTACGCCCACAATTCGGTGTCCTTGTTTGTATAGGCTTTAACGAAAAATTCCCCAAAAATGGGCTTGGTGGGATCAATTTGACGCTCACTTTTAAATAAATTCAAAAATATACGATAACATTGCTAATATTGCTCCTAAAAAATTGAAATTTTGTGTCTGAATTTATATGGGTATTGTCTTTTCCTTTAAATATTGACATTATTCAGTTTTTATGCACCACAAAGTGGTGTATTTTGCCCGCGAAATTTTAAAAGCAACCTTACTTTTTGAACACACTCGTATATTCAAAAACAAAATCTCAAAATGTTATTAATGCTGTAAAGTGAAAAGTTTCGATCTTATTGCTACTACATAAAATCCACAAGTATTACTTTTGTTTACATTTTATGTTTTTTTATTTTAACACACCTCGTATGTTAAAACAAAACTCTTCTAACTTTAATTTGCTATTTTGGTACACAAACGATCTTAAATAAGTAATTAGTGTTGTTCGTAATATAAAAATTTTTAATAAAAATTTTATATAATTTTTTTAAATATACTACTTACTACATAAAATCCACAAGTATTACTTTTGTTTACATTTTATGTTTTTTTATTTTAACACACCTCGTATGTTAAAACAAAACTCTTCTAACTTTAATTTGCTATTTTGGTACACAAACGATCTTAAATAAGTAATTAGTGTTGTTCGTAATATAAAAATTTTTAATAAAAATTTTATATAATTTTTTTAAATATGTAGAATAAAATTGTTAAATCATGAACCGCCATAATTTGATTGTGATGTTTAACAATGTGATACATTGATAAACATCACTATTGATAAACCGACTATAATTTCCTTTCGTTAAAGGAAAAGTTCGAAATTGTTGAAAAAATTGGTAAAGGAGTTAGCATTTCATCTTTGGAAAAAATATATTTGTGTATTTTGAGTAGATAAAACGAGTTTTTGAGCAAAAATGTTAACCTTGATATAGTGAACAGCCTCAATACTGTGAATAAGCCTTGCAATAATTAGTTCACTATATCCAGACAGAATAGTAAATATTTTCAAAAATGTTTGAAATATAATTCTTCGTCTTGAAAAACTACTGATTAATTTAAAAAAGATTACGATGCAAATTACGAATTTTTAAAACGTTTTTTTTAATAAATATCTGCATAGTTGTAGTTTGTCTGTTCAATTCATTTAATACAATTTTTATACCTAATATTGTATAAATTCAAGGAAAAATTAACTGAAATCCTAAATACCTTATCTTGTTTTATAAAAAAATATTTTTTATCGATTTAATTAATTTTTACAGGTTAAGAAGAAGATGTTGTACTCAAGTTCATTTGACGCATTAAAAAAATCTTTAGTTGGCGTTCAGAAGTATATTCAAGCAACTGATCTTTCTGAAGCTTCTCGAGAGGCTGTTGAAGAAAAACTTCGCGCCACTGATCGTCAATAAGAATAACAAAAACTCTTTCTACTTTATTTGTATTCGCAGTAGAATGTAATAAAATGAATATTAATATAAAATTATAAATGCTTTTTATTAAGGAATAATTAAGTATGCAATTAATATTAATTTACCAAAATATTTGATTTCAACAATGTCATCGTATATTTTCAATTAAACAAATTGTGGGCGAAATAAGTGGGCGTGGACAATTTTGTATATCCTGTTATTCTTCCCGGTGCATCCCGTTACATGTTTTCTATATAGCACATCAAGTTTTTGAGCAATGGTGGTAGTCGTAAAAATTATCCACCCTTGTTTTGAAAGTGGGCGTTAAATTGATCCAACCACGCGCATTTTTGGAGAAGTTATCGACAGTGCCAATACAAACTCAGATACCAAATTTCAGATTTTTAGGAGTAATATTAGCGAAAGAATCGAATATTTTAACTTAGTTTTACAAATTGTGGGCGTAATAGGTGGGCGTGACCCAAAACCTAAGTTGGCGTGAGCATAGCAATTTCCCAAATTTTCATCACAATCGGATGAATGGTTTAAGCGCCTATTTGGTACAAACAAAAAAAGAAAGAAGAATTCATTTTTATATATATAGATATATTTATACCAAAATGAAATCTTTCTATTTTTTTTCTTTCTATATATATATATATATATATATATATATATATATATATATATATATATATATATATATATATATATATATGTATATATATATATATATATATATATATATATATATATATATATATATATGAAAAAAAAGAAAGAAAGAAAGAAAGAAAGAAAGAAAAAATTAATTTGTTCGGTTCTCACGGAAAAGTCTACGTACGACGACCAGTAAACTCAGCTTACGATCTCAAGTTTACTAAAAAAGACCGTCAAACATGGAGGTGGATCCATAATGCTTTGCGGATGTTTTTCCGCAAATGGCGTTGGTCCTATTTTTTTGGAAGATGGAAAGATGTGTGCACCAGAACATTCTGAAAACGGTTATGTTACCATTCGCGGAAGAGGAAATGCCTTTAAAATTGGAGTTTATGCAAGATAACGATCCAAATCATTCTTCGAAACTGGTGAAGAAGTTGTTCTGCGACAACAAAGTAAAAGTTATGGACTGGCCTTCGCAGTCACCCGACCTTAACCCCATAGAATATCTATGGGGGGTCTTAAAGAGGAGAATTGGTGACTTTAGATCTCGAAATAAGCAGCAACTTTGGGAAAAAGTCAAAAGAGAGTGGTACTCTATACCACCGAAAACCTTGTAAAATCAATGAATCGTAGATGCTTGGAAAGTAATTGCGCGAAAAGGTGGATCCACTAAATATTACATTTAGTCAAGTATAATTTAATTTTATATTTTATTCATTTTATTAAATGAATTGAATTTTTTTCAGTTATAATTTTGTTTAATAAATTGTATCTATTTCCTTATTGCATAATGTTGGTTGGTTGGTTGAAGTGGTGATTCATTAAGAATCCAACTAGCACTTTCGCGCCTTTTTGTTGCCACATCCTCGCTATCAACTTGTTATAAAGATTTTGTTTCCTGCAATTTGACTACACCCAGTCTGTGCGGTTTATAAACCTTAACAGGTCATGTACGTCTACTCCGGACAGCTCATTGAGATTCTGAAATAACGGTTTACCTAGTGTTTGCGATCTCACCCTCCATAAGGCTGGGCATTCGCAAAGATAATGGAAGATAGTTTCTTTTTTGTCTGGTTGTTTACAGCTATGACAGTTGGTGTTGTAAGGTATTCCCATTTTGGCTGCTTGCTCTCCTATAGGCCAGAAGCCAGTGATAACTCCCGTGAGTCTGGAAACATCCCTTCTATTCAAGTTCATCAACGATGACGTTTGCTTAATGGTGTAGATTGGCCATAACGACTTGCTGATTTTGCATGCCGTCTGACGCCTCCATCTATGCTCCGCAATTTGGAGAAATTTTTTGTGTACAGTATCCTTGACCACACCTAATGGGATTGATACTGATTTGGCAGAGTCGCTGTTCATGGCAGAACCTTTCCTAGCCAGTTCGTCTGCCTTTTCATTTCCTTCAATATTACAATGTCCTGGGACCCAGATTAAGGTAACATTGTAGCGTTCACTAAGGCTGGTGAGGCTCCTTTTGCTTTTTTCCACCAGGTTAGAGGTTGTAATGACCGAGTCCAGGGCCTGGATTGCAGCCTGACTATCCGTTAGAATAGCGATATTATTTTTGTAGGTTGAGTCTGCAATCACTAATCTACAGGCTTCTCCGATTGCCAGTACCTCCGCTTGGAAGACACTTGAGGCATTAGGTAGGCATATAGATTTCACGATTCCTAGTTTTAGAGAGTAAATACCTGCTCCGACACCACAATCCATTTTGGACCCGTCCGTGTAAATTGTAGTATCGAAGTTGTTTAAAATAGACCTGTTTCTCCATTCCTCACGAGAGGGATAGAGACTAGTGAAATTTCTGTCAAAACTCACTATCGGGACCACATAATCTGTCCGCTCCGAGAGAAATCGCGTTTGTTGTACCAAGAGGCTTGCATGACCGTAGGTTTTGCCCTTCCAAAGATCCGCTTCGTTTAACCTTATTGCGCTCATGATTGCCGTTTTTTTAATGTAGATATCAATTGGGATTGTATGTGTTATAACGTTTAGGGCCTCCCCAGGGCACGACCTAATAGCTCCTACAGTTGCCGCACACGCTGATCTTTGTAAACGGCCCAGTTTATTGATGTTGTAACCCTTCTCCAGGGCTTTCCACCAAACTATTGAGCCGTATGATAAAATTGGTCGTACAACCGCTTTGTACATCCATAGTGTAAATTTTGGCTGTAGACCCCATTTCCTACCAAGCATTCGTTTGCAGGCATATAGGGCAATACCTGCCTTTTTTACTCGTTCTTCTACGTTTAACTTCCAGTTGAGCTTGGAATCTAAAATAACTCCTAAAAACTTCGCCCTGTGTGAAAGATTGAGTGTTTGTCCATCTAGTTGTGGCAAATTAAAGGTGGGTATTTATATCTGTTGGTAAAAAGCATAAGTTCTGTTTTACTTGGGTTTAGTCCTAGACCACAGCCTGTGGCCCAAGAGCTAAGCTCACCTAACGCCCTCTGCATGATCCCGCTGATCGTGTTTGGGCACAGTCCTGATACCATAACCACCACATCATCTGCGTACGCCACCACTTTGACGCCACCACTATTAAGGTTTAATAGGATATTATTTATAACACACAGCCAGAGAAGTGGAGATAACACTCCTCCCTGTGGAGTACCCCTACTTACTTCTTTTGTAATGTGGATTTTACCAATGTTAGCCTTAATAATCCTGGTTCTTAGCATAGAGATGATCCAACCACTGACGCAGTCATTCACCCCCAATTCTAATAACGCCCTTTTGATTGCATCTGTGCTAACGTTATTGAAGGCACCTTCTATGTCTAAAAAGGCTGCCAAGGTATATTGTTTAGTTACTAGAGAACCCTCTATTGCTCGAATTACCTCATGAAGTGCTGTCTCCGTAGATTTGCCTTTGAGGTATGCGTGTTGTGCTGTGAATATATTCAGGTTTTTCAAGGAACTCCTGATGTATATATCCAAAAGCCTTTCAAAAGTTTTTAAAACGAAGGATGTCAAACTGATTGGTCTAAAGTCCTTCGCTGACTCATGTCCTCTTTTACCTGCCTTTGGTATGAAGACCACCTTTACCAGCTTCCAGCTTTCTGGGATATAACTTAGGTTTAGACACGCCTTACAAATTTCCATTAACAATGGGAGCACACAATCCAAAGATACTTGTAACATCTTTGGAATGATCCCGTCAATTCCAGGTGATTTTAAAGGTGAAAAAGAATTAATTGCCCATGTAATTTTCTCTTTAGTTACTATTTCATCAACAAGTTGTTGTGGATCATAAAAACTCCGATTGTATGTCCTATCACCATCTTCATGATTAATACAACCCGGGAAATGAGTGTTTAAAAGAAGTTCTAAGGATTCTTCAGCCGTCGCAGTCCAGGTACCGTCAGGTTTCTTGACCCAAGATGCCATTGAGTGATCCTTGGATAATATACGGCTGATCCTGGCGGAATCCCTAGTTGATTCTATAGAAGTACAAAATTCTCTCCAGCTCTCTTTCTTGGCGACCTTGATGGCCTTTTTGTACTGTCTCCGACTTTCGCTGTACAATTGCCAGTCTCCTGTAGAGTAACTGAGGTTAAAGTCATTTCTAGATTTACCTCTAAGTACCGAGAGCTCGTTGCTCCACCAAGGGGGGTAGGTTTTCTTGCTATATTTTATTGGACAAGATATTTTATAGGCCCTACTACATGTCTTCTCTAATAGTTTAACTTTACTTTCAAGTGTTTCTACTAGTGTAATTTTATGGACAGGAATCCTTCCGATCTTATTAGATATTATCTTTTTGAACCGTGACCAATTGGTTCTAAGAGGGTTACGATATGGTGAGGGTGGATCTACCCTGAGATCTAAATCGTAGAGTATCCAGCTATGATCTGATAAGGAGTCATCGCTGGAGACTCTCCAATTCTGAACCCTACATACGTTATTTTCAGATAATAATGTAACATCTAACACTTCCGCCCAACCTCTGAAGTACTCCGTACTTGGAAAGGTGAAAGTGGGAGTTCTACCCCTATTACATACTATCAGGTTAGTATTAATGATAAAGTCAAATAAAGACTCACCACGATCGTTGGTCTCTGAGCTTCCTCATAGAGCGTGCCTCGCATTAGCGTCACAGCCGAGTAGCAGAGTACTGTTCCTGTTATCGAGCACCAGCCTACGAACCTCGTCAGGCGGTGCTGGTTGGTCATGTGCCATGTAAATGGAGGCAATTTTGATCCTGACGCCGTCAGCGGCCTCCACTTCCACAACCGTCACGTCCGGTGAACTATACTGTGGGATGAGAAAAATGTTAAGATATTTCTTTGCTACAATACATGCTCTTGGTTTACCTTGTACCCGTTTATAGAATAAGTTGTGATTCTTAGTCGAGAAACCCTTCACCTCAGTGCTCCGCACCCAGGGTTCCTGAATTACTGCGATGTCTGCATCCTCCTCTACCAGGAAGACGGATAGGTTGTCCGTTGCAGCTTTAGAATGCTGCAAGTTAACCTGGACAACCTTCAGACCCGCAACTTACTTCGTTTCGCCTCCGACGTCTCCCAGCTGCATACCAGTAAGCAGCTCGTTGGCGTCTTCAACACCGTCCTGCTCTTCCTCCGGATTAGCAGAACGGAAAATCTTCAGCTTGGCCGTCCTGATACCAAACCGGAGTTTATTGTCCGTCTTTTCCAGCGGCCCCAGGCTCTCTTCCGTGATGAGCAGGAGGAAGGATGTGCTGTTCTTTTGCGGAGCCTCCGCTTTAAGAACTGCCCAATCTGCCATCGGAATAGTTCGGTTATGTGCCTGAAGATACGGGATCAGCATTTTGGTTTCGAACTCCATATTCGGCACCCAAATGCGAGCTCTCGGCCTACGAGGAATCTCGCTGGCCGGGACCGACTTGAGCCTCAAGCCTTCCCACTCGTCCTGAATCTTGCTGATTACTTCAATAATAAAGGTCAAGGAGTATTGGTCCTCACACTTGATCACTCTATATCCGCGGACAACCTCTGCCGAATCAAAACCTGGCGTTTGACCCTCCGGGTCTGCCATTACGTGGTCAACGATTAAACGGGACAGCCGTGCCTCGATCTCGTTCCACTTGTCCAGCACAGGTTTACCGCGGTTGGTTTTTGCATCTACCAGCGCGATTTGAAGGTGATCCCTTGCCACCTCACTAAAACCGCGCGTGATAGGTTTTGAAGCCGCCTGGTCCGACACCTTAGTCTTCTTGGCGACCTTGCTGCTCTCCTCAAAGGAGCGGTTGCGTTTAGCTACTTCTGTCACCTGGGTGGCCTGGAACGCCAGGTACTCATCGACCACCTTCTGACAACGCTCTTTATCGGCCGCGTCTTTAGCATGCGGTGTACCATCGGCCTCGTTTTTGCGAATCCTGCCAAGAATCGCAAGAGACCTCTCGTACACTTTATACCTCGACGGGCCCCTCTTCTCCGGTTTGCGCTTTAGCCCCTTGGCTTCAGCGGAAGTTGTGGGTTGGTTACTAGTTGTCGACTTGCTGTGGCCCACAGCTTTGTCGACAACCGTTTCCTGGCTAGATGCCAGGAGTTCGTCCTCAGAAGAAGTTCCCACCCTCTCCTGTCCGCCTAAGTCCGTCCGTTTAGTCCATCTGTCCGTATTCTTGTCCTGTTTATCTGTCTCTTTGTCCGTCAGCTTTACCGTCTGTTTGTCCGTCTGATTATCTGTCCGCTTCACTCCGCTATCCGATTTTTTTTGGTTTTTATTTGAAGACATACTGTTTCGTACGGTCACCTGCTCCGCCGAAGGAGCTGCTCATAGCGACAAGTCGCCATGAGCGGTGACCAATGAGGATAATGGGGAAAGAAACCGTCGACCATAGCAGCGCCCCATACCATGGCAAGGCCGAAGATACAACCTGATGCGGCCTGATGTCAGGAGGGCTCCGTAAGAAGACAGCCTAGATTTAATCCCCTGGCTGCCAAACCCACCCAATAGGCACGGATCGCATAACACCTTGGGTTAGGGGAGATTTTTTGAAAGGGGTTTACTCCCCACGCCAGAAACTATCTTAGCCAACTGTACACCAGCACCAGCAGTGTTCACGCCCGGTGTATACACAGCAGGTACTGTTGTACTGTTGTTACCAGCCGTCACCGCGTGGAGGTGATAGAACTAACTTCCGTCAGAAACTCAATTACGGCACACACCCAAGTGCGTGTTAGTCCCCTTGAGTAACTGACGGCACAACGGCCGTGCATAATACTCTTTTTATAAAAATAAAAAAAAATAAAAAAACAAAAAAAAAATTTTTGTTACTATTATTTTTTCCACCACTATATACAGCTGTGTTCATTGAAATAGCAGTGCAATACAAGCGAAAATATATTAATGGTCTTGTAAAATTAAGAAATAAGCAAAAACCCCATTAGATTTGCTAAGTTTTTGTGCTTTCTTGATATTTTTACACACGTCCACAAATTTTTGGCTGCTCACTGAAATAGCAGTTTTTAATTTTCTTCCACGAAATGTTCCCAAAAAATTTTCAAACTTGTGAATTGTGAGTTTAATTAAGTTGATTAGTAGAATTTATATGACAATACACTATAACAATAGAAAAATTAAAATTTTAATGGGTAGAGGACCTCACTGCTTCAAGGAAAAAATGTATTGATCCTTGATCTGAAAAAGAAGGGGAAAACATAAAGAAATACAATGTTTTTTAAAATGTTATGCAAAGATGGTATGCAATTCCATAAATTATGAACTGAAGCTCGAAAAACGTGGTGCCATACGCAAAACTACAAATTTAGAGGACCGACGCATAGTGCGCTTCAGCAAAGCCAATCCTTTTGCATCCTCTAGGATTATAAAAGCAAAGCTGAAGTTGGTGATCAGCGATGTAACCATTCGACGACGACTTTTGAATGAAAATTTATATGCGCGAAGCCCACCAAAGGTGCCATTACTTAATCAAAGACATATCAAAGCCCAATTAGAGTTTGCCAAAAGTCATTTGAACTAGCCAATATCAAAATGGCGTAATATCCTTTGGGCAGATAAGTCCAAACTGATCTTGTTTGGTTGTGCAGGTTCTAGACAGTATGTCCGTCGGCTCTCGAACACGGAGTACCTTCCAAATTATTCGGTCAAGACAGATAATCACGGTGACCTTAAAATTTTGGTATGAGCCTGTTTTTCGTGTAGCGGTGTGGGCCTAATACATTTGATCGATGGGATCATGTACAAAAATGTGTACGTGAATATATTAAGGATCGTTATGCTGCCAAATGCCTGTTGAGATATGTCTTTCATTTCAAAAGGATAACGATCTAAGACACTAGCGAATTGGCTAAAAATTGGTTTAACTAAGACTTAACTGACATATAAATATATAAATTCAGGGTCAGTGGCCTCACCATTAAGAGCGCTACGTCCAATTTATGGTCGTCATAATCGTCCAACCAATTTAATAATTGAGTGTAGTGGACAAATTTGAATCCACAGGCACAGTAAAAAAATGTTCCCGAGCCAGTGAGACAAAGAAGTGCCCGTAGTGTCGAGAATATTGATGCCACTGAGGCATTAGTTGAAGAAAGCCCAAATGTGTCTCTCACACGTCGTTCTCAAGCGTTGGGCATCTCTGTAACGTCGTTGTGGCGAATTTTTCGAAAAGATCCTGGCCTACATCCTTACAAAATCAAATTGGCGCAAGAACTGAAACTGCTTGACCACCAGAAGCGTCGTATGTTTGTGAATTAGGCTGAGCAACAACTTGAAAATGATTCGGATTTTCATCGAAAAATCAGCTTCAGCGATGAGGCTCATTTCTGGTTGAATGGCATCGTCAATACGCAAAATATGCGTTATTGGTCAGGCAGCAATCCACATGTACTCCATGAGTCATCATTGAATCCCGTAAAAATTACGGTTTGGTGCGGTTTATGGGCCGGCGGCGTCATTGGGCCGTACTTCTTCCGTGATGATCAAGACCGGCACGTTACTGTGAATGGGAATCGCTACCGTTCAATGATAACCGAATATTTTTGGCCCCAATTGGATGATATGGACTTGGAGGACATGTGGTGCGCCACAAGCCACACAGCGAATGTCACAATCAATTTATTGGAAACCATGTTTGGTAGACGTGTTATCTCACGAAATGGCCCAATCGATTGCCCGCCTCGGTCGTGCGATTTGACGCCGTTAGACTATTTCCTGTGGGGCATAGACCAAAGACTTGACCTATGGTCTATGCCAACAAGCCAGCGACGATTGATGAACTTCCTACGAATATCGAACGTGAAATTGCAGCAGTATCGGCCGATTTATGCTTGAAAACCGTCGAAAATTGGGTTCAGCGTGTAGACTTCTGCAAGCGTGCCCGTATATATATATATATATATATATATATATATATATATATATATATATATATATATATATATATATATATATATATATATATATATATATATATATATATATATATATATATATATATATATATATATATATATATATATATATATATATAAAAGGTGCCATTACTTAATCAAAGACATATCAAAGCCCAATTAGAGTTTGCCAAAAGTCATTTGAACTAGCCAATATCAAAATGGCGTAATATCCTTTGGGCAGATAAGTCCAAACTGATCTTGTTTGGTTGTGCAGGTTCTAGACAGTATGTCCGTCGGCTCTCGAACACGGAGTACCTTCCAAATTATTCGGTCAAGACAGATAATCACGGTGACCTTAAAATTTTGGTATGAGCCTGTTTTTCGTGTAGCGGTGTGGGCCTAATACATTTGATCGATGGGATCATGTACAAAAATGTGTACGTGAATATATTAAGGATCGTTATGCTGCCAAATGCCTGTTGAGATATGTCTTTCATTTCAAAAGGATAACGATCTAAGACACTAGCGAATTGGCTAAAAATTGGTTTAACTAAGACTTAACTGACATATAAATATATAAATTCAGGGTCAGTGGCCTCACCATTAAGAGCGCTACGTCCAATTTATGGTCGTCATAATCGTCCAACCAATTTAATAATTGAGTGTAGTGGACAAATTTGAATCCACAGGCACAGTAAAAAAATGTTCCCGAGCCAGTGAGACAAAGAAGTGCCCGTAGTGTCGAGAATATTGATGCCACTGAGGCATTAGTTGAAGAAAGCCCAAATGTGTCTCTCACACGTCGTTCTCAAGCGTTGGGCATCTCTGTAACGTCGTTGTGGCGAATTTTTCGAAAAGATCCTGGCCTACATCCTTACAAAATCAAATTGGCGCAAGAACTGAAACTGCTTGACCACCAGAAGCGTCGTATGTTTGTGAATTAGGCTGAGCAACAACTTGAAAATGATTCGGATTTTCATCGAAAAATCAGCTTCAGCGATGAGGCTCATTTCTGGTTGAATGGCATCGTCAATACGCAAAATATGCGTTATTGGTCAGGCAGCAATCCACATGTACTCCATGAGTCATCATTGAATCCCGTAAAAATTACGGTTTGGTGCGGTTTATGGGCCGGCGGCGTCATTGGGCCGTACTTCTTCCGTGATGATCAAGACCGGCACGTTACTGTGAATGGGAATCGCTACCGTTCAATGATAACCGAATATTTTTGGCCCCAATTGGATGATATGGACTTGGAGGACATGTGGTGCGCCACAAGCCACACAGCGAATGTCACAATCAATTTATTGGAAACCATGTTTGGTAGACGTGTTATCTCACGAAATGGCCCAATCGATTGCCCGCCTCGGTCGTGCGATTTGACGCCGTTAGACTATTTCCTGTGGGGCATAGACCAAAGACTTGACCTATGGTCTATGCCAACAAGCCAGCGACGATTGATGAACTTCCTACGAATATCGAACGTGAAATTGCAGCAGTATCGGCCGATTTATGCTTGAAAACCGTCGAAAATTGGGTTCAGCGTGTAGACTTCTGCAAGCGTGCCCGTATATATATATATATATATATATATATATATATATATATATATATATATATATATATATATATATATATATATATATATATATATATATATATATATATATATATAAAAAGGTGCCATTACTTAATCAAAGACATATCAAAGCCCAATTAGAGTTTGCCAAAAGTCATTTGAACTAGCCAATATCAAAATGGCGTAATATCCTTTGGGCAGATAAGTCCAAACTGATCTTGTTTGGTTGTGCAGGTTCTAGACAGTATGTCCGTCGGCTCTCGAACACGGAGTACCTTCCAAATTATTCGGTCAAGACAGATAATCACGGTGACCTTAAAATTTTGGTATGAGCCTGTTTTTCGTGTAGCGGTGTGGGCCTAATACATTTGATCGATGGGATCATGTACAAAAATGTGTACGTGAATATATTAAGGATCGTTATGCTGCCAAATGCCTGTTGAGATATGTCTTTCATTTCAAAAGGATAACGATCTAAGACACTAGCGAATTGGCTAAAAATTGGTTTAACTAAGACTTAACTGACATATAAATATATAAATTCAGGGTCAGTGGCCTCACCATTAAGAGCGCTACGTCCAATTTATGGTCGTCATAATCGTCCAACCAATTTAATAATTGAGTGTAGTGGACAAATTTGAATCCACAGGCACAGTAAAAAAATGTTCCCGAGCCAGTGAGACAAAGAAGTGCCCGTAGTGTCGAGAATATTGATGCCACTGAGGCATTAGTTGAAGAAAGCCCAAATGTGTCTCTCACACGTCGTTCTCAAGCGTTGGGCATCTCTGTAACGTCGTTGTGGCGAATTTTTCGAAAAGATCTTGGCCTTCATCCTTACAAGATCAAATTGACGCAAGAACTGAAGCCGTTTGACCACCAGAAGCGTCGTATGTTTGTGAATTGGGCTGAGCAACAACTTGAAAATGATTCGGATTTTCATCGAAAAATCATCTTCAGCGATGAGGCTCATTTCTGGTTGAATGGCATCGTCAATACGCAAAATATGCGTTATTGGTCAGGCAGCAATCCACATGTACTCCATGAGTCATCATTGAATCCCGTAAAAATTACGGTTTGGTGCGGTTTATGGGCCGGCGGCGTCATTGGGCCGTACTTCTTCCGTGATGATCAAGACCGGCACGTTACTGTGAATGGGAATCGCTACCGTTCAATGATAACCGAATATTTTTGGCCCCAATTGGATGATATGGACTTGGAGGACATGTGGTGCGCCACAAGCCACACAGCGAATGTCACAATCAATTTATTGGAAACCATGTTTGGTAGACGTGTTATCTCACGAAATGGCCCAATCGATTGCCCGCCTCGGTCGTGCGATTTGACGCCGTTAGACTATTTCCTGTGGGGCATAGACCATAGACTTGACCTATGGTCTATGCCAACAAGCCAGCGACGATTGATGAACTTCCTACGAATATCGAACGTGAAATTGCAGCAGTATCGGCCGATTTATGCTTGAAAACCGTCGAAAATTGGGTTCAGCGTGTAGACTTCTGCAAGCGTGCCCGTATATATATATATATATATATATATATATATATATATATATATATATATATATATATATATATATATATATATATATATATATATATATATATATATATATATATATATATAAAAAGGTGCCATTACTTAATCAAAGACATATCAAAGCCCAATTAGAGTTTGCCAAAAGTCATTTGAACTAGCCAATATCAAAATGGCGTAATATCCTTTGGGCAGATAAGTCCAAACTGATCTTGTTTGGTTGTGCAGGTTCTAGACAGTATGTCCGTCGGCTCTCGAACACGGAGTACCTTCCAAATTATTCGGTCAAGACAGATAATCACGGTGACCTTAAAATTTTGGTATGAGCCTGTTTTTCGTGTAGCGGTGTGGGCCTAATACATTTGATCGATGGGATCATGTACAAAAATGTGTACGTGAATATATTAAGGATCGTTATGCTGCCAAATGCCTGTTGAGATATGTCTTTCATTTCAAAAGGATAACGATCTAAGACACTAGCGAATTGGCTAAAAATTGGTTTAACTAAGACTTAACTGACATATAAATATATAAATTCAGGGTCAGTGGCCTCACCATTAAGAGCGCTACGTCCAATTTATGGTCGTCATAATCGTCCAACCAATTTAATAATTGAGTGTAGTGGACAAATTTGAATCCACAGGCACAGTAAAAAAATGTTCCCGAGCCAGTGAGACAAAGAAGTGCCCGTAGTGTCGAGAATATTGATGCCACTGAGGCATTAGTTGAAGAAAGCCCAAATGTGTCTCTCACACGTCGTTCTCAAGCGTTGGGCATCTCTGTAACGTCGTTGTGGCGAATTTTTCGAAAAGATCTTGGCCTTCATCCTTACAAGATCAAATTGACGCAAGAACTGAAGCCGTTTGACCACCAGAAGCGTCGTATGTTTGTGAATTGGGCTGAGCAACAACTTGAAAATGATTCGGATTTTCATCGAAAAATCATCTTCAGCGATGAGGCTCATTTCTGGTTGAATGGCATCGTCAATACGCAAAATATGCGTTATTGGTCAGGCAGCAATCCACATGTACTCCATGAGTCATCATTGAATCCCGTAAAAATTACGGTTTGGTGCGGTTTATGGGCCGGCGGCGTCATTGGGCCGTACTTCTTCCGTGATGATCAAGACCGGCACGTTACTGTGAATGGGAATCGCTACCGTTCAATGATAACCGAATATTTTTGGCCCCAATTGGATGATATGGACTTGGAGGACATGTGGTGCGCCACAAGCCACACAGCGAATGTCACAATCAATTTATTGGAAACCATGTTTGGTAGACGTGTTATCTCACGAAATGGCCCAATCGATTGCCCGCCTCGGTCGTGCGATTTGACGCCGTTAGACTATTTCCTGTGGGGCATAGACCATAGACTTGACCTATGGTCTATGCCAACAAGCCAGCGAC